>JAWWEU010000040.1:19090245-19134715 GCA_035583155.1 Acropternis orthonyx
CCCCCCCCCCCCCCCCCCCCCCCCCCCCCCCCCCCCCCCCCCCCCCCCCCCCCAAAAGTGTATTCCAACTCAGACTGCCATTAGTCTCAGAGTATGGTCAAATTAATTTTGTGAATGTGAAAAGTTTAACATCACGTATTTCTTTCCTGCTCCCTTCCCCAGCACAATGTGTTCATCTTCCTGTCCCACAGCATTCAGTAACTAAGGTAGTTTTCTGTCATCTTCCTTAATATTTTTCTCAATACATAGCTATTTGGAGAAATCTTATTTACTATTCCACTGGTTTTTTTAATTGAAAATGATGGTTGGAAAGTGCTTTTTAAGTCCCTTTTCTCTTTAAAGTATTGATATTGGCTGCATTTCTGTTTATTCCTTTCTAAAGCAGTGTAAATAAGTTAGGGTTGTTTTTTTTTTTTTTTCAGACAATACAAGAAGTGCAGCCTGATGTAGTTGTGGTGGAATTATGCCAGTATAGAGTTTCTATGTTAAAGATGGATGAAAAGACATTACTAAAAGAAGCCAAAGAAATAAATCTGGAAAAACTTCAACAAGCTATAAAACAGGTATGATTCCTACAGTGAGAATTAAAGGCTTATGTTCAGAGCAATTTGTCAAGTTGCAACCAAAACAAGTGTTCCTGTGAGCTGGGAACCTAATATTGTCAACCTAGGTGAGAATACTGTTACAGTGGCAAAGTTGGGTTTGGGTATTTTTTTTTTTTTTTTTCAGATGGAGTATCGAGGACTTTCTTTTAACAACAGGATTGTTTGGGCAGTTGTTGACCTTGGTAGGAATCCTCCTTCATTTAACAGCTGCTCCATTTGTAGAACACAAGTCTAACTTTGCAGTTGTAATGCTCTGCTAATATATTTAAGTATGATTGTTGTTCCTGCAATCTGCATTTGTATCACAGCTTTTTAAGGAGCACTTAATTTTGGTATTGTCTGTTTAGCTGCTTTCCTTCTTCATCCTAGTGTGTTGCTCTTTAATTCCTATCCACTTGTCTTTTGAGTAGTTTGTAATTGACAGTAGGCCCTGAAGGAGATTTTAAAAAAAAATCTGGGTTGAAAAGTGTGGGATTCTTTTCAAATTATAACTACTCTGGCAGCTTGATGTTGACATGTCTGGGATGTGTGTGTGCAAAACAAGTGTTCTCCTGTTTCTTTTTCCTTTCACCCAGTTGGCTTGTTATTTAAGTAATTTTAAGCTAGGCACAGTGAAACAGCACAAAGCTGACTCAAAAATGACAGACACTTGATTAGAATGGCAGTATGTGGCAGTACATAAAAAGCATTTCCAGCATGCAGTTGGATGAAGAAATTAATGTATTGCTATTTCGGGTGTGTAGTAATTGTATATTGGAATTGTTTTATTTATGTAATTGGGGAATTTCCAGGACTGCACCCCGATAGGTATATAATCTGCATCCATGCAGAAGCACTTGTAGTGCTGGGGCTGGTTGTGTGTGTGTGTGTCTGTGTGTGCACAGTGTTTCAGAGCAGGCTTTCTGACTCACAAAGTTAGGCAATAATGTGCCTTTCTTGTTTTCTTTATTTATGCCCTGTCAAAGGAAAGAACATTGCAAAACACTTGCCTATTGCATGAATTGCTGTATCCATCTATTTATTTTAGGTAAGGTGGATTACTCTGATGCATGTAGCCAAAAAATGCATGTTCACAACAACCAGAGCAGCATAGCTGAGGGTCATCTGACCTTGTCAACAGGCACAAAAACTTTTTTTTTTTTTAATATCAAAGCTAATGCAACAGTTTTTGCTGTGCTTCTCTGTTAAGAGGAAAAGAACAATGAAAAGAAAATAGCAGACTTTTTTTCTCTGTGGTGTAAATTCTTGGCAGTTTCTTAATGGCCTCTTCCTACCAGGGCTTGAGGTGATCTTGTGTGCAGACAGCAGCAAACACAGACTGTGTTGGCTCCAAAGCTAGAGAACAATACAAGGATCCTTCCTATTGTTACAGCTCAGTCTTAGTTTCCTTTGTCACCAGGAATAATGCAGATAATAAAATTTGGACATTGGGCCTTTTAAAGAACATATTTCTCTGTCTATAATCTCAATCAAAAATAACCCCCAACATTTCCCCTTTGATTCACTAGCAGCATGGCTTATATAATGAAAATCAGGAAGAACAGTCCAACTGTCTCATGCTAAAGACTTAATTTTTCTCTAATAAGAATCAAAATGGTAAGTTGCTTAGTTATGCTTTAGTTACCTCCTCTCATTGAATTGTGCATTCAGGCCCAAAAACTACACTGAAAGTCAAAACTGCTTGCAGCTTTCTTCCTGAGTTAGTGAATTAGGAAAAAAACTCAAACTGTCTTTTTATAATCACTTCCATAAATATTAAGCAGTGAAATTGCATTTCGTTGCTCTTAATTGAAGTTGGAAACTGAGCAGAATGTTAACATGAAATGTACATACTTGCAATGGGTCACTGGCATTCACAGCTTATCAAGCAATTGCTGCAGGTTAAAACCAGACTTCCTTTAGCCCCTCCTTGAATTTCAAAACCCTTACAGTTGTCTACAGAAGAGTACCTGTTTGCTTTCCATTAAGCAAAGCAACACAGTTCAGACTGGTATCTGGCTCAAATGTGGATAACCTGAAGACACACAGTTACACTTGGGTTAAACCAAACTGGTAAGACAGGTTTTATCTTATCTTCTCTCCTGGCTTCCTGGTTCCACTATCCCTTCTGGGCCAATACCATGGCCCTGTGTTAGTCTGAAGAGGGTTTGGTTTTTAGCTGCATCATCTCCCTGTGGTTTAAGATTCCTAGTCCTGACACAGAGAGGGAGGGAGTTGAGAAACCTTGTTCTGGGGCAGAAGAGAAAGTGAGCTAATGACAGCAGAATCTTAGCTTAACCTCTGCTTTTTGTCTGAAGTTACCTGTGGAGGAATATATTGTAATGTTGGTTCTTGTAATGCTTCTGGCTAGTAAACAAAGCTCTCATTTTACACTCTGTAATACCGACCTCCATGTTTAGGTAACCCACAGGATTGTCCTGTTAATGGTTTGTTTCTGCAGTTGGTGCTGGATCTGTGACTTGTTACGCAGTCAAAAAGTACCTCCCAGGCCCCTTCCATAGGCTGTGTTCCCATAAGCATTCCTGTGCTGAGTCCAGTGGGAGGTCTATCATCTTCAGAAGCCTTCAGGCAGCTGCCAATAGCAGGTGCATGGGGAAAGGCCTTAGAACCTGCAGTTGTACTTTGCCTGGTTATTCCTCACTCTTCCTGTCCTTTTCACTGTCTCCATGCTAGTGATGGTGTCCAGCAGTGTATCTTCCTCAGTCATTCTTTCCCAAGCCTCATGAGTATTTAATAGGTTTAATCTCTTCTCGTCTGTTTGGTTTTTCTTTGTATATTTTCTAGTTGAAGTAACTGGTTTTGAAGACAGGAGTCAGCTAAAAATTGTACAGCAGCTCGTTCATGTTTCCATATTGTTCCTTTCCTGATAATCCCTCTTACTCTTTTTGCTTTCTGACTGCTCGTGAACACTGGGCTGATAAAGTTGGTGTTTTGCTTTCTCTTTCCTGTGTACTAATAGTTTTGCATCTCTCTGCTTGTGCAGTTACATTTCTGTATACTTGTGCATTGCTTTGTGTTTATGGCTGTTGCATCTTACCTACAAAATTATTGCCATCCGCTCAGGATTTAATGTTCATTTGTGTTCATATTTCCTTTATCTGACACTGAATAATCTGGTACTGATAGTAACTTCCTTTACTGTTTTACTCTCATCATTTTTTGTACATTTTGCTCTTTATCCCCCAACAGTATCTGGCTGGCCCATTGTTGCTGGTTGCTGCTACATACAGCTGCTTGTCACCTTTTGTCTCCTTGATGTTAAACAAATACTGCAGGCACTGAGTTTCATGCAGGTTAAGAGCACAGATGACTTGGATACACTTCATAGGTGCATCCCTCTGTTAGCCAGCAGGATGAATCTTCTGTAACAGTGTAAAAATGCAACTTCAGGTGCATCAGTCCTGAAGGGGAGATCAGCCAGCAAATAACCTCAGGCTGTGCATTATCCTACTGTTTGTTTGGGGGGTTTTTGTGGGCATCTTTTCCGAACTTCTGAAAACCCTTGTTCTCCAGGCACTTTTGATCTCAAGGATACTGACAACACTTTTTCTCACTGCCTTCTTTCTTCCTCAGCTTTTCTCAGGAGCCCAGTATCTGACTTTCTGCCATGCTTGCTGGTTTGTAGTACGATAAAGCAGATGATCAATTGGCTTTGAAAATAGCCCCTTTCTTTTGCTAGTTCTGGTCCTCAGGGACTCTGGAGTCCATTTAACAGCCTTTGGAGAGGTAATACAACATTGGGTCTGGCATGGAGTGGATCGTGTGAGCAAGGAACAGAGACCAGGACCTTTCTCTGATAACTTCCACCACTTACATTAACTCAGGCTATGCTGTGTAGCCACATCTTCAGTTGTGTAAAGCTGGTGATATAGCAGGAAATCAACCTTTGGTGAGGGAAGGGGCAGTGCCCCTTTTGGTAGTGTTACGGACTGATGCCACATTGGGGGAGGTGTGTAACCAAGGTGCAGGTTTCATTTTGGGACAGGTAGTGCTCATCCACTGAGTCTTAGGACCGTGTTGAGGACAGCCAGAGCTGGACAGAAGGGGCAGCTCTGAATGGGTTTGAGATGTGTTTTCATTCTTTTTGTTAAGAAGGAAATTTTGCATAAGTATACATAGGAGAATTTGTTTCTTTTTTAAAAAGAAAAGTTTTGATTTTTAAGTCACTGTTCAAAAAAGTAATAGAGGACCTTCAGTCTGCTTGTGGGAGTGCGTCATACTCTGGACTGTGAGGTCTCTTCTAGGGTCTTACATGCCAAAATCATGCGTTGCAATTTCTTGTACAATGCTAGTTTCTCTGTGTTTCTGCATCTATTAACCTAACTATTCCTCAACCTAGTGTTTTCCAGGGTTATGGATGTGTCTGTGATTAGACTACTAGCTATTCACTTCCGTATCTGTATGATGTGGTGTTCACTATACATTCAGTGGAATTCTTGTGGTCCCTTTGTTTTTTTGTATCCAGATGAGTTATTCACACACTTCCTTCAAGCAGGCAGAGTAAATATAGACTGAAATAAGTCTGGCAGCCCTCCCTTCTTTTCTTAACTCTGATGTACATTTTTGTTGAAAGTGAGAATACTTTGGCTGCGCAGTGTGGTAAACTGATAAACACTGAAATATGAGTTGTATTGATAAGTGAATTGGCTCCAAAGATAGCTTCAGTGCTGCTTCTTCATTAAAATAATTAAATTTTTTTATTACTGTGCATAGTACATTCTTAGAAATCCACAGTGCTTGTTAATTTATTTTTGTAATGTTTTTCTCCCTCTTCTGCCAGAACGGAGTCATGTCTGGATTGATGCAAATGCTCCTTCTCAAGGTTTCTGCTCACATCACAGAACAGCTGGGAATGGCCCCAGGAGGAGAATTCAGGGAGGCTTTCAAAGAGGTGCGAACTTGAAATGGCTTTTCTGAGGTCAGATTACTGGCCTGTTGCTCCTAGAGTCAAACTAAATAAAACCATTTGTTACTAACTTGAAAGAGCACTCTGGCCATACCTCTACTGAAGCCAGTGAAATAATAAGAATCATTTTTTACTTCAAAGTGTACTCAGAGGTACAAAGGCTTATAGCTGTAAGTGGTGCGAAAGCAACTCCAAAAGACGTTTATTTTCATTAATAACTTAGTTCCTTTTAAGTAATTGTTTTTGAGTTGCGAGTATTGATCATGGTCCCACTGTTGGTGGTGTCAGGATTTCAGGCTGTGGAAACCAGCTCTGAAGGATTAATGCGATCTAGCACATTCATCTAGAAAGATTGGGGGAGTGAAATACCTGACTGGTCTGTTACCCCTATCTGGTCTTTTAACATTCCCTTTTGTACTATTGCAATCTATGATACCTGGAACTAAACAGTAGCTGTGTGTCACACTACCTTTTTGTTTTGTCTGGGAATACTGGAATACTATTTTCCGTGTATGTATCTGCCTTGCAGAATGTATATTGCTGTCTTTATGTAAAAGTATATCTGTACTAGTAAGGAAATGTGAGATAACATTGCTGATAAAGAATCTGAAATAATGTGGTGTATTTATCCTTAATAAAAAGAAAACTTTTTCAAGGTGTATTTTCTTGAGCATTTCAGACCTGAATGAAACATTTTAAGTGGGAAGGGAAAAAACCATGGTGCTGTTTTATGTTAAAGTGATTGCTTGAAATTTTTACACAACTATGCATAGGAAATAATTTTCTAGAAATTCTGTACTGTGATAAAATTTGTCAGTGTGAGCTACAGCCAAGTCTCACATCCCATTTTCATGTGGTATCAGTTCTTGTTTCATGAGCTTCTTGAATATATTTTACCATGGCAACTGAAAAATTAATGATCCTGACAAATCCTGGGTAAAAGCAAAATGATCACAGTTGTTTCACCTCAGACTTTACTGAGATACAGACAGATATTGAGCCTCATTGCTCACCTTATGTAGTAATAAAAAGAAGCTTTTTGGTTTGGTAGAAATAACTTGAAGAGCGTGACATTACAACTTAATGTTTTAAACTGTAATAATTACTACATTGTGTAGCTGATTTATTCCTTTATGAAGTAGTACTTCGCAGATTTTATTTACTGCAAAGCCAAAATATTTTTTCTGTTGAAGTATGTCACTACTTGTTCTTTTTTAAGGTACCTTGTAGAACACAATAAAAGGTTAACATTCCGTTAATAAGGATGTACTGTCCTGCAGTATGAAATGTTAGCTAGTGATTTGTATCTTCTCTTTCAGGCCAGTAAAGTACCCTTCTGTAAATTCCATCTTGGTGACCGACCCATCCCTGTTACATTTAAGAGAGCAATTGCTGCACTTTCCTTCTGGCAAAAAGTCAAGCTTGGTTGGGGCCTTTGCTTCTTATCTGACCCAATCAGGTATGAATAAGCATCCCATATGTTTATTGGGTGAACTGTTCAGTTCTTTGGTTTGACTTTAGTATGAGGGTACCCAGCTTGATGCAATGAAATTTGAAGTTAGCAAGAAGGATAAATAGACAAACTACCCATCATTACAGGTATTTTTGAAAAGAGAGCTCCCTTCCTGATCTTGTTCTGGCTCTTTCTTTAATTATCTTTTGTTGCATTACTTCCAGGTGAAGTGAAAGATTTGGTCCTAGAGAACTTCTAATGTACTAACAAAAAACTTTAAAATAAGTTTGTTTGTTTGTTTGCTTTTATGCAGAAAGTAAAATCTCTCACCTATTGTGTGTGGATATTGTAAATATCTCAGTACAATAATTTATATGTCCTTAAGATTTTCACATGTCTTGGGTGTTTTGTGCTTATTCGCATCTGGATCAGAGCAGCTTGAGAATTGAATCTACTGTCTGAGCAGACTTTTGGAACAAGAGAAAATTTATTAAGAGTCCACATGTTGTCCACAGACTTCAAATGATTACGGTCTTCATAAAGGCACATAGTTAGGAACTCTTGCCTTATGTTAACATTTCTTAGACAACTATTCTCTTGCTCAGTGTGGTTTTCCTTGCCCTTCAGGGACATCCCTGTGCCAGGTTTGTGGGTTTTTTCCACAAGTAGGTTGTGATAATTTGCTTGAACTGGCTGAGAACATATGCACAGCTGCCCTCCTAAATTCACTTTGCTCCTGCCAGACTTGCAGTGGTGGGAGAAGTGCCAAAAATGGATTCTCTGTGCACTTGGTCTCTGAGTCTCAGTGCCTCTCATACCCTGTGAGTGGAACTCTGCACAGCTCATGCAGTGATATATGGCATTTTTTACAGGCTTTTAAAGTTGGGCCAGGGCTCAAACTGTAGTTGTGTCAATCAAACCCATTTCACAGTTTTAGCAGTTACTTAATTGTCATTTCCTGTAAATACCTGCTGTTAGATTAATCTGTAAAATGAGTTTGACCCTCTTTCAAGCCATTAACTATAGTTCATACACAAAGAAAGTTTTCTTACGACCCTTCACTTTCTTCCTACTGCTGGTCTAACACCAGATGAGGCTTCTGTGTGGCATTGGAGGATATATTCCGGTGCATTTTCTGCCATTCTTTGTCCATCCTAAGAACATTTTGGTTTTCAACTGCAATATTAAGATAATTATGGTATATGCATCCCAGCTTCCCCCAGAAGGTTGGCCATAACATCTCAGCTGTTGTCGTACAATTGATTTTTAAATGTAACACGTGGATAGAGGTTGAAAAGGAAAAGTATTTATAACTGGCAAATTACTGAGGGGAGTTGACACAGGGGAGAGGAACATTGTGCACCCAGCCACCAACATGAGATTCTGTGGAAAACAGAGTAATAATTTCAACATCAGATTGTTTGCAGTTTGATATTTCTGTGATCTGTTGAAAGCTAGCAATGCATTTCTCCTTTCAGTTGCCCTGTTGACATTTGAAGTGTCCTTTTCATCTTGGAAACTAAAGGAAGCATGTTTGACATAATTCTTCAGTAGACCTGCAAAACCAGATAATTCTGCTGCCACAAGCCATGAGCAATACCACAGCTACAGGTGCAAACAGAAGAGTTCACAGCACCTACAAAAATTATAAAAACTCCTTACATTTACTCCTATAGATCTTAGTTTTTATTTCCTGCCCATTTTCTATTCTGTTCAGGAAGTTGACTTATAACTTTGAGTTCCCTGCTGAAGACCTGTGATTGGCACTAGAAACCTGCAGATCTCTTTCCATCCCCTCAGACTGTGCCTTATGGTGTGCCTTTTTAGTTCCTTAAGTAGAGCCTCTATGTGTTCAGTGATCTGCTTCCTCAGGAGTGCTCTGTGTTGGCTCTTCTAAGCTTATTTATATGCACTGAAAGTGGAGCACCATGATAAAGTGTTGCCTTTAAAGCTCTAGTGGTTTTGCTGAGTTGAGTTGTCAGCTTTTAAAGTGGGAAGGGGAAAAAATCTAGTTGAACTGGCTAAAGGCAAGTGACCTTTCTTCTTTCCCTTTGCCTCACTGTAGAGGCATTTTTAAGTATCCAGTTTTACAGATGTATGGAGATTGTATTCTTTTTGGAAAGGAGAACTGGGGGAGGAGAACTGTAGAACGTGTTTAGGTGAATAATGTGTATAATGCCCAATTGTTTTTATTCACTGTTTTGTCTGTGTTGGCCTTTAAAAGCATAACAGATACTGAGAAAACTTACCTTTCTTTCAGTAAAGATGATGTGGAGAAATGCAAACAGAAGGATTTACTGGAGCAGATGATGGCAGAAATGATTGGAGAATTCCCTGATCTTCATCGGACGATTGTCTCGGAACGAGATATTTACTTGACATACATGCTGAAGCAAGCAGCAAAGCAGATAGAACTACCTCGAGCTTCAGAAAGTAATTGTTTCAAAGCAGATATCTTAACCAGCAAGGTGTCCCTGTGTACTGGTCCAGAGTTCAGTTCTCAGGAAATCTGGGATGTTCTATTCATGAAGGCCATGAGTCACATAAGATACAGTGCTTAAAAAGTTAAAAAGGAATATTGCTCTTTTGTTGAAACTATCTAAAGCAGTAGACTCTAAAGTATGATTCCTTTCCCATTGTGCTATTTAAAATGGGAAAATACCAACTAGCCTGAGAACTTTCTCAAAAGGCAGGGATCTGGTATGACAGCACAGCATGGGACAGTTGTCTATCCCACCTCCCCCCTGTTCTCTCACCAAATTCATTGTCATCACTAGCTGCTCAGGAACTCATTTCTTGCCAAATTGATCATCTCTGATTTCAGTACTCTTCATACTTCTTTTAATATAAGTTGGGCTGCTAGGAACCCTGATGATGTGGCAATAGTGTGACTCTGCATGTCTCAGCAAGGTATAGGCATACAGAGTAGTTGCATTTCTCTAACCTTTGGAAGTTTTCTGCTGCCATGTGTGGTGTGCATGCCCTTCCTATAGATAAGCATATTGAGGTATGTGTTACCTCTTACTTAGTATCTTGAGAAAATACTGTTTGTCATCACTTCAGTGCAGAACTTCTGTTGTAGTTGCAGTTCTGATTTCCAGAACAACCCTGGAATAGACTGAGAAAAGGCAAGTCCAAAGAAACAAATTGGTAAATATGTATAGTAGTTTTAGTATTTTCAATACAGTTTTGTTTCATTTTGAGGGGGACTGCTCTTCACATTTTTAATTTTTTCTAGAAAAATCAATTTAAAGCAAGACAGTGGAATTTGTATTTTATAATTATGTATTATGTATAATTTTCTCCATAGGAAAGCCAGCCTGACTGTTACTACTTAGAAAGTTTTCTGTGAATTACTTTTGTTGTGGCATGGTGCTATTTTTTCAGTGGGGAAAACTTCCAGAAACAACATTTTGATCTCCACTGGGTGAAATTTGGGTGGTAACTGGGAGGTGAGAGTGAGAGCTGGCAGGTGTTGCAGTGATCTAAGGGTGACTGGCTAACTGCTGCATGTTAATAGGCTGGGGTTTGCTGTTCCTGAGGCCAGGTCTGTAACAGTAAACTTCACAGACTTGAGTGTTGTTCTCCGATGGTTAGCCCAGGTCTTGTCACAACTGGGATAGGTGCCAGCTGCCACTGCCCACAGTGGTGGAGAAAGCTCTCTGTTCAGGAGACAGCAAAGACTGGAGCTGTTCTGATAAGCAGTACAGAAACATGACCTACACAGAGAAACAAAGAAGTGAATTTAGCTTGCATGTCCTGAGCCTTTCAGCCTGAGGCTGGAGTATGAGCACTGACCATGTCTATTTACAAAACAAGTGATTCCTGAAAATCCAGAAAAACTGCTGATTTTTTTCAGACCTTCAGTGAGAGAGGCAGTAGGTGAGATGAGTATGTGACAGAGTTTCAATATCTGGTAGTAAATGTCCCTCTATCTTAGAAAAATCAGTTTTGTAATCTCACACATTGCCTATTTATTTCTAGCTTGAAGTTAACTCTTTTATGGATGTGTTCTTTTCTCTCCATCTCTCTTTCTCAGATGAGCCTAGAAAATATATCCCAGCTGTTGTAGTTGGTGTTGTTGGCATGGGTCATGTACCTGGAATTGAGAAGAACTGGAATTCTGACTTAAAGATCCAGGAAATAATGAGGTAACAGTTGTCCTTTCCTGCATGTTGATGTAATTACTGCTAAAAACCAGCAGTAATTAGTTTCTTTGGAGTTTTTTTTGTTGTTTTTCACAGCTTGAAGAAACTGCTGTCATCCCTACCCTGTCAGCTCACTGACTTGCTGTGCAGTGCTTGCAGATTGTGCTTACAGCAAAAGAAAGAAAAATATCGAAGGAAAAAAGTAAATAGTTAAATATGGAGAGAAGTAGAGATGAGAATGTCCTTGTCTAGAAAGTTAATTAATTGGTCCTCATTTAAGTTTTTTAAAATGAGAATTCAAATGAGGGGTGTAGAAGATAATGAAAACAAAACCAGGCTTCCAGTCTACCTTAGGTAAATATAAATTATTGGATTTAAAGCTTTTGTTTTGTCAAGACACTGCTGGCTCTGACAAGCTTAGTGTCACCATTGCTTGTAGCCTATTTTTAACTGTATATGTAAGTAATTACTTGTTTTAATGTATATACCTAAGTATGGGCTGATTTAAGCCATGACTGTGGTGAACTCTTGCTCCAAAGTACCCATTAAAATAGATGTATGTGCTTTGTAAAAGACAATTGAAGAACAAAAATGTTCAGACTGCATATCCTATAAAGCCACAAAGGTCAAAACGTTAGAAATACAGAAGGGATTATAATATGACCTGGTAGTATTGGCCTGTGGTACTTTAGGATAATAGAGCCTTTCACATATTGACACTTTATCTTATCATATCCATTTACTGTGTTTGTGTAACCACCTCACCCACCTCTTCAGAGTCTATAAGAATCAGAAAAAACTGTGACCTAAGTGGTATATTTAGGTATCTGAAATACGATTTAGAGAGACTTCTGGTGTCTGGATCCAAGAATGCAATGTACAGAAACTCTGCCTAGCCATGTCTAAGTATCTTTCAAGACTAAGCCTCACCTGGAGTCACAAACTTGATGTCCGTATTCCTCTGCACCCTCCCAGATAACCTGTAGAATGAGGCTGTCCAAATCCACATAGCTGTGTGGTTGCATCACTGATGTTACAGAACTGAACAGCCGGAAGCCCAATTACATGTCTTCAAGTTTGCATAGATGGTCTTTTTCATGGAAATTTAGGCTTTGGCTTGATTGTCTTTACCATGCTTCTTTACTGAGCAGAAGTGGTGCTAGTATATTTCACAAAACACTAATACTGCATTAATGTAATTTTCTAAAATAATGTGAATCAAGTGACATTCTTAAGATTACTATATTTGAGACCTATTTCTTAAACTTTTTTAACCCCTCATGCTGTTCCACTGCAGTTGCAGAGCAAGAGTTAGGGCTTTCTTTTGCGTGTTTATGCTTGCCACCTCCCTAACTGAAAAGTTTCTGAGACTTTTACAGGTATTTAGTTAGATTTTCAAGTTGCAAAGTGAAACTGGAAATTGTCTAGATAAAACATACACATTTCTCATTATTTTCTAATTTTTAAGTTCATGCATTGAACCTGACTTAGGGCAAACCTTAGTATCTACCACAGAATTAAAGAATATTCTGAGTTGGAAGGGACCCGCAAGGATCATCGAGTGCAGCTCTTAAATGAGTGGCCTGTACAGGGATTGAAACCATGACTTTGGCATTAATTAGCACCATGCTCTAACCAACTGTAACTAATTGATTTTTTGAAATTGTGGTGGGGGATTAGAGTTGAGAAAGAATAGGTAGAGAAGCATGTAAGAAGGTGCAGAGATGCCTTTATGCCATCCTTTGATCAATACCAATGCTTTTTTAAAACTGTGCCTTAACATGCAGACTCTTACTGGTAATAACTTTTCCCTAGTTAGAGCACAAAGATCTCAGTCTAGTTGTATCCTCATCTCAGCACATCTAACCTGGTTTTGAGAGCACTCATAATGTTTTTGTGCTATTGTAACCGATTGCTTCTGAATACATTTTCTAGATAGAAAGAAACGGTAACTTGTGGCTTCTTTGAAACAACATAGAGAGACCTCCGAGTCGCCTGTGAGAGGATTATGAGTTGCAGGGGCAGGATGCTGTGGGTGCAGGGCCAGCTGAGCTGCTGCAGAGCCTGGTAGTGAGGGTGCAGGGCTGTGTGTGCACATGGCTGTGTTCTCAAAGCCAGCTTTACTGTGAAGGTAACATTAACCATTTGCTTCATACACTGACAGTGAGACGACTGCTTGAGGGCAGGGGTAGTAGACCTATTGCCTGTTCTCTGCCTCTGCCCTCCTGGTTCCAGGTGAGCAGTGCAGAGACTTCCAAGCAGCTCTGTGAAGATTTCATAGCAAGTAGTACCTGCCAGACTGGACACAGCTTTAAGTGAAGCCTGTCTGGTTTGTCCACACAGTCCTCTGCAGAGCTCCATAGGCCAGGAGCACTGCAGAGGCTCAGCCTCCCCATGCTCACACTAGTAGCTGTAGCTAGGCTGGTAAGCCTGCCTGGCATCCGGGGGAATGCCTGACTGGAACACCACTCCAGATTTGTGCAGGGTCCAGCCTAGCTCCTGTCCTTCTGGCTGCACAGACCTGACCAGCTCCTGACCCCCTTTATCGAGAATATCCAAGCTCTGTTTTCTTCCTTTACCCTGAATGACAGTGAGTTGACTGTACAGGTGTTGGACTTAGGCTGTGTCCTGTGTTACTTCTGTCTCTGTGGAGAGATACGCATGGTAATGTTACAAACAGTTCAACAAACAATATTCACTTCCAGTATTCTTCAGAAGTCTGGAACTATTGACTTAGTTATTTTGGTAGGGTGATGGACAGGTGAAGGTTCTTAGCCATTAAGAGTGCTATTAGACATAAATAGAAAAAGCTTTATTATTATTTATTACTTTTATTATTGTTATTTTTAGGTAGCCCTTGAACATGAAAGAATATACTGTTCATTCATGATGCATATATTACCTGAAAATTTCCTGCACTATAAGGGAGAAGGGGAGAGAAGAGATCCTTTTTTTGATTGGAAAATGCCTGCTATTTCTGGCTATGCAGATATTAATATTGTTTTTTATCTTTTGTTTCAGTGTGCCTCCTCCATCAACTTCAAGTAAGATTTTCAAATTTGTCTTAAAAGCAACAGTTTTTGGACTGCTGGGATACGGCTGCTACCGAATAGGTCACAGGACAGTTCAGTTTGTTCTCTCCATGCCAGCAGCACAGAGCTATCTTCAGAGGCTCACAGAGGTGCCTCAGCACTGAACAGCAAGCAGAGGCACTGGGTGAAGAAGGTGGCTGAAAGAAGGGGTGATAGAGGCAACACATGAACTGAACTGAAAGACGAGGATTCTAGTCAGAGCTGATTGATGCTGAGCAATGCTCAGTCACTATATAGTAAAAGATTTGATATTAAAGTTACACCAGCTATGACCTAATTAATAGTTTTGATTCCTGGTAAGTGTGTTGCATGAAACCAGATGATTCCAGATGGAGGTAAAAGAAATGTGTATGCAAATATATATATTATATATGCACGCTGTATATATAATATATATATTACTGATAATGTAGTACAGGCAGCTTAAAGAGCGTGTGTTCACGACTTCTTTTTCAGAGAAACAGAACACCACCAAGTAACCTAATCGGCTGCATCTCCGCCGAAGTTCAGGGACACTTGTCTTGAGTGATTCTTTGCTTTTTTTTCCTTAGGTAAAATAATACCAAGTGGTTGTTTCTGGTGCCAGACACTTTTACACATAACTTAAAAGGACATCTTCTCAATGTGTGTTTTATACGTAAAACATTTAGGCTTTTTTTTTAAATTCAAGAGCTTTCCAGAAATTTCAGAGTTGTGCAGGCTGTTGTACGTACACTGCTCAAATTTTTTACAAGCCTTACTGAAGCATAGGAACGTTGCCTTTAGATTGCATCCCTTGTTACCACCACCAGTTGTCTTTTTCCTGCATAGAGAAGGAATAGCCACCTCATCAGAATGCAATGTGGTTTGTGTCAGATGTTTACAGGACACTCTGTTCCTTTAGATTAGCTTATTTAAACTGTATTGTTTAGCCAAATCCTGCTGGATTCAGTATTTTAAATTCAAGAGACTAGAACTGCTGTACAATTTACTTTTGTTTCTCAGACCTTTCATATTTGGGATAAGAAGTCTGGAATTGATAGTACATGCCCCTCATTTTTGAGAAATGAAAATATTTTATCAATGTAATTTCTTGGTGGATGAATATTTTAATCTATTTAATAGGAAAACAATGTTCAATTTAGTTTTTCAAACTAGTTGTATCATTTCATTTGGATTACCTGCTATTTATGCATAGAATTATGGGTACTCCAGACTGCTGTTATTTTCTTTCTTAATTATCCAGAACAGTCATCCATCATCAATCTTTTTTTTTTTCTTTTAAGTTCATATTTCATAGGATTTTTTTGGTACCCTCCCTTTATACAGGATGGTCAGTGATTGTAGAGTGCCCTCTGCAATCAGCTAGTCCCAGTTCAACAATACAGATAGCATTGTCATATCAAAGTTTTAATTTGAATGGAAGTCCCATTTGCTCTTCAGGCTCATATACAGTTGCTCGTTGCTGAAAGTGAGGTTTTTATCTGTATTAATTTCTTTTGGGAATGAAAGATAGGAACCAGTGTGTGAGGCAGGAGGAGGAAAAGGTGGTGTTGTGTTTTGTGTTTCTTTGTTGTTTTCAGACAGTTCAATAAAATCAGCAAAATACTGTTAGTAGGGTGGGAATGGTCCTGTACAGTCTTCTGTTTGCTGAAAGTATGTACCTGTATCATCTGTGCAGTGTCGTCTTTTTTTGAGCTTTTAAAATTAAGTTTAGGGTTTGATGCTCCTCTCTGCGTGGGCATTGACTTTGCTGGGAGCCGGTCTGTCCATGCAACATGATGCTTTTCTGCCTTGCACTTTGAAAATTTTATGAGTTCCAGTGCAGCAAATCATTAAAGTGCATGTCTATCTTTACACTTGCTAAATCTAACCCGATTTTGCAGAGCTCTTAAGATGATTCTAGGTGCTTTTCTGAGTCTGGGCCTTACAGCGCAGAGAATAAACCTTAGCAAATGAGAATGACAGTAGTTCACACTTCTTGGACACAAAGTGTAAATGATAATACAGAATACAGTGGGGACAGGTCCTTTTATTTTCTATCTATCAGTGCTTCAGAAACCACCAGCCAGCTCTTGCAAGAGGAAAAGCAGCATTTGTAAACAATTTGTAGAAGAGTAGACAAACTGCCTGAATTTTGATTCCTGTTTTTAAAAAACATTTAATGCATTGTTTACAATTAAGCAGCCCTATTTGAATAATTCTATTACATTTTAGGTCCATTTTTAAAAGACAAAAGCTTAAGCTCACTCCTCTCCTGGCTTTACTGACATACCAAAATGTTGTTCTGTTGGTTGTTTTTTTGAGAATATTTAGCTGGTAGAATTCAATAATTGATGTTTTTGCTTTAAGTTATCTACAGATTTTTAAAGTATCTACAGATATTGTTAAAGTTCTGTAGATCTTTGATATCTGTGCTCAGGTACTTTTACACGAAGGAAAACAAATCTAAGGTAAATTTTATATAGGAGCCTTAAAACTTGGGTGGGACTAATGCTAAATGATTGTCTTGGAGCATTCTTGCAGACTTGATGTTTGATGCTTTTTAGCCAGAAGTGATTACCATCTAAGTTGTCTGTTTGTTATTCAGTTACTCTTTCCAGTCAGTACCTTCAGTCTATTGTTTCAAGTTTTTTTTTCTTTACAAAGCATATCAGCAGATTCTTCAAGGAACCTGTTTGTGGATGGAGAATTTGCAATTTATCTTCCCACTGTAACAAATTGGCAGATCATATGCATGCACTGTTTACTCAGTGGCACTGGAAAGTGATGAATTTGCAGAACTAACAATTCTGTGAATCCATACACAAATTCTCAATGTTGTATATTCAACATGTTGTACTGTTTATATAACATAATCAGTGTTTTTAGGTCTATTCTTTTCTGTTCTAGTCAGTCCTTTCAGTGTTGACAGCATCCTGTAAAATTTAAATATATGTTGAATTGTCCCAGCCCTGCCTCAACCTTATGAAGCCATATTGTATTTTTTTGGTGACATGTACATCTGTCTTATGCATTTGTACATGTGATGTAAATTTGAAGTATTTTTAACAATGTGTGCCTTTACTCTAAAGTGATTTAAAGTAAACAGCAGTATGTTCTATTATATAAAAAATAAAATATTTTAACCACCATTTCTGTTGAAGGCATTTATTTTCCTTATTAACCAGTATTTTTAATGAGAACAGACACTGGTTAGCTAGAGGCTAGAGCTAGTACAGGATAATTTCACCATCAAATACATTTTTCTGAAGAACATTAGTTGAACTAAGTATCTCCTGCTGAGGGGAATGTGAGTGTAATGCTGAAGTAGGGGAACTAGTTTCTCTACCTACCACATGTAATTGATTAAGAGAGGAAGGGATGGTTTCCCTGCCCTACTGAACATGCAGGGAGACTTGACTGCTTAACGTGAATACTTAAATTCAGAGTCCAGAATTAGGCACGGTGAGTTGATTTTGTTGTTGTTGCCTTTCTTTTAATGTTTCCAGTGCTCAGTTGTGCAAGGAGATGTTGGCCTTAGTCCCGGTCCAGCAAAGCGCTCCAACATTGGCCTGACATCAGGCAGTCACTTGTGCTTAAAGTGCTGTCCACGTGGGAATTAAAGACCCTTTAAGTGAAAAAGGTGTTGAATGAATGGCAAAATCTTTCAAACTGAGCCAGGTAAATCAATATGACGCTTCCTTATAAAAATGTATTAATACAAAGACCCTGTTTTCATACTGAAAGTAAGTATATATGATAAACTGTATTCCATATAGATAATGTACCATCTGAATAGTCATGTTTGTACCCTTTGTCAGTCAGTGGTCCATACTTTTTTGATTGTTTGTATGTAAAGCAAAGTGCAGCCCTGTTTTCCTTGATCAGGTAAAGTTCCCTTTGGTTGCACTTGAAGCTGTGTCTGCAAAGAAGTGCTGGATAAGGCATTTAGGTGCAAGAAACAACTTTAAATCCTGTAGTCAAATAGTGTCCCTGGGCCTGGCAGACAACACGCTGCACAGCCCCTTGGCTGTTGAGCAGTGCTTGGGGAGGCAGCCTCAGTGTGCACCCCCTTGCAGGTGGAAGGCAGCTGCCTGCTTTCAGAGTATTACTCACCAGCCTTACAGGCATGCTGCTGGCCCAGGTCATGTTTGAGGTGTCTTTTCTATGCCAAATACTGAAAAAAAAATTTAAAAATTGACTTTCTAAGGTGGATTAAAATTTCTGGGGTTTCCACTGGCAGCTGTATTTTTGTGTGTATTGTAAAACATCTGAAAGGCACTGAGAAATATATCAGGTTATCTCCAAGTGCCAGGCAGTGGGAACTACACATGGAAAAGAAACAGCACATTATCATTTGTGTAACTCTAAGATGCCTGTGTACTTATTTCCCTGTTTCTTTCTAAAACTGAAATAAACTTTAATTTTAGACTTAAATGTTTTGAGACTGACATTATTGTAAGATGGAAAGGTTAAGTATTTGTAGAAGGGTTACTCTTCTGGCTCTGACGGACAGACTTCAGTGGGGTACTGAGCCCTTGCAGTTGGCTGTGGAAATGCACATGGAAGATAACAAGCACAGCTCCAATGGGTCCAAACGTAGCTCCAATGGATCTACTGCCTGTTCAGGTGAAAAAATGCACCAGCTGTGTATCCCCACAGCAGCAGGTCTTGTGTGTCAGTTTGTATGTGAGAAGAGACCAGGAACAGCAGAAGCAGCTGTCCTTTTCAGCAGGTCCCAGCCAAAGCAGCGGGCAGGGGGATATCTGATTATCCCCTCCTTTGTCACTTGCCTTCTGCCTCCTGCAGAATGAAGCTTTCTATCTATACTTGGGGGAGGCAACAACAGCAAAGATGGGGCTACCCTTTACCCTTACTTCCTGTAGGGAAAAGGAGGGGAAGTTGGGGGCATTTGTGCTCTTTTCCATCACAAGATCTTGTCCTTCAGCTCCTGACACCCTGGCCTGGCTCTGACTCCTCAATAGCTCCCTGCTGGGGGTGGCTGTGCTGCAAAGTGAGGAAATGCTTTTGTTGGATGCTTTGTCGGTTTGTGTAGTACTGCACAGGGAAGCTCTAGTGGTGTTAGCTTGAGGGGGAGGAAAGATGCACACAGCTACTTTCACACTTGCCTTATCCGAGATACTTGGTACTGATGTATCATGATTGATGCATGAGGGAAAGTGGGAAAAATCAGATTTAAAAAAAAAAGGAAAAAAATGCTGTTATACACTACTTCCAGTTTCATTACCTTGTGTCTCCTTCCAGGTAAGTGCCATTCTTTCAGTGGGAAGATAGCCCTGCTTCTGGCTACAGAGATGATTCACAAACTAGATGAAAGTAATGAGTGATATTTAGTTGCAGCATGGTGGTTATTAATGCGATGTGTCTCTACAGCAACTAAACTGCACATCTGCTTTCTCCAGGGCCAGCAGGAGTGTTTGTTCATCCCTGCAATTGTGTGTGAGCAAGGCTGGCAAGACTGCTCAGGGCTTTACCTTTGTGTGAGTGCAGCAGGGTTCTGGGTGTGCACCACCTGCCACTGAGTATCTTCTCTCCACCTCCTGGCTGCCATCCCAACTGTTGTCTGTTGTCTCTCACCTCACAATTACAGCCCAAGTTCTTTAGAGCTGAAACCCCGTGTTGCATTTAGATGGAAAGCACAAATAATAATAATTTAGTGCCACCTACTGACTGCAGATGGTTTACCTGGTATGTCCAGTTTTAAGTGGAGGCAGCTACTGGATGCTGAGGCTATTCTAGAGAAGGTCAGTGTGCACACCTTGGAGAGCTTTGATCTTGACTCACCAATGTACCTGCTGTTAACTGAAATGACACTTAACAGGAGCATCCTGAATAAGTCCTGACTTGTGGGATGCATTCATTTATCTTTTTTATTCTTGTGATTGCATTGATGCTTGAGAGGTAGATTTTGATGAATCAGCAATACCATATTAACCTTCATTTTAAAAAAGTAAGTATCTCCCATAATTATCTTGATTCTAAGGTACTTTGTGGAAAAGACAGAATTACACTAATTACACCTTCATTTTACTCTTGTAAGAATCATGGGTTTAAAATTACTTAAATTGGTGTGGATTGTTTAATTTGTCCCATTTCCAGGACAGACTTAATTTGCCCATCATTTGAGACCCAACCTCAGCAGACCTTTGCTCTCCTTTAAATTTTAACATAGTTTTGTTTGTTGCATTGAGTGACTGCTGTTCTTCTTCTAAGGCAAGTGGAGATTCCATAGGCTTCTTACCCAAAGCCACTTCTACCATGACCACCCTGGCAGGCTGTTGGTGCTGCTCTTTAATGTTGGGCAGAGTGGGAGGACCTGGGGCCGTAATAGCCTTGATGGTTTATTGTGGTTATCAGCAATTTCTGCCTGGCCACCACATACATGGATTTCTGCCTCTCTGACTGGGTACAGGGAGGCCAACAATGGTGTTCTGGTCAGAGGGAGGCTTGTGGCAGGTAGCACTCCAGTAGCACGGACCACAGCTCTGTCACTGTGCTGAGGTGTGGCTCCCCTCTTCAAACCATTTACCTGGGACATAACTGTGGCACACTGTTTATTGACTGGCAAACACACGAGAAGGAAAACAGCCAAAGAGAAAAATAACCAAAGTACCATACACTGAGCAAGTTACATATTTATGCAAACTGTAAGGCACAGCTATGAAGTTACAAGCTCTCAATCCAATGATTCTCACACACAGCTAACAGTCAATAGGAGGCTTTTTAAGTCCCAAGGTGCACATTCATTCCTCCATGCCATGACATATAGCCACAGACCTGATGGAGTGAGTCCAGTGGGTTATCCCAGGTGATGCCTTCCAGCCTCCCAGGCCTGGAGTCTGCAGGTCAGTGTTGTTATCGGCCACAGGTGTCCACACTCCTACCATCAGCTGGAGCCCTCTGGTCTTCCTCACTTGACTTCATGCCTCATCCTACCTTCTTCAGCATCAGGGTCCACCTTTGCCATCTCCTCTCCTCCACCCAAACCCTTCCCAAATAAACAAACTGCACTCAATTACTTCCTCCCCCCTGGTCCTGGTTTTGCTACAGCCATACCTAACTGTGGTATTTCTGATGCCATTACCCAGGCAGTTCCAGCCTTTTATGGTGTTATTGGCAGGGGTACCTGATGCAGGCAGCCTGGCTCCCCAAGACTCCTGGTAGTCCCCTTAGGTTTATCTCATGCTATTACTAGACTGTCCCTCATTAACCTTGATCCCTGTGCAAGCTGATCAAGCACTAGCAGGATCTTATCTGGCAGTTTTCATACTGGAGAACAGTAGCAGAAGCACTTGTTTGTCTCCCTTCTGTCAGCACTGCTGGGGCCTCAGCTCTGTGGGGGCTGCATGCTCCAGCGGGACATCTTGCTCACAAGCCACCCCCTGGTCTGCCTGCCCTCCTCCAAGGACATTCAGACCACTCTGGGTGCTCAGAAAGCTCAATCCCTTCCGACTGGAAGCCACCACAACTGTCAGCACCACAGGTAAGATGCTCAGCTGGGCATCTGTGCACACTCTCCTTTTGAAATAAAGTATATAAAGAACAATGTGACTTTATCATATCTACTAACAAGTACAGGATTAAGTGCATTAAGTGATGCATAGAAGTACTTTTGGAAACCAACCCATGGATATGTCATACCAGCAATGCACAGTTCACAGTTTTGGTCCTCAGTTCTGACAGCTCCCAGGGTGGTCCTCAGGCTTGCAACTTGTCTGTTCTCTGGTTTCTCATCTCTCTTCTATGTGCCGTCATGCTGACCTCTTCCCAGCTAAGCCTCTCAGCTCCCAGACAGACATCATTAGTCTCGCAGTCCCTAACAGAATCCTGCTTTTGAGAACAAGCAAATGATTGTAAACCAGCCATGGATGTAATACCACATTTTTGCTCTTCTCCTGGTGGAGCCACAGGGCTGTGTTAGCCTCCCACTCTTCCACTACAGGTGAGGCAACACATACACAGCCTGCACTGTTACCAAACGCCATGCCATGCTAACATGCTCCACTGATGTGCAGCAACATCCTCATGCAGTCCACAACCAATTGTACAGAACAAGCACATGTAATTCTTTTAACTGTCCCTTTGCAACAGCAGTTGGTGAAACTTCCTTTGTAATATGGGATCTTTTTGTTTCACTATCCATAAGAACAGAGCTAATCCATCTGAAAAAGCTGTTATAATAACTAAAAATTGAGTTTGAGTACAATAGATATATTACTTAATTTAATCCCTTACAATTTGTTTTGTTTGGGGTTTTTTAACTTAGTGGTTGCTTTTGCCATGTGCCATATTTGGTTATTCCAGGTAGTTAGCATTGCTATTGCATTAAACAGCAGTCTGAAGTTTGTTACCCATTTACCCTATGATTCAAAATTACTGCCATTTTCATAGACTGAATCACAGAATGGTTGAGGTTGGAAGGGACCTCTTGAGATTATCTGATTCAACCCACTGCTCAAGTACAGCCACCTAGAACTGGTTGCCCAGGGCTGTTTCCAGATACTTTCGAGTATCTCCAAGGATGGGGACTTTGCAATCATAAGACACACAATTAATGTACATACCAGTCACATTCCAGTATTCTAAAATAGTTACATGCCTCACATATCAATTCTCCATCTCTTTACCCATCTTACAGAATTGATATGGATACAGTAGGATTTGTGGATGGTGTGATTTTAGTTTTGGATATGCTCAGTGACCAAAACTAAAACTGCACCACCTGGACAATTAAGAGCATATCAGGTGACACAGCTGCATCCTCCATCATCACACTGGTTGCAAAGCTATCTTGTGCACCTTCTGTGGCTGACCCAGATTGGGATCCAAGCTGAACATCCATTCTGTTTGTTCAGTCTTCTCGTCCAGTCCATGCTCTCTTACAGATGAAGTCGGTTAATTCTGGAAGACCTAACAAATGCTTATTATTGAGAAATCAAACATCTGAGATCATCCCCATCATCCCCAGGTCTCATTAAAATTCCTTTGACATCTTTCCTGAAGGAAATAAAATTATTAACAGCAGAGGTGATGCTCCCATCCAAACTATTGCTCTTCCACCTAGAAGCCAGCAAAACACAACGAACAGCATCTGCAGTGCTTTAACATTTCTGATGCTGCCTTAAAACAATAAGCACCTTGAAGATGACTGTTCTCTGTGAGGCACTCTGTGGTTCACACCTGTGATGAATTCTACAGCCATATTTGATCCTGAAGACCAATCTTATTTCACCTTAGACATAAACATCCTCTTTGATTTCCTGGCAGTGGCCCTCATCTACTCATGAAACCCTCCCTTATTTGTTTCCAATTATTTCTGTGCTTCCCAACCCAGAAAACACAATCACCCCTAAGTTTTCTCTGGGTCTTCCCCCTCAAACCTGTGTTGTGGACAGGACCACATTTCACAGTGGGGGTGGATTTTCATGTTGGTTTGTATTGGCATGCTGCTCCTCAGATGTGTGTTGAACCTACTGGCCCTCTCCACCACCCTAGAGGACCGTGGATGGTAGGAGATGTGTGTTTACTGATATAACCCTACTTCCTCCAAGAACTTCTGGTCTGGCGCATCTGTCAAGTGATTTCCTTCATCTGAACATGTTAAGACTGGAGGACCACATCCATTCAATACTTCACATAGACACCAAAGTGTGATGCAGGCAGTAGTCACACACTACTGCCATTGCCACTGTCCAGCTTGCTGTTCTGTCAACAGCAACAAATGCGAACCAACACAAACCCTCTCCTTCAGCCTCTTAAAGGGGCCCATGTAATCAATTTGCAACTGTTCAAGTGGTGCCCACTCCCAGAAGCCAAAGCCATTACCCAATATGGCCTTACAATTCACAGAATGGTTTGGGTTGGAAGGGACCTTTAAAGATCATCTATTCCAAACACCAGGGCTGCAAAGGGTTTCCACCACCCACGTACTTCACATCCCTGAACTTCCACAGAAATTGTGAAAATAGGGATTTTACATCTATTCAGCCTTCGCTGCACACCCTGAGCTTCCTCATGACCCTTCTGTGCTCAGTACCATATGGGTACTGGGGTGGGAAGAGGCACTCTTTGGCTAGAACCATATCATGATCTTCATTTACTACTATTACTCTTACTTCTAGATCAGCACATCACCAACTTCAGGAGTCCTGTGATCACTTCTCTTTCTGAGGCAGCAGCATTTTTCCCTTGGATGAATCTACCTTGAAGTAAGACAGGAGATTCATCCCTAAAATGCTTGCCCCAGCTTTTAGGAGACTTATCCATCCAGTTTATCCTACCCTACACCCACAACTAGGTTTCTACTTGTTTTCCCTTTCTACTCCCAATATCCAGAGCAATTTAGCTGGGAGCAGAGGACCCTGATAACCTAATAAAGCTGTCTCTTATCCCATAGCAATAAACAAAGCAACTTCCCCCCTCCCCCCTTCAACAGACTCCCTACCTCCAGGCAGCCCCTTCTCCCTTGCAACCTGGGTCCCTGCAGTGGAAGTCAATCTCAGTGACACCAAGGGATGGGACTCCTAATCTTTAGGGTTCCCTGAAGATGGGTATAGCTTTGTCTTTGAGACAGGGGCAGAAGCCGATAGATTCATCTGCTTCAGTTTTTCCCACATCTCCTCTTGCTTCATCCCCTTTTCCTGAAGGATTTTCTTCATTTTGGCAAGTAAAACTCCCGTGGGCTGACTATCTAGCTCTCCTTCATTCACTCCCTGGCTTATTAAATATCTCCAAATTGTCCGTCTAGGAATGTATTTCCTCCCCTTCGCCCCAATCCTATCCTTCTTTGCCATCCCTTTCCCCTCGGATCCCATCAGGGTGCCCATGTTATCCAAGGTGGCCATGCACTCGCCCAGGGGGCGGCCAATTAGAGTGGACCCCATGCTGATGAAAACCCCCTTGTGCAGCTCAGGCACACGGCAGGCCAGCACCCCCACATCCCCCTGCTCCACCTGCACCTCAAAGATGTCGAAGTCCGGGGTCACCGGCTTCTCCCTTTGCTTTAATGCTCGGAGCAGCACATTCCCGCACACGTAGGCTGACACCTCCTGGACATCTCTCCAGGGCGCCCCCTCCGTGTTGTCCTTGAGGGGCTCGTACTCTCCCAAGTTTCTGATCACCAGCCTCAGGATCTCCCCTCCCAGTATCTCGGCGGCAGGCAGGGCTCTGACAATCGCGCCTACCTTGGGCCAGGGCAGCCCGATGGCGGCCACCACTCGCTTCGCCGCCTCCTGCGAGAAGGGAGTGCACTGCTCCAGTGTCCACACTCGGTTCACCCACACGGGCCACCCCTCCTTCTGTTTCCGCCAAACCTCCTCTTTCCTGGACATATCCCGCTCTCCCTGGCCTCTGTCCCCCTGCATCGGCTTCACTTTCCTCGCAGCCCCAGCACACACGCCTTGCCTCGACGACTCTTCCCGCGCCTCCGAACTCCAGCCTTCCTCTCCCCACGCCTCCGGGTCCCAGTTTCCCTTGCTGAGCGTCGCCACCTTCCTGCGGTCCAGCCCCTTGCCCAGGGACAGCAGGGTGCCCAGGCACTGCACCTTCCGCCTCAGCCGGGCGTTCTCGGCCGCCTCGTCCCGCAGCTCGTCCCGCAACTCCCGCAGCTGCCCGTCCTGCTCGCCCAGCCGGTCGCGGTCGGACCGCAGCGCCAGCGCCTCGTCCCGGGCGCGCTGCAGGCTGTGCTGCAGGCTCTGGATGCTCCGCTCCTGCTCCCGCACCGCCGCCTGCAGCGCCCGCGCCAGGTGGAAAAGCAGCCACTGCAGGGCCGAGCACTTCTTCTCGCCCTTGGGATGGTACAGGGACACGTAGTTCAGCCAGTGCCGCTCCGCAGCTTCCAGCGTGGGGTCCTGCCCCACAGCGCTACAGTCCCACGGGTCCCCGCCGTGCTCCAGCATCGCCTGCACCAGCAAACCCCGCTCCTCCTGGCTCGGGGGGCTCTCCGGCTCCTCCCTCTCCTTCGATTTCCCCCCTCTCGTTAGCCAGGACATCTTAGTGCCAGCCGGGACGGCTCTCCGTGTCCGTTCGGCTCCGAGGGGCGGGCACGGAGAAGAGCGCACAGAGCACCGGGGTACGGGCACCGGGCACGGAGAAGAGGGCACAGGACACAAGAGCAGTGGGGTTGCGGGCACAGGGTACCGACAGCGCTCCTCCGTTGGCAGCTCCCGACGCAGACGCCCGCGATGCCGCCGGACGGGCTGAGCAGCCTCCCCCGGGGCCAGGGTTTATAGACGCCCCGCCCGGCCGCGCTGCCCGGCCCGCCCCCCGCGGTCCCGCCCCGGCCCGCATGGCCGCGGCGCTGCGCAGGGCCCGCCGCCTCTCCCCACTGCTGCTGCCGCTGCCGGCGGGGCCCGGCCGGGCCATGCAGCACCTCCCGGGTGCCGCCGAGCTCGGCGAGGGCTGGCTGGGCTCGCTGCGCTTCGACAACCTGGCTCTGCGGTCGCTGCCCGTGGACGCCTCAGGGGAGGGCGGCCCGCGGGCCGTGCCCGGCGCCTGCTTCGCGCGGGTGCGGCCCAGCCCGCTGCGCAACCCGCGGGTCGTGGCCATGTCGCTGCCGGCGCTGGCGCTGCTGGGGCTGGAGCCGCCCGCGGGGGACGCGGCGGAGGCCGAGGCCGCGCTGTACCTCAGCGGGAACCGGGTGCCGGCGGGCGCGGAGCCCGCGGCCCACTGCTACTGCGGGCACCAGTTCGGCAGCTTCGCGGGGCAGCTCGGTGACGGCGCCGCCATGTACCTGGGCGAGGTGCTGGGCCCGCGGGGCGAGCGCTGGGAGCTGCAGCTCAAGGGCGCCGGCATCACCCCCTTCTCCCGGTGAGGCGCGGAGGGCACCGGCACCCGCGGGGCCTGCCCCCGGGCGGAGGGCAGCTCTCAACCCTCCTGGGATTGTTTGTGGGTTGTTTTTTTTTTAATCTTGGAGGTGGCAAAATTTTCCTCTGGTAAACGATTCTAATCGCGTCTCCTCCAGGTGGCTTGTTACTTTTGCCTCTGGTTACCGCCCTGTGCGGGTTTCCCTCCCCTGGGAGGCCGCAGAGCAGGGCCGGCGCTGTGCAATACCCACCTGGCCCCTCGCTGCCCCGTGGCCCAACAAAATGGTACTTGAATGTGGGTGTTTGGGAGTGCCGCTGGTCCTTGCCCCCTGTTCTTCCCAAGTGTGGGAGGGAATAGTGGAAAAGCCCCCCCAAATGGCATACTGGACAAATCCCTGCGAGGGTTATGTGTCTCATTAGTCACGTTATCCTGCACTACTTTAAATATTTCAGGTAATTTTTCCCACGTGCGTTTCCCATGTTTTCTGTTCCGGCTGTTCACAGGCTCGGTAGCACCTTAGTTTCGTGCATGTGGCCCTCTGAAGACCTTCTCCAGGTCTGTGGAGCTTAAGGAAGTCAAAGTGAAAATGCCCTGGGCAGCTCTCCTGCTTGCCTGCTTTGGAAGTGCTGGGAGTGGGGCTGACAACCACCTGCAGCTGTTCCCTTTGCTTAATATCTACTAAGTAAGCTAGTTTGCTAGTTTCTGGCTGTTCAGGGTTAGGTTTTTTTAATGCAGTTGCTCTGCATGCCTGTATTTAACACCCCATTTCTGGATTACTTACCCAGAAAGATCCAAAATAATATTTTTCATTTTATTAAGAGGAAACCGAACTTGATATACCAGAAAATAGCTATACTTGTCCAATTTTTTTTTCACTTTTTTGAAAGATTGTTGCATCAATAAAACCAACAGAGTTAATGATTAGAAGAGATATGTGTAATTGGAAAGTTTATTTTCTTCTGTTATGTGTGGTCTTAATTTCAAGGCTGTTTTGTCCATCCAGTTGAACTTTAACAGAAGCTTGAAAGTCCAGCTTTTGTTTTCAGATCTGCCACTACTTTTTTGTGACAGAGCACACTTCCAGGCTTTTATTCCTCTACTGCTACAGAGGAGACAGGAGTTCCTGCCTTTATAGCCTAAAAGTTGTCCGTGTCTTCTTGCTTCAGACAAGCTGATGGTCGGAAAGTGCTGCGGTCGAGCATACGGGAGTTCCTGTGCAGCGAGGCCATGTTTCACCTCGGGATACCAACAACGAGGGCTGGGACATGTGTGACATCTGACTCAAAAGTCATCCGTGACGTATTTTACAATGGGAATCCAAAAAACGAAAGGTGTACAGTTGTTCTGAGAATTGCCTCTACGTTTATAAGGTAGAAATCTATTCTGTTGATTGGTTTGTTTGAGTTTTTTCTTTTAAAACTAAGCACAGCAGCCTTTTAAATACCATTTTAAGTGTATTTCCCTAACAGCACTGTTGGTGTGGTTTTTGTTCTGGAGGCTTGGAACTTCATTTGCTGGGCTGTAGGAAGGTGTTTTTCTTGCCCAGCAGATAGAATAAGCAGATGTCTTTGCACAGAGACAGATAAACACTGGGGATGCTAACCTGGTAGAAAGAAGTGAGTTCTTCAGACTTAGAGATTTTTTTTGTTTATGCCTGCACAGAATACATGCTTTTTTTTGATGATAATAGCAGTGGTGGAGTGTAACTCTACCCTTAATTCCCGTTCTAATGTAGTACTGTCAAAGTTTGGGTGTACTTTGCCTGCCTGAGAAGTGTATGAGGTTCCTGCTCCAGCAGAAGGCATTAGGCATTTCAGAAAGTTGCATCGCTTCCTGTAAGGTAACAGAATATTAGAGGAAGGTGAGGAATATGTGCCTTCATATGTATATGTGTGTACGTGCTTGTGTGTGTATACGTATGGGGGGAAACCTATCATATCCTTGATACACTGGTGTTTAAAAGAAGTCCATTTTCTGTAGATTTACTCAGGATCAGAATTCTTCTGTAGAACTTTAATGAGATGGTCTTCAGTAGTGGCTAGGGTCTTGGTCTGTCAGGTTACTTCAGTGCCCTTCCTTGTGCCACATCACTGAGCCTCACCAGGGTTAGTGTAGGAATCTCGCAGGTCTTTTCTCTGTCAGTTGAAGGATTGGTGTTCAACTCAAGAGATGATGTGCTGTTATTGCAACATAAGTTGCAACAAGTATCAGATAATTCTAAACCATGTTTTTATTATTTTGGAACAGATTTGGCTCTTTTGAAATTTTTAAACCTCCTGATGAATACACTGGTCGCAAGGGTCCCAGCGTTAACCGAAACGATATTCGAATACAGATGCTGGATTATGTGATCAGCACCTTCTACCCAGAAATTCAGGAGGCTTATTCAGATAACAGTGTTCAGAGGAATGCTGCTTTCTTCAAAGAGGTAAGGAAGATCAGATTCTCTTCATAAATCCCTAGCAGTCATCTTTAGGAGCTTCATCTGCAAGCACAGATGACTGAAGTCAGTTAATATGTGTCATCCAATTGTCTGAACTATTCTTTTCTTTGAAGAAAGCACTCTTAAGTAGACCTGCTTATTGATGAGAGCAGTGCTGATACTGATCTAACCAGTGAGAACAATTAAACCTTCTTAACAGTAGGTTGTAATTTCCCTGCTCTGGAGTAGCATCCCAAGACTTCTCTCCATTTGCTGAGAGTGTCTTAGAGTGTGAGAGGGAGTTCTAGCCCTGACTGTCAGATGATGAGTTGATAGTATTGAACCATCACTTGAAAGGCATCATTTCATAAAATATTGAGAATGCTGAGTCAGTTTCTGTATCTCGTTTTCCAAATTACAAACAGGAATGTTGATTGCAAATCACTTGAGGAGGAGGACTGTGGCTTGTCACCCACTGTGTACATGTCCATCTCTGTGGCTGATGGCATGTTTACTTCCTGATGGCAGAAAAGTCGTGGGACTTGGGGATCTTTGTGGATATCTGCGTATGCCCAGTCCTGCCTCTTTTTGCTTTAGGCAGATTTTCCCAGCCCAGTTACTACTGCTTTTCTTTCCAGCCCCATTCCACTCCCTGCCCGACCCCCCACCATCCTGGCATCCTTTTCTCATTGTCCCATATCCATTTTTTTGTTTATTTGTTGTGCTTCTCCTGCTGCTGCATGTCTGCACTCCATGTCTGTGCTAGCATTGCCTCCTGTGTTTTCTCTCATCCTTAGTGGAGACTTCCCAGATTTTCCTGCACCTGAGAAGCACCCCAGTCCCTCCTCTAATTTGACAAACACATCCATCTTTTTTAATAGCGGGGAACTGCTGTCAGCTCAACTCTAACATGTTTTACCTTTCTTTTTGCATTGTGGAAGGCATGGAGAAGTACAAGTGACTGCATTTCACAGCACTGTTTAGAAAGCAAACACCTCTACTTCTCAAATAATTTGTAGCTGTTGTTTAAATTCAACTGAGTGTGTCCTTGAGATAGTGCTCTTACTTTTATGTACACAATACTTCTTTTCTAGTTTGACTAGCGGTAGAAAAATGTTGATCAGAAAGAATAAACATCAAAGTGAGTGCAGAGCTGTCTCTTTCTCATCAATGTACCCATCTTTGAGTGTCACCTAAGCTTTAATTGCTTTGGGGCACTCTCATTAGGGAGATTTCTTTTTTACCAGAATACTGGTGGTGTGTGATACATTCACACAAAGACATCCAGCACTGCAGTATAGAAATGTCCAAGGTAACAATTCCTAGATTGGTTTTTGAAGCTTAATGAAATACACTTACACTGAAGCTCAGAGCAAATAGTTGCTTTGAATTTCTGTACATTGATAGCTCTTTGTGAAGATGAGTGATTTTAGCTATGAAAATAATTGATTTAAAAGTTTTAGCTAATGGCTACATAAAAGTTTTACTTACAGCAATTCAGTAACGTATTTAAAAAACAGGTTAGCTTCCTGAATTTTAGATTTCACAGCGTGTAGTAGTTGTAGTTGACAGGCAGGTTAATATATTTAAATAACTAGGACTATTTGGTGGGTGGGCCACATGCAGTGATTGCAGTCAAAGATTCCATAAAAATAACTCTCAGTTAAGCACCAGAAATACCTCTGATGAAGCATGCATTCAGTTAAGAGTTGTATTTGAATGAAATTGTCATTGTTGGAATTGTTGGAGTATTTTTACTTAATCTTGTAGCTTTTTTCCACTCTCAGCAAATTGATGGAAATGGTTATCAGTGCTAAAACCTGTTCACATGGAATGATTTTTTTTGTGTAAAACATTTAATTTCCTGTAAATCCCTCCTACATATTAGGTAAACCAGAAGACCAGTTTTACACTGGGCTTTGTTGCATATAGTTAATTTTATTTCTTAGATTTTGCTTATATGATCTCCTGCCTGTACTTACTCTTTAAAGCTAGTAATAGGCAAAAAAAATATATTTTTATAATGACTAGGCTAGTACACAAATCTGTCTCCAGTGCATTTTAGAGCTGTTCAGTTGACTTGCAAGTAAAGCATGGGAGGAGGGGAGGCAAATGAAAATGGGAGACAGAGTAACAGAGCAGCTACTGACAGGAGGAGAGAGACAAGCTGTCCTTAAGATATCAGTGTGTATGGCATACTGCCAGAATCTGCTTCCATCAGTTCAGACTGGGAAATGCTTGGAAATACATAAACGTGTTGGAAATACATTGTGATGAAAAATGAAAAACTGTATTTGTTTTTAGATAACCAAACGAACAGCGAGGTTGGTTGCTGAGTGGCAGTGTGTTGGGTTTTGCCATGGCGTGCTGAATACAGATAACATGAGCATAGTGGGGCTAACCATTGACTACGGCCCTTTTGGATTTATGGACAGGTCAGTGTGACATCATTATTTGAACTGTGCTTATGTATGTGCTGTGTAGAACAGTCCTGGTGTTCATGGTTGCTTTAATATTTTAACTCTAAAGTAGTTTCATGAATTCTCTTTATGGCAAAGTAGGTTAAGTTAGTTCTGTGATCCTTTTTTTCCACTCCTTTTTAACTGTTCACAACATCTCTAGCTGTTAGACTATTCTTGTAGCCTGTGGGTTTGGGAAAAAAAATCAAGCAGTGTTCCCTTTTAAATTTTTCAGTTCCTAAAGCAGACTAAAATAATAAAAGTACTACTTCTTGCAGTATTGGTGTCCAGTTAACTAGAAGAATGCTAACTATTTCTTTATTTGTAGATATGACCCTGAGCACGTCTGCAATGGTTCTGATAACACAGGACGCTATGCTTACAACAAACAGCCAGAGATTTGCAAGTGGAACCTGGGGAAACTTGCTGAAGCTCTAGTTCCAGAATTGCCTTTGGAAATAAGTGAACTCATCCTGGAAGAGGAGTATGATGCAGAATTTGAGAAACATTATTTGCAGAAGATGAGGAAAAAACTAGGTCTAATCCAGCTGGAATTAGAAGAAGATAGTAAGCTGGTTTCTGAACTCCTTGAAACCATGCATCTCACAGGTTGGTGAAGAGCACAGAAGGTTGTCATTTAGTAGCCCTTCAGCATCTATAATCAAACCAAAATATAATTTATATCTTGACCTTACAAGAAAGTAGCTTTGTGGCAACTACATTGTCATTTCAGAGAAGAACAAAATACTGAAAAATAATTACCTTATTGTGAACTGTGGAGTAGTTTTGCTGTTACAGAGCTCACAGGTCTCACATTTACACCCTCACTGAGGGAACAGTTTATTTGCCTCTTCAGAGAGGTGACCTGTATTTCTATAGGAAGAGGTAGAAAGTTTTAAACTGCTGATTTATTAGTTGCATTACTTATAGAATCTAATTTTTCAGGTGGAGACTTCACAAATATTTTCTTCTTGCTGAGTTCCTTCTCAGTAGACACTGATTCTTCAAAATTTGAAGATTTCTTAGAAGAGCTTACAAGTCAGTGTGCTTCTGTGGAAGAACTGAAAGTTGCTTTTAAACCACAGATGGATCCAAGGTATTACCCTACTTAAATGCTTTTGGCTTTTGCTTGTAGTTTCACTATAACCATAATGAACTCTGCATGGTATGTAGTATTTGACTAATTTTAAGATTGGAAATGTCACTGTTAAGTAGATGCATCATGATCTACATCAGTCTTGCAGCAGCTGGCTCTTAGGTTAAAGTTTCTGAGCTTTTGTTTCGTCTTTTTTTTTTTTTTTTTTGTCCTCCCCTGTCTCTGCTGACTGAAGCAATGAGAGTGCCAAATAATGAAGTGATACAAAAGTATTTTACGGAAGAAATGGGTGTGAACGATAATGCTAACATGTTCTGCTAATGTACTGTCAGCCAAAAAAGTCACTTTCAGCCACTAATGTTCTGGCCTAAGTATAACCTAAATGCCCACTTTAGGTGGTGCAGTCCATGTCCCATTTGTTCTGCATTCCAGCTACTCTGAACATGTTCAGCTGCTGCTTATAAGAGTAATTGCAGCAGTTTTTCACTTTTTGAAGATGGGGGGGAAAAAATGAGAAGTATTTTTGGTATGTTCCTCCTCCCCCCTACTATTTGTTTAATAAGTGTACTATGCTGGAGTGTAGTTACTAATCCAGGAAAAATAAAAACTAGCATGGTATACAAAAATAAGGTGGCATTATTGTACAGCATGAGCTAACACAGTAAAATGTGAAAAGGTGCAATCCTAGTCAAATTTGCACCAAAATAGTCTGGATATTGTTTTGATTTTATTACCAAAAAGCAGTTCTCACTCTGATTTAGACTGGCTAACTGAAAACATTAAACATAGTGCTGTCTAATGCAATTTAAATGAAGCATCTTTCCCCATAACATTTAGGTTTGTATTAGTACTGGTAAAATTAATAGGTGTTAAAGAAATAAAAATCCCCAAACAACAAAACCTTTGAATTCTTTATTATTTTGATAGCTAAGTAAGATCAAATTTTTTATTCCACATTAATTTCAAACTTCTATGGTTATTTTGATGAGAATTGCACAATTAAACTCAACTGGTAGTTCTGAAAATCTACCGTTATATACCACAGAAGTATGAATTGAACACATTGAAGAAGGGAGAAGGAACATTAAAATTAGCATAATTTACAATAAAAATTAATTTTGTTAATTATTAATTTCTGTTATTTATAAATCACAGTTTGTTGTGAATGTTTTTATATCTACTTTATGATTGCAAAGAGATGGTTCTTGACAGGCAGCTCAACTTTAATATCTGTTTGTTCCTTTTCTTCCCAGACAACTGTCAATGATGCTGATGTTGGCTCAGTCTAATCCACAGCTGTTTGCATTAATTGGAACAAAAGCTAATATAAATAAAGAATTAGAACGCATTGAACAATTCTCTAAACTGCAGCAGTTAACAGCTGCTGATTTACTCAGCAGAAATAAAAGGCACTGGAAGGAATGGCTGGAGAAATATAGGTGAGGTTTCTACTGCATTTTATTTCTGCATTTTGAAAACAATGTGCGTGTGTCACGGAAGGCACCTTCTCTCAAACATAGATTAGGAAGGATAGGGAGGGCATACACTCAATATTATCTGCTGCCATGGTCAGTGTCTTGGTTGCTGTGAAAGTTCAAGGGCGTTTTTGTATTTTGTTTGCTGGATTTTGAGGTAGGGTGAGGCTGTAGAGATCACCAAGCATCAAATCTAGTACTAAAAGTGCTTCAAGAATGTTGATTCTAACAGAGACTAATTTAAGTTGTGAACTTTTAAGTGCTCAGTAACTACAACTGACTGACCTCTAAACATTTTATCCTGTGAAATTTACTTTTCTGAAAGAAAATTTATGTATTAATATAGAAACCAATAAACAAGCATAGAAATACTTAAAAGACAAGACCTGAATGTGGCAGTCTTTGTGGAGCAATGCAGAACAGGCCATGCACCAGTGCCTCAGTCTGACTTCGGAGAGAGTACAAAAGCTGTTGTGTGCCACTTCTTCAGGCCACGTCAGGCCCTGCAGACAGTCTGTGGCGCTGCTTTTAAATGAAGTGACATTTTATGTTCTGTTGTCATGCTGCATTTTATAAACTGAGAGGATTATAAATATGTAATGTTTATTCAGAACTACAAACTAAGGATCTCAAAGCAAGGAAACGTCTCAACTTCTACATGTGATTCTTGATCCAAATCACTTACTGCTGCTTGCCTAATTTCAGAGTCCGTTTGCAAAAAGAAATAGAAAGTGTTGGTGATGCTGATGCCTGGAACACTGATCGTGTGAAGGTCATGAATTCAAACAATCCCAAATATATATTGAGAAATTATATTGCCCAGAATGCCATAGAAGCAGCTGAAAATGGGGATTTCTCAGAGGTATGCAATTACTACTTACACTCTCTCTAGGTTTGCATGGATACATGACTGACATTATGCTTGGCAAGATTTGGTGTGGCATCTCAGGCAGCTAGGGCATTGGGAATTCACTGTTCAGGAGCTCTGTATTGTTGAGGAGGCTGTAATTTTAATGACTGCAGAACAAATAATGGAATCAAAAATCTGACACTGAACTTCACCAGCTTTTGTAGGCTGACCTCAGGACAAGGCACTTACCCCTGCTTTTACTGTCTTGAGAGTGGTGTTTACCTTGGGAGGCACTTGAGAATTAATTTATTCTTGTTGCTTGGTGTGCCAAGTGTTACCTTTTAAAACTTATGGCTTTCACCTGTGGGCTTCAGCAGATGGAATGTTACATGCAGAATATGGGGAAATGAATTTGTTTTGCGAAATTACGTAAGAACTTGTATTTAATACCTGCATTTCAAGTTATTTAGGCTTGAGTTCCATACAGATACAAACCAAGCCAGTTACAATTTTCCAGTTTCAGTTCATTGTATATGTATAATGTTAACCTGTTTCATATTTGGCTTGTCTGGAGTTCATGTATAAAATAAAATATGCTCGCTCATTATTTAGGGTGAGGTTCTTCTCCACATCATTTTTCCTTCACTTTCTGAATTCTCATGACTATGCAATGTTTTCTCTCTAGGTAAGAAATGTACTGAAACTTTTAGAGCATCCATTCCAAGAAGCAGAAGGTTTCAGGGAGGTAAAGGAAGAGGAGGGAGCAACTGCTGCAGCATCTGCTTGTTCTGAAGAGACCAGAAGCAGAATATCATATTGCAGCAAACCTCCACTTTGGGCTTCAGAGCTCTGCGTTACATGATCTTCATAACTGCCTTGTTTTGTTTTTTGCTGTAAACTGAAGACTCTGATCCTCCTTCAGCAGTGAAGAATTCAGCAAGGCAAACATCAAAGTGCTATTAAGTTATTGAAACAACCCTGCATTTGGATGCATCTGCAGCACTCTTCAGCTGTGCTTACTTTGAAGCAGTTATTGATCATTGGAACAAACCAGTGAGAAAATCATTAGTCTCCATACATAACAATCTAAGTGTTTTTTGTTTCCTTTATCCATCCTCCATCGCAAGTATAAAGCAATATTTTATATTGAGGCAGGCTGAATTTCAAACATCCAAATGGAGTTGTTGTTATGTGAAGACAAAAATAGCAAGTCAGGAATCTGATCTGTTTTTGTCTGATGTCTTAACTAATAGTACTTCTAACATTTATTTACTGCTTTCTCTATGCAGGAGCTTTTAGTCCTCTTTAATGGAGAAACAGATTCAATGTTTCTTGTTTGAAGCTATGTTTCATTCAATTAAGTAGTTCATTTCTTGTGAACCTTCAGATTGGTATTTAATTATTATCTATTTTCAAAGAATTTGTGCAGGGCAGGCTTGAGTTTGAGGGGAGCAACTGAATTTTTTTTAAGAGCAGAATTAAGGGAGTTCATATACATTTGCACTTGAAAACTTGGTGGTGAAGTTTATTCAGGTTCAGTATGTTGCGTACAACACCTGTAAATATTTACTAAACTCATGAGTGCAGTTTGTAAGCCAATTGCCTGGGGCAGGATCCATTAGCCAAATTAGAGTGAACCTTAAACTACTCCAGCACTCAAGTCCAGGTCCATTGTTTATTTATTTCTGTGCTTCTAAAGGAGTCTCCCTCTATGAAAAGTGTGCAGGTGGGGTACCTGCTCATCACACTGCTCAATGGGGTTCTTCCATTCCCACTCTAGTCTTGCTCCATTTAGTTTACTTTCATGGTCTTTGAAAAATCTTTAAGCTGGAAGTTGCCACTCAGGAACATGCTGTTTGAGCTTGTGTGAAAGATGATAGAGGATGTGGGAGGAGAGCAGAAGCTGATTTGCTTGCAAGTTACTTACTGAAAATGTTTCAGGTGAGGTTTCAGGGGAAAGTTGCTTGCCATTATTGCCACATTAGGAAAAGAGAGTTGTTGTGTAATTAGTTGTTACATAGCTTTCTAAACTTCTTTCTAAAAGACTGTGTTACTGGTTCAAACATCTGCAAAGTTTGGTTTAATGCAAAGGTTTCTCTTTTCCAAAGACACCACCATTATACACTGTGATTTATGTGTACTCAAGTAGATTCTTCCACTACCCCTGTGCAAGCTTGGTATTAGCTCAGGTAGAACTGTGCTCTTTAAAGTCTTCCTCAATACAAGCTGTTTAAAAACAGGGAGAACAGTTGGACTGCTGCTTATCTGTCTGTAAAAAAAATAATCAGTTTGTCCTCCTTGCTGCTGCAGTACATAGACAATGCTTTGAATGTAAACATTCACTCTGTCCTGCCTTCAAGCTAAAGAAACTGATTTGTGACAAACTAGAATCTCTGACAAGCACAGCACTTTCTGTGAGGTTTTGGGGTTCTTACAGGAAAGGACAAACTTGAAGGTGTATTTACATACCCCATGGAAGAACGGTGCAGTTGAAAGAGGAAACACCTTGAAGGAGTAGGCAGCAAGTAATGCCAGCCAGTGCAGCTGATGATCCTTCTAGGAATATCCATTTTTGTGGGAGTTTGAGATTTTCTTTGAGGATTATCCTTCTTCTAAGCTTGGGGTACTGGAACCAACCCATTTAATGGAAACTTTAGCAGAAAGTTAGGGCTGGGTAAAAAGGACTGCATCAGGGTGGAAAGTGTACCAGCAATTTAAAAGAGGCTTCAAACATTCCCCTGCAGAACCAGTTGTCTCTTATGGTGTGCCTGGTCCAGAAGGAGTAATGGAATGGGGAGAAGTTGCTCCAAGCTGATCAGCATAACTCTGTGCTGATTTCACTTCTCAGTTAATATCCTTCCTGTGGGAGACAGAGGGGAACAATTTTAGAGGAGCTCTGCCCAAGCAAGAATGGTCTAAAATGTAATGATTCTTAACCATACCTAAGGAATCAAATTTTTTTAATGGCATTCTAATAATAATTTATAGACATTGAATATATGTCTATTAATACTGGTATGGAGAAGGAGAATGATATTATAATTCTGTGTTTGGACATAGGAGAATTTGAATTAACTACCAAATTATTGTGCGCCTATAATGCCAAAATCATGGAAAGAGACACTTTGAAATAATTTACTAGCAGTTTTATCCTTAAAAAGGAAAATTAATGTTACAGTGAGAAAAGAACATGTGGTAGTGTTTGCTGTTAAATAGATTCTTTGCTTATGTGTAGATCAAGTGTAAGAGGTCTAGCAAGGCTGAAGTTATGAATGCAGCCCCCTGGTGTGACTGCTTTGGTGTGCTGCTCAGTAAAGATGTATTTGCCATGGATGTTCACCAACAGATAGAAATATGGAGTGTATTCACACAGTCTAATTGCACTGACATCCTGCCTGCTCAGTTTCCCAGCACGTGCAGTGATATCAGTACTTTGTGTTTGAAGAAGTGTGATAATCCGAAGCCAAGTGGAATGCTTGTGCTCTTTCAGCACTCTCATTTCAGAAGGCAGGTCATAGTTCCATCTCTGATGATCATGAGTTTCTTCTGTTCTTGTTCCTGGAGCAGTGTGGGAGCAGGAGGTTGTTCAGGACAATTAGACCAAATTTTGTTCAGGTAAGAGCTTTATCTCTTAGCTTAATTCTTCAGAGAGAAGGGAATACATCTTATAGCATTTGGAAGTCTAAGTACTTGAATTGTAAATTTCTTCTTGGTTTTTACAGCTTCTGTTTGCAATAGGTAAACCTGAAAGTAATATTTTTTACTGGTCAAATATCCTGCTTGTATAAAAGCTGTGGAGTTTGACAGGTGCACTCTTGGCTGGGTTAAGAATGGGCTGGATGGCCAGGCCCAGGGAGTGGTGGTGAATGGTGCTGCATCCAGTTGATACCCGGTCCTGTTCAATATCCTTAGTGATGATTTGGATGAGGGGATTGAGTGTACCATTAGCAAATGTGCAGATGACACCAAGTTTGGGGGAGTGTCAATCTGCTGGAGCGGAGGAGGGCTCTGCAGAGGGATCTGGACAGGTTGGAGAGATGGGCTGATTTAAACAGTCTGGCATTCAGCAAGGCCAAGTTCTGGGTCCTGCACTTTGGTCACAACAACCCCATGCAGCGCTGCAGGCTGGGGACAGAGTGGCTGGAGAGCAGCCAGGCAGAAAGGGACCTGGGGGTTTGGATTGACAGGAAGCTCAACATGAACCAGCAGTGTGCCCAGCTGGCCAAGAAGGCCAATGGTATCCTGGCATGTATCAAGAATGGTACGGCCAGCAGGACCAGGGAAGTGATTCTTCTGCTGTACTCAACACTGGAGAGGCCTCACCTTGAGTGCTGTGTCCAGTTCTGGGCCCCTCAGTTCAGGAAGGACATTCAGGAGCTGGAGCAGGTCCAGAGAAGGGCAGTGAGGCTGGTGAAGGGACTGGAGAACAAGTCTTACGAGGAGCAGCTGAGGGAGCTGGAGAAGAGGAGGTTCAGGGGGGACCTTACCATTCTCTACAACTACCTGACAGGAGGTTGTACCAGGTGGGAGTTGGTCTCTTCTCCCAATCAACCGACAAGAGGGCACAGTTCTAGGCTGCACTAAGGGAGTTTTAGGTTGAACATTAGGATGTTCTTCACAGAAAGAGTGGGCATTGGAATGGGCTGCCCAGGGAGGTGGTGGAGTTCACTGACCCTGGAGGTGTTTAAGAAGAGACTGAATGTGGCATTCAGTGCCACAGTCTAGTTGAGAAGGTGGTGTAAGGTCATAGGTTGGACTCGGTGATCTCGGAGGTCTTTTCCAATCTAACTGATTCTGTAATTCTGAGTTGTGCTCAAAATGAAGAGATAACTCTTCTTATCAACAGCTTTCTGTGGAAATACTTTATTAGACTTAACCTGTGGCTAGACATCCTGAACTACCCTTGCCTAAAAGCAAGTGGTACCCAAATTACAAAACTGAAATGAGAACCTCCTGGAGATGTCTCTGGATAGTCTCATGTGGTAGTGGGTCTCCTTTCATGACTTGGTAAGATTTCACTGTAACTCTGCTTCATGAGCCTGTGAATCTACAATTTCTGAATATTCTACTGTCAGCTCTTACTTTGGAATGTCTTGTGGGTTGTTTTGTTTTTTTGGTTTGTGGGGTTTTTTTCCCAAATAAATGCTACAGATTTGATTCTTTTATTAAAAATAAAAATTGTAGTTTTAATGTTCTTGTTCATGCCTATTTCCTGAAACAGTTTTCCCATTAACCACACAATCTGTTCGCAGATTTCATTTCTTAAGTATTTGTGCTGTGATAGTATCAGATGGCCAGGTCATATCACAGAAACCTCACTTTGTCTTTTGAAGTGTTTTCTGAGGAGTGAACTCACATGTATGGTCTCCTGCCTTGCCAGCTATTTTGGTAGTATGCTTGGAGCAAGATAAGGGCTTTTCAAAGAGAAACCTCCCTCCTACTTACTTGGCTGTAAGACCTATGCTGACACCTCTTTTGTTCTTCCTTATGTCACTGGAGTTAAAAGCATCAGCTGATGTCAGCAGATGCAGGATGGGGTTTTAACTCTGCTCACAGAAATAGGCCTTTGGGTGGAAAGTGAAGTTGCATTTTGTTTATTAGTTTATTTAAACTAAATTATTTAAACACAGGTGTCGTTCCTCAGGGGGCTTCAGCTGGAGTGAATCTCTGCACTCCAAAATATCTGTTGCACAGGTTTGTTTGTGGTATTCTGCATTTCAGTTTGTCTGTGATGGAAGTGGGTTCAGGCCAAACCTGCTGCTCGTGCCTTTTTATGGAGCACATCCAAATATGGTCCACTGAAAGAGCAAATTCATGCTTTGTTTATCCTGAATTTACTTTGTCAGATCCATGCTTCGCACATTGGAGTGTGTGTCTCCCTCCAGATAGCATCCTGCATTAGGTCTGGCACCTCCACAGGCTTTGGCTGCTCAGCTGTGCTCCATCGTGTCCAAGCATCTCTGATGTCCCTTCTCGGCAGAGCCTTCAGCTGTTACACAGGTGGGTGTGACTGGGGCAGCTTTACCTCTGACCAGAGTCCATATGACACAGGTGGGGCAGGACCTGTGCTTATCCCTCAGAGCCAGGTGGTAGCTGGGGGTGATGGATGTGAACCCCACAGGAGGGTTTCATGGTGCTGTCACATCCAGCGTAAGATCGCACAGTCTAGGCTGTATTCTAAATAATGCAGCCCACTACCTCTGTTACATCTTTTCATTTGGCTTTGTGCTTCCTGCATTTACAGTGGAAGGTGTTTTGTGTGCAGTGACGATTCTCAATTCCTCTCAATTGTACAAAAATGTTGTGTTTGGTCCCCTCACCTCCCCTTAACACCTCTATTTTACCTGCCCCCCCAAAGCAGCCACGGAACTGAAGGATGCAGCTTTCCTGAGTCAGGGCAGGTACCGTGGCATATAAATCGAAGGACATGAAGGGCAGTGATAAAGTTTCAGACAGACATGAGTATAGACTGTACCTTCTTCTGTTCATGCAGTTCTTGCAGCAGATGCCTAATTAACAGGGGAGCAGAAACCCAGAGGGAAAAGAGATAGGTTTCTCTGTCTTTTGCCAAGGCATGCAAGAAATCTGAGACTCTCTGCTGCTGCTCTCCTCCATTGCTGCTGGGCAAGGACAGTGCCACAGCACTGCAGAGCTGTGGCTGAGCACGCACCTTCAGCAGGTGAACCCAGAGGTGACATTTCACGATACTTTGTGCAAGTATAAACAGAAAACATTTTTTTTTTTTTGTAGGCAAAGCTGACCTACAAAACTTACTTTCATGTGTTGATTTAGAAGTTGACATTTTAATACAGTAGAACCACAGATTTGTTATATTGTTAAATAGCATTTGCTTTTTTTTTAAGTGGCACAAAGAAAAATGGACCCTATTACTGTTTTTTCAGGTGGAAAATCTAAAGCACCAAGAGATTAAGTAATTTTGCTGAGGACAGCAAAGGTGTGCTGGTTGCCAGGCCTGACTGGTGACTAAGCAGGTTTTCCATGGTGAGCAGCAGCCTGTTGTGGTGTGTGAGCTGCACACAGAAATGAAAGGACCTGGGTTCACACTGTGGGCAGGGATGGGAGTCAGTCACAGCCAGCTTCTGCCTCCTCAGCTGTGGTGGTTCAAGCAGCTGTGTGGATGCTTCTGTCTGGCCCTCTGCCTTTCCTGTGGCTGTCGGACAGGAAACCTCCCATCTGCAATGCTCTTCCCTTAGTTAATTCAGCACCAGGACTGGCATTACATCACTCCTCTTGTGTAAATTGACTTTTCTCCTCTGTTCTTTTGCAACCAAAAAACAAAAGGTGATCCATCCACCTTTAACTCTTCCCCAGAAGTAGAGACAGCAGATCCCCTATCAATGAATATGAAATCAGGGCAAAAGGAGGTCAAGGAGGGAATGCTCTTGAGCTGCCTCTGGCAGGCCCCATACACTGTAGCTGTGCTGGCTGTGGGGCTTTCTGCCTTCCACCTTTAATTGGGAGTTACCAGTGCCACGGTGTGGATCAAAATTTGGATTTGTATATCATTTTCAGTCCCCTGGTCTCAAATGTTTTACTGTGCAGAAAAGTAGAGAGCTAATACAATCATTTCTATATGAAGTGCTCATGTAACACCATGAAGCTGAAGATACACATTAGTTTTTCTAGTTTGAGGACATTCTTGGTATTTCTAACTGCCCTTTCTAAACAAGCAGTATTTTCCAAATCATGTTAATTCTCCTCTGGGCAGTGTCTAGACAGGATGGAGTTAAACTTCTTCCCAGCAGGCTCTTATGGGGCTGTTTTGGATTTGCAGCTAACCCAGGGCTGATAACACACCTGTGTTTCAGTTGTTGATGTCAAGACTGTCTCTTCCCTCCCTTGGCCTCTGGCAGCAGCTGGGATGGGACACAGCTAACCTGAGCTGGCCAAAGGGCTAATCCCTGCCCTATAGCTTTGTGCCCTGCAATGAAAATGGGGAGTGGTGTGTGGGTGTGGGGGGTATGTGTCTTAATTTCCATACTTTGCTTTTTTTTTTCCTGAAGACTTTTGTCTGTAAGGAAGGAAATCATCCCTCTAAGATTGCTGCTGGATTTTTCACTAGGTGCATCAAAAATGAATTTGGTAAAATGAGCAGCATTACAGACCTCAGGCTGAGGGAAGGGATTTTGATGCAAATGAATTCAAACAGCAGCCCTGAAGCTGAATCAAAAAGCTCACAGAATAGTTGAGGCTGGAACGGATCGGATCACTGGAGATAGTGATTTTTCTTTTTATAAATGTTTGAGAATTTTAAATATGCATATAGTAAGAGTATGGGGATTAAGAAAAAAAATAAAGCACTTCAAATGACTCAGACACTCCATGTTCCCTGTCACTTTAGTGTGGATGTGTATGCTAAAGTGCAGCAGGGGGAAGTGTGCTGCAAGTGTTGCAATGGTGGGCTGGGTTTGTAGCACCACAGAAGGGACTCTTGCATTGAGACACAGGAGGATGATAATGGACAGCACTCATCATGGCTTGCATTTGAGAAGTTTTTAGCCCTTGCTAATCTTGCCCTTCTTTTCCTTCACCAGGGAGGACTCCCTCAGAAGTCAAGGGAGAATAGGCTGCTCCTCTCGTATAAATCATACCAGGAGCACTGAATGCCTTTTTCTCTCTTCCCTCTTTCTACCCTCTCTTGACTGTCTATGTCAGCAGCCAGGTAAGGCCTTCAGGCATTTTGGAGATTACACTGGATTTGTGGGAAAACTAAAACTTACTTTCCCCAGTTACAGTGTAGTGCCAACCTCCAAAGCCCCAAATATCAGCTACTGCTCCCTGGAGAAGCTGTGTGGCTGCTCCCTAGTGGTAAGACTAGGTGCTTCAGGACAAGACATCAGTCTGCACCAGAAGGCAAGCTGGCATATACACACCCAGTCCTACAAATTCCTGAAGAACAAGTCAGATAAGCAGATAGCTCTCTACCTGCCCGGGCAACAAAACCGCCCAATCTGCAAGCCACTTTCTCTTTCAATCCCCTGCTCTGCAGAACAGAAGGCAGCTAGTCAATTAAATCATCATCATGGCTAGGTTTCACGAATGAAGATTTGGGAAGGACTCTGCCCACGCTTGCTGCAAGTGCGCTGATGGCTAAAAAGGCCAATGCAAGATAGGCAAGTCCGGTTGCAAATGGCACAGTGGAAAGTCTCCACAGGCA
>JAWWEU010000040.1:19138156-19305540 GCA_035583155.1 Acropternis orthonyx
TTTTATGTGGTATCTAGCTCTCTCTCACTGCTGCCAATAAAAAGTTCTGAACTCAATTCCAGAGAAAAGAAAACACGTATGCACATATATAGAGCTAAATACCAAATACTTATTTTGTATATCAGCAAAAATGTACAGTCAGTTTTGGGATATCTGTTAGATTTCTCATGTGGACGTTTTAATGAATGGATATGCAGACCTTTGCAGACCACAATAATGCAGTTTTCATTTGGGAACTACGTTTTCTAACACTCTCTTAAGTACACACATCTTCCTACTTTTATGTTATACTACCAAAACATCTTTGTAATTTTTTCCGTTGTCAGTTGACTTCTTCTTCTATCTGAAATGTATGCAATTTCTCACCTTTGAATAAGAAGTGGGAGTAATACTTGAAGGTGTTGTATGACTGCTGCATCAGGCCAAAGTTGGGATGAACAGCCATTTGCTTCCCTGCATCGAAGCTCCAGGACTGAGAGATGAGCTGGCTGCGGAACTTCAAAATAAGGCTGAAGATGCTATGTATGATGTTCATCACAGGGGCTGCCTTCTCTGTCAACAGACCCCTAAGAGAAAACAAAAACAACGTTAGAAATTAGTTGACATAATTTATTGGTCATAAGACTAAAAATACAAAGGGGTGACAATTCTTTAGGTTAAAATAATTGCTTAAAAAAATCTGACAGATTGCAGCCAACTGCAATGGGGATTTTAAATAAGGTGCCTAAAACTAACATAGTTTATTTGCACTTCCAAGAAACTGGTATTTGCCCTGATGTATCTGATTTCTAGAATGACATCTGCATTTGCAAAAGAGATGACATTTAGTAACATCATGCTCTGACTCTCCTTAAATTCCCTCTCATCCCACCTGGCATACAAAGAGCAGCTCTAACAAGTTGTTTCTGATTAAAACTGAAAAAGAGAGGTATGAAAGGAGAGGTTTCTTTTCTTGTTTATAATATCTGTTCTTTATCATCTCTTCTCCCTCCATCTCACCACTTTACCATTCCGGTGTACACTCTTCAAGAAGAAACCAGATAAATTCTAGCTCCTTTCCTCTTATTCACACCACCCCTCTGCCTCATATACAGTAACCAAGGGGCTAAAAGCTTGTGATTCCTAAAAGACAAGTGTCTCTTGCACTTCTCATGAATCTGGACCAAGGCATTCTTTTTATCTGTTCAAAACCCAGCCCTGGTCACTGCGCATACGTTAAAGGCACATACAAGTTACAGGAGAAGCATTTACATCCTTCAGTAAGGCTTACCTGTGCACACTATTCATGCTGAATGAAACAGCAGTCATTTACAAAGGCTATGACAAGAATGGGGTAAAAGAAAAACAAAACTGTGGCAAGTGTGCCCTCAGTTTAAAGCTCTTAGGTTAGAGCTCTCCTGAGTAGACTGGAAACTTGCAGAGGTATGGTGAACAGAAGCATGAAAATCCAGGGAAATGAAAAGGATGGATAGCTGAGGAAAAGCATCAAAGTACAGACCTCATAACATGCCATGAAGTTTGTTTTCCTTACATAAAAACACTTTCATGTAAGTAAAGACTACTTAGCAGTCAGGTAGAAGTCAATTTTGCACAAATAATTAGGCTAGGACTGGCCACTCCATTAACTTATATATTTGAAGTAAAAATAAGTATGGTAGCTTGCCTGAAGATTGCTTTGTTGAGGTATTCAGCATGTGTTCTGTGAATTTCTTCCAGGTTGCCCACAGAAGACAGTTTGTTCCCAAATTCACACCATGTAACATGAAGAATTTGATTAGCAATGTAACCTTGAATAACTTTGACAAAATGCTGCATTTCATGCTTATACAGCTGGAGCTGTCGAAACTGAACACAATTCGATGCACTACTCACTAAAGCTGAAAATAAACCAGAAATACATTATCAACATCCACAGTGACCATCTGAAACTAGAATTTTCAAAGGAATTAAGGTTTCTGTTAGTAGAGTCTGTTTAAAATGCCAAGGAAGAGTCTTAAAAAATTGTGGCTTTTCAAGCTTGACGTGACTTTGTAAGCAACTGCCTAGCAGAGGATGCTAAAGGCATTTCAAACAGGATGCTCTCTAGTTCACTCATTATACTTACCAGTGCGTTTTAAGTGAAACCAAACATCCTTGAGAGTCCACACCATGTGCTTCAGCTGAAGCAAAAAGGAGAAAATCTTGTTGTATTTATTCATGCAGCTCTCAGTAATGACAATGTTCAGAGGCCAGTCAACCTAAAAGAAAAAACAGTGCTGATCATACTACATTTTTTGTTAGAAATTGTAAGATTATTTAAAATACAAATATTTCAACAATTTAAGGTATGTATTTTAATACTGTAATGCAATGGCCAGGCTAAATAAATCCTGCAATTTCCACTACACAACGACTGTACTTAATTCTTTAGAACATATTCACTCTATCATGGTACATAAGAACCATGGCACTATTCTACCTTTCTGCATACTTTCTTACCTTGTACCTTAGCTCTAAGCAACTCAGAGCATCAGGTGCGTTGGGCTTGAACACTTCTGGAAGATACTTGAGGGCAAAAGAAAGATTGGAAGCAAGCTGGGTATCACCATGCAGACTGTATTGTAATGCTTTATTTAAGATAGAATTAAGAACCAGTGGATTCAGCAATTCACCAGGCGTTTGTCCTGATCCAAGCTACGGATTAAAAAAAATAAAAAAATCCTAATTACATAGTACTAATAAAGAGTCTTGGCTCCTGAACACAGGAGAATTAAAGCAGAATGGTAAAGTGGTAACACTTTCATTGGAAGCTTTTACTTCTGCTGTAGGGATGCATGAACAGCATAATAAGCAATTTCTGAACTTTTTGCTGTTCACAGCAAGAAGGTAATCTCACACCCGCACTGATTTATTTTCGTATGTCTGCTGTAGTTCAGGAGCTGCTACACATCCCTCCTGCAGGAAATACAGTCTTTAGAAAGCCAGGGACAGAATTGGTATTTATCCAACTCGAATCTGCCTATCTCATCAACTCAGCATTCTCAGAGGTTTACAAATAAAGCTATTCATTGAGTCTAAATCCCCAAGTGCTTTCCCTAGTTGGGTCTAAAGCACTCTTAGGACTCAGAAATGCCTTAACTCTCCTGCAGCCGTGTATCTTCACTGGCAACCAGCTATCTTAACCCAGGCTATCCCTTCTACCTTGCTGTCTTCCCCACAAACACAGCAGTAAGTCATGAAAAGTCAACAGAGGGGCCAGCACTCTCTTCAGATGCTCTCCCATCAACTCTCTGTTTGAGGATATGTAAGGCAAGAGTAGCTCTCTTGCTACACAGGGCTTTCCACTGGATTTTAGCAAATGGCAACAGCCTTGCTGCCAGCAGATGGGAGGGGGCAGCAATAGTGCAGCAGTTTTCACAGTAAAGAGTGAAATACCCTTCTGTGACTGCTTATCTGTCAAAGATAGGCCTCTTTGTTTGCCTCTTTCCTTACAACTCTATCTGTTCTTGCTACAAGACTTCCAACACAGTACAAAAGAGAAAAATGTCAAAAGCCAGGATTCTAATTCATGCCATTCCCTCATTCCCATTCAAATTAATTCAGAGATATCAAGCTAAAGCAGACAACCCAAACAACGGTTAAGACAACAAAGCAAATACCTTCTCAAACAATAGGTCACTGAGTGACTGAGCAAACTCCCCATCTTCCATTAACAAAAAGTGTCTCAGTGCTTCAAAATGCTTCTCTACGTTCAGCTCCACAAAGTAGTAATCAACTATTGCTTTGTTCACAAGAGAAACACTAAGAATAAAACCAAAGGAAAGGTATTATACTTACATGCAACTCCTTCCTTACTGTTAACATTCAGCTGTGACTACATCAGATTAATGCTCCAGTACTTAACTCTGACATTTAAGACAGGACAATATTCACATAGGCCAAAAAACAACTTCACTCAGAATATGCCAGAATTAAAACCTATCACCTCAGGTAACTGCATTTTGAACAGGACTGAGTACATATTTTAAGACTAGCTATGTATAATGACCTTTAGAACATGCTGCTGCACCTGAAGCAACATTTTATCTATGGGCTTCTTGTCTCTGTTACCTAAACAAACAAATTAAGAAAGGCTATTAAATCCCCAAGAAGAATATACTAATTGGTAAAACTCTGTCACTAGACACTGAAGGGAGGTCTATACTACAGAGTACAGTACAATGTAGGTATTCAACCTAGCTATAAATACTTTAACTTGCCTATCAGGGATAGGCTGATTCTGCCAGCACACGACTCGGGTTCACTCACTTTGCTTTGCCAGATGTGTGAATCTGTACACAGATCCTTCTGGTAGCCAGTCTGGATGTTTAAAATTAAGTTAGATAATTACACCTACCTACGTTGCACCAAACTTTGAGTATAGCATACTCAGAGCTAGTAAATAGAAATTCAAACTTACAAAGAAGCAAATTCCAAAAGAGGAATTAGCACATCTGAGAACAACTCTTTTCATGACAGAAGCTAATCTTGTACATAGTAACAAACACTTCTATTTAAACTGCCATTAGATACACTCATAAAACAGTCCAACATGTATGTGGCTTCCCTAAATATTCCAACAGTAACAAGAACAGCTTCTATTATACTTCAGAACATGAAATATACCCCCATCAATATGCATGAGCTTTCAAATAATCAGAATTTTTCTTACATTGCACCCTTAGCTTTCATCTGCCAAATAAAAACTAACACAAACATTATAGAGAACAGATCTTTTTAAAAGAACAGTGAAACCAATGGTGTCAAAATCACTGCTGCATAAATCCACGAGCCAGAGAACAAACACTTCCCTCTAAGCCCTTGTATTTCAAACAGACATTCAAATTTTTAATTTACACATAAAAATCTGTTACTGTTTATCACATAGATCTGAACTTTTAAATTAGTAATGGACCATCCACTGAATCACTTCTAGGAGCAAAAAGAAAATTTAAGAGGAAAGATCTATGTGCAACTCTTGTCTCAAAACAGAACACAACATTAATAGCTAAATTAATTGCTAAATTTCTAAAAAATACTCACTGAGATACAAGTGGAGCAGTAATAGAACGTTTCATCAGCACTGGCAAAGACAAGAGCTCACTCAGCTGTACAGCAGTTTCATCTGTTGCCGACTGCACCATAGGATCCACAGGAAAAGTGTATGATCTTGGTATCACATGATGCAAGAGATGAGAAACTGGTAGTTCTGCTAAATTTTAAAATACATAAACATTGTCAGTTATTATACTTAAGAAGTTTGATAATATGTTCCTACTGAACTCTACAAACACCTCTAGCTTAGAAAATCATAACATCTCATCTTTGTGCCTATGATCAAATTGGTTATTGCAGTTCATAACATTGGTAATTTACTGGTAAGTCAGGTAATCTTTTGGCACTCAGCCTTCTTGATCAGGTTTATCACATCTATTGATCTACTGCTCCAAGAGTTCTACTCACACATCAAATCATAACTATCCTGATATTTTTCAATACAATACTGATCCGATAAGGCTTTCAAATAAGCTTGTTCTTTCTTCCATGTATCTTCCTCTTCCCACTCCTTCTCCTTAGCCTTGGAAGCTTTAGCTTCAGAAGATAAAGTTTCTTGAGGTACAGTATCTTGTGGAACAGCTGTTTCAGGGTCTTCTGCCTAAAACACATAAATGTACCACTTTCATGAGAGATGCTGGCTTTGTCTGCTGAGGCTTAATCTGTTCTTATAGGTAATTGATGACCTGTTCCAACTGAACATGAAAGAGCCTACTCACCTGTACATTTCTGACGTCTAAAAACAATATGGTTTTACAGTGACTACTAGATTAAGAGAGAAATGTATTACCTTAGCTACCAGTGTGTTTAATTCTTCAACGGAAAAATAAACTACTTTTCTTTCTTACCTGTAAGCTCTGTGAAGAATCTGGAGAAGGGCCCTTGTTGATCACATCTGCAATTACTGTAAACACAATTAAAGACAGCATTTACTTACACCTACTTATAATACTTAGTTCATACTTCAGATCTGCTCCTAAAGTTCTTTAAAGTCTCTCTACAACTACCACAGAAACAACCATTCCAATAACAACCCCTCCCCACAGCCCCACTCAGGCAGTTTTATGCATGTTTTCTGCCCAAGAATCCACAAGGTCCTGTTTCACAAAGTTGGTACATTAGGAGACAAGACTAAGCTCAAATTCCTTCCTCTGAATTGTAGTAGTATCTGAAAAGTTATGCAAGGAACTAAGTAGTAAGTTCCCATTTTGAACACAAACAGTTACTTTCGCAAGCCCTTAAACAAATGCTGACTGAATAAACTTTATTTTACCTTCTTGTTTCTTTTCCATTATATTTTCTTCTTTATCATCTTTAATATTAGCATCAGGAAAGTCTGTAACACTGTCAGGTATCTCTGACTGTGGCAAAGTTTCTTCCTTAACTTGTGACAACTTTGCTTCCCTTCTGCTCCCTTCAGCAGGAGATAACTCTTCACTGTACAAAAGTGTCTGAATTGTGGAGTCGGATGAAGAACCCAAAATGGTTTTACGATGAGGTATTGGATCATTTTCTGCAGATGGGGCCCACTTCCCTATTTGTATGCTTGACTGGGATGCGTGTCCAAATGGGCTCCAACGGGATTTCAAAGGCTCTGTATCTGAAACCAGTTCTCCAATTCTGATGTGTGACTGTGACGCGTGCCCATGGATGTTCCAACGAGGTCTAGTTGAGACCACCTCTGACATGTTTTCACCAACCTTGATATTGGCATCAGATGCATGGCCATGGATGCTCCACCGAGGCCTTGTAGGAACTACATTTGACACATACTCTCCAATCTTAATGTTGGCTTCTGAAGCATGTCCATGAATGTTCCACCTAGGCCTTGAGGGCTCTATCTCTGAAGCATATTCCCCGATTTTAATATGAGCTTCAGAAACATGTCCATGAATATTCCATCGGGGTCGGCTGGATTCAACTTCAGAAACAGAGCTGCCAATTTTTATATGGGAGTCTGAAGAATGACCATAAGGACTTGAATGTGGCTGGTAAGTGTCCCCTTGAGGTACATATTCTCCCACTCTAATGCTGGCATCAGATGAATGTCCATGCATCTTCCACCGAGGCCTTCTGCACTCCACATCAAATACACTTTCTCCATCTCTAACATGTCTCTGCCAAGCTGCAGATGGTCTGAGAACCGTATTAAAATCATACTCACTTTGCTCATGCATTGGTGCATTGTCTTCTCCTTCTGGTACTCCTCTCAAGACAGACTGACTTTCACTTACTTGAGAAGTCTCAGAAAGATCTGAGTTAATGTTTCGGAATGCTTCATCTAGCGTAGATTCTTGTATGCTAACAGAAACAGGCTGTTCATCCCGTGGCTTTGATAAGAAATCGTCTATATTCACATTGGATTCAGGCAGGGAGTCAGCACTGCATAGAGGACTGTGTGCTTTCTCTGAACTTTGGAGACTGCTTTCAGATCCTGCAGCTTGAGGCTGAAAATGCTGATCAGCATCATTATTTACTGGCTCCGGCACAGGCAGTGCTTTGTCAGCAGAAGTAGCATATTCCTGTTCAGGCTCAGATTCTTTTCTGCCAACTGTCTCATTAGAATGTGAAGGTTTCACAGAAGACACCTGAAAAAGGAATAATTATTACACTGTAGGGCTAGTCACATAATCAAGCTACTTATTAGGGTCCCACTTTATGACAGGATTTAAATTTCTCCAGTTTTTCATATGTAGTATAAGTAGGTGATAACTACTCACTCTGCTGTTACAGTGAGCCTTGTGAACAGAACAGAACTGAACCATGAAATGAACTCCTTTGAGGGAAACTTGAACAGCAGCTTGGAGTTTATGTAAGAAAATAAACTCACCTGTGAAGGTGGATCTTTCTCAACAGGGGTTTTATTCAAAGCCAACTGGCACTGTTCATAAGGAATAATGTCTAATTTTCTCCTGTAGTTTCTATCTGGAAGTTTTTCAAGCATTTCCTACAAGTAAAAGAAAAGACAAAACCAAAAGTTTTTAAGGACCAAACATCAAATTTTCTAAATTACGTTTCTTAAGTCTTTTCAGAAGATACCTCAATGCGTTTTTGATCTTCTAAGAGAAACTTAAGACGGGCTGTTTCCAACTTGTGTCGCTGGATTTTCCATAATGTTCTTTGTTCCCTACGGGCTGCATCATCAGAAAGTTTGCTATAATGGTCAATTAATTCCTGCCTAAATGAAGGTAAAAATAAAGCTAAGTTATAGATTTTTGCATACTGATTTTCATCTTCCCTTCTAAAGAATAACACTTTTTAGCACTTCACAACTGAGAGCTAGTTTTTAAAATGCAGAAGCCAGAGGCTTCAATCACAAAGAATAAACAAGTGGAAAAAAAACAGGACTGGATTCTAGTCAATATGTATTTCTGTAACTATTCTTACTAGGTCACTCAGTTACCTTAAGTATTCTTAGATATAGAAGGAAGTGAAATATCAACCTAACGCGTTCATCTGCTTTTTACTTCTGCCCCGACATACATGTGACCATTTTTGCTGTGGGCTCTGCCTTTAATTTTAAGATGTAGTTAAATTTTTTTTCCTGAAATTCTGATTATAACAAAACCCAGACTGGATAGGGTTGGCAAAAATTAGTGGGTCCCAAATTTTTGGGCCACTAACCATTCCTAAAAAAATTGCTCATAGATTACCAAAAATCCTTATATCCATTCTTCAAACTGCAAACATTACCCTTGTAGAACAATGTCTGTAACTACTAGCACAATATATTTTAATATACAATAATTTTTCCTGAGATCTTTATGACAGTTTTGGAGACTACTCAGATACATTTACCTTGCCTTTTTTTCCAGTTCTTCTTCTAAAGCTTTCAGTCTTTTTTCTCTCTCTCTGAGCTCTCGGGCATAGCTGAAATCATCATCAATCTCCTCCTGCTTTATTGCAAGGCGACGCTGTGTAAATATTTAATACTTTTAAAAGCCGGTCTCATGCCAGCTGTAACACACACATCTGCAAGAAGTTCTTATTTGTACCCCATGAGCTATTCATTCAGTTTCAGTACAATAACTCAAGATACCCTTACATTTATTTGCCTTAAGAAATACAGCTAGCCTTTAGAAACACACAGAGATACCTCTTGGTCTTTTGCAAACTGCTCTTTCAGCTTCTGAAACTGTTCCCGTTTCTTTGCATCCAAAGCCATTTGTTCTGATATTTGCTGATCTGTATTAAAAAAAGATACTGTTAGTTTGCATTAACAAACCCACTACAAAACATACAAAACACCACCACAACTTACCACTAATGGCTTTTAGTACTTTGCTAGCAGTCTCCCGAGCATGAACAATTAATTCTTGTTTGGCTATTTCCATGCGCAAATCCTTAAAAAAAAAAAAAAAAAAGAAGGAACAAAAATGCTGGTGGAATTTTTTATTTTTTTATATTATTTTAGATTTGAAAATACACTGTTGCAGACGGGTGCACACTTTATAATGGTTATTGATAAATTAGTACAATACAGAAATATGAATAAAGCAATTAATTACATGAAAGTCTGCAAACTGGTATTGAAAGTTAATACTCCAGACCTTAAACCAAATCCATTTGATATACACACTACATTGATGGTACCTGAAGGACAGAAGTCTCTAACTAAAAATGGAAAAAACAATTAGCTATGCAAATTACAAATAATCTTATCTGGTTACTAATTAGCTTGTCACATTTGTTAAATTAGTATGTAGCAATTTTTCAGCAGGAGAACAAATCTGCTGCTGCAAAGAACTAAGACGGAAGTCCAACACTCATTTAATATATGAAAATGTCAACACACCACCTATATTTTTAAAAGCTGTATTAAGTTTATTTGCTGTGATAACAATTAAAACAGCAATCGACCAAAAAAAAAAATTCTGACCATAAATACAAATTCTTTAAAAGTTACAATAAAAATGAAATTTGAGTATTTAAAACAAAAATCCCAAAAAGGTATTTCTTCCTTTATTAGTTTACCTTTTCCTCCTTGCTTATGGAACTGTATCGGGCAATTCTTTCCATTCGACCTACATACACTGCGCAATCTCTCTCTATTTCTTTCAGTTCTTCAAGTGAAAAAATAACTGAAATCCGGGGAACAGGTATATCTGACCAACATATATAATGCTGAAAAATGAGAAATTTCCTTTTAAAATTGTAAAATTTTATGTTATGAACTGACATTATATATTTCTTTTAACATAGCTGTGCTTCAAGACACTGACACAAGCTTCTATATACGATCTAAAACTTTTTATTAATATCATTGGTTTTAGCACTTGTATCATTCAAAGCAGGAGACAGAAGTACAATGTTCCACAACTTGGATCACAGGTCAGATTCACAGTGTTCTGTCTTTACCACTGAATTGGACAGGAATCTAAAATCCAATGCATACCTTTACACTAATCACATTCTAAATGTCTCAGATTTTCCTTTTCTGACTATCCAGATTAACTGAGCATGAGTTACTCTGTGCTGAATGCATCTCTCCTGTCAAAAGTTCGGTTTTATTCACTTACCTTCCCCACAGATCCGCACTCAGTAGAGAATGTCTAGAACACAACTAACACACACCTTACAGAAGAGCTCCACACATCAAAAACAGTCAGTTTACACCACAGAATACCTACTCTCTAAGCATCTTAGCTCTTTCTACTCCACCTCAACATCCCTAAATCTCTGAAGCTGTTCTACTCAGTGCAGAAAACAGGTAACTGAGCTTGGAAAAAAAACAAAAACTAACCACAGTGCACAAACACACTCACACTGGATTCCCCAGTCGACTGGTAAAAGCCAGAGGGTGGGATGTCCAGAGCTGTGTTCCTGGAAATGTATTAGACTAAGCAGAAGGAAAGAGCCAGCTCTTGAGGGCACTATCGAAAAGGAGTGAAATGTGATGGGCACTCTCAGACAGAAGATGATTAAGCCTGGGTGCCACATGACCTGGGGGAATGCTCTATCTATTAAGATACTGTGTTACTGACTGATAAAGCTGTAAATTATCATGCAAGTGACGGCTGACACTTCTATAAAAAGCCCTGTACTACTGGCACACCAGAACCATGGTTTGGGAATGCTTATCAGAGCAGACTCAGGAGAACTAGCAGAGGGACAGCTCACTTGAGGTAATAGGCTTATACCTGATATTAGATAGCTGCTAATGAGCTGCTCTGCTATGTCAATACTGGGAAGTTCTGATCATTAAAGGAAAGAGAATTCCAGTTACCTGGGAAAGAGTGCCTATTGACTTTAGACACCTCTCTAGTTGTTTCATTTTTTTAGACATATATAGAGAAGAGGGAAGACAAAGTAGTTTAACATGTTTTTCTTATCAAGGACAAGACTCGTTCTGCAAAATATGAATAAACAGAACTATTGAGGCACTTCTTGGAAATGTAAAGATAAAGCTGGAATACAAGAGTTACACAGAACTGAGTCAAGACTTGGTAAGTGAGGCAGCTTTAAACCAAAAAGCAGTAGTGTGAGCTGTGCGAGAAGTGGAAGGCATTTGCTTGGATGCCTAAAACATTTCTGCTTTAAAGAAAAGTCAGAAATAGAGCATGTACATTGGATATGACGAATTCGATGCTGTTTCCACAGTGAGGTGTTTAGCACGTAGAGTGGATATTCAGCTCACAAGTATCTGAGAGCAAGTAACTGCCTTTCATGGATCAACATCCTATTTACGCAATATTGGTTTTCAATAAAGGAGTGAGCTTGCTAAAAACCTAGAAACTTGCTCTAAAGAGACACAATTTTCTCAATGTAATAGGAAGGAACTAACCCAAAACTTACCCTAGGACAGCACAATTTCAGCAAGTTTATGGTTTTCCCACATATGTATACATCATTAGCAATATGTTTCAGAAATACAGGGACACAATCTTCTACTTCTTTTGAAATCAAAACATAGCCGTGAGTCCAGTAATGTTTATCTACATAACAAAAAAGATGAAAGTATATATTTTAGTTATTTAATTAACAACACAAATTATATAAATTATAAATGCTCCATATATATACTGTACCTCTGAAACAAAGATAATCCTCATTCACCTGGATCATAAATTCTCCATAAACATCTCTGAATACACCACTGTATACCCAATCATAGATAAATCTAAAAAAAAAGGCAAAACAAAACCACCATGCAGAATATTGAAAAATCAATCCTCTTGCTTTCTCATCTTTTTTATAACCAAGCAGTTAGTATATTCTTTAAAATCCCAAAAGACACAAGCTCTAGGCAGGACAAAACCCCAGCAATTAAGTGCTGTGACAACAATATTCAAATATACTCAGAGAAGATTGTGGCTCTGCACTTTTCTTAAATAATTTTTATATATAACATTTCAGTGATAATTAGTTTTTATGACAGAACAGTGCCTTAATTAAAACAATCTTTTTATTTCTGTATATCGATTTAGTAAGCATATATAAAAAAAGTATAGAAACCTTTGCAGCACATCAAGAGCACAGAGAGAGATAAGCAGGAAGGATTTATTTTAAAGAGAGGTTAATTTCTGCAGGAAGAAACAAAAAGGGTATAAAAAAAAGATGCAATGCCAAGCACTTATCCCCCCAGATCTAGAGGGATTTTAATATACATTGAATAATGAAAAATCGTATTTTGGAATATTTATTCATGCTTTCTCATAGTTTCTCTGTGTGAAAACAAACCTTTGAAGAAATAAAAAATACAATTTTTTAATATAGCACATCTTGAAGCTGTAGTGGAGCTCCTCGAAGGTGATGTGTTTTTTTTCTTCCTAACATTGCTTCTAGATGTTTAGTGTAACAAAGAGCATTTAGCACAGCAAGTACTGTTCAATTTTGAGGTTGTAAGTAAAAAGTTAAGAACTTTTAAAATAAAAAATCTGATGTTTCTATTATGTAACATTGTAAACCGATGATGGATTAGAGCTATAATCCCTGTAAACAGCTACTGAAAAAAAGTTAGCATTTCTTCAGAAGTCTATAAACTAATGATTTCTAAATTGATGTGCACTGCTTAACAAAACTGTTGCAATGCAAGGAACTCTACTTTCTGTTATCAGTTGGTTACATCTAATTAATAAACAACAGATATTTTACTCATTTTTGTTTACAAAAAGCCCACAACAAAAAGACAGTGGAAATAAGCATGAACTTTCCCAGTTTGTGCAACAAGAGAAACTTGTCAGTTGCCAGTTTCAGGATTTTATTACAGGTATGAGTCTTACATTCCAGTATGAATTTCCGGGACCAGCAGCAAGAAAGAAGTCTTATTTACATGTATTTATTTACTAATCTAATCACACATAAACCCCTTATATTGTTACTGAGCTGAAAAAGAGAGGGAAAGAAGGATTCAGCAAAATTAATTAATTTTTATATATATTGCAGATACAGACATATATTATATTTTTTTTAACTGTTAAAAGCCATTGTTAAATGGGCAGTTACTCACCAGATTACCAGTTCATAACCCTCAAACTCAATTATGCAGAGAACAGTATGGACGCACCTTGTGTATGGTTCACAGCTCGTCTTCAACAAAGACAGAAGAACTGGATAATGCTCATTGCTACAGTTGTTCAGAGCCTCTTTGTACAGATATGAAAGCAATTTAACACCCTAAAAATTGAAAAATACTCCAAAGTTAGACAGCAAACTTCACTACAGCTATAACAAAAGACTCATAAAGACACAGTTATACTTGTTCCACTAGACACAGAAGTCAGGATTCATCTCCCTTCCTCTCTCTATCTGCAGCTGAGTTCACTTTACCTGAACTAGTTACCTCAAGCTTACCTTATAGTCACTAAAGAGAAACAGGTGTGTTTAGAGTTGGATTCACGTGACTAGAATGAAACAAAATGCACTCTAAGGCTTATTGTGGACCCTTGTGTTTACTTTAGGAATTGAAAACACAGGACAAAATTCCAAATTTTTAAGCATCTGAAGAAACAATCACAGTATTCTAACTGGAAGTCCGAGGTCACAACTTTGCTGGCAGAAAGATCAACACTAAATATTTAATGTAAAATCCAAGAAAATTTTGAAAATATTAACTTGTAACCCAAACCAAACATAGAAACATCAAACTAAAAATCACCGTAGGAAATGAAGCACCAGCTCCACCACTGATCCCCAGTGCTGTTGTTCCTATGCCACAAAGTTCAGCTAAATACCTAAAAAACAGGATTAAAACAGATATAAAAATTTCAACCAGAACTCTCTTGAGATCATAATGATGAATTTTGCTGAAGTGGAGTATCACACAACAACCATACTGTATCTGCTGAATGATAACAAGGATAACAAAGAAACTGAATATGAAGACCTTACATGTTTTCCCTAAAATCTTCTGGACATAAAAATCCTTCCTGTTGAAATAGACACAAAATACTGATAGACTAAGTATTTACCATTTTACTATGGTCTCTTTTAGTGTACATGACTAGATTGCATTTTTTCTGCTACAAAAAGCTTAAACATTTAATATCATTTTCTTACCTCAACTGACGACCTAATTTTCTGAAGAGAAAGCTGATTGTCAGAAGACTTAAAGTAGGAGGTGTTGACAAAACACAGGCTCGGTAATACTGAAGATACTTTCTCAGTCCACTTGTGAATGCCTAGTATCAACAGAAAATATTTAAAGTCCCACTGTGAAAGTTGTTAATAGTTTAGCGATGTCTCACATCAATTGCATCAGCATGAAAAAACAACTTTTACTAAAATAACTGGCATATGAAGGTAAGAGGGACTTGTACACTGAAGTATGGGACAGTGAGGGTCCATGCAACTTCAGACATTCTAATTAGCCAGACGACCTCTCTATACTTTCACATCCAGTGCACAGAGCCTGTACCCACATACAGTAAAATAAAGCATGTTGGTTCAGCTTCTTTCAATTGCCCCTTGAGAGGCTCTTTGTTCTCTACAACACAAACCTTGGGAAACCCATTTCCTTACTTTTATGCCTACATTGGATACTGGAAAAAACTCATCTAGAACTTTTTCTAACAAAGAGACCTTCTTAATAGAAATTGAATAACATTGCTGTAAATCAAATATTCACAATGAAAACATATTCATAACTAATCCTAACTTAATTCTATGCATTAGAAAGAGATTAAGTCACCTGATATCACACAGTGTACATACAGCTCAGTATAATATACAGAGGACGGACAGGGAAAGTTTGGACTTAGTTTTGAACCACAAAAAAGTAATTAAAGCTATTAAATACCATATTTCTCTACTTCAATTTTTATTTTTAAATATGTATATATACACACTATATTAAGAAGTTCTTGTATTTTAATTTTATATATCTTACTGTATAAATATGCAATGTTTTTAAAGTATCTAAAAATTGTATTTCTTTAGTCCACAACAGAACAACATGACTAAACAAATCACACTTTAGGTAACAAAGTGCAAGCAAGACCTAAGGACACAGAGCTGTGATTTAAACACAGTGGCACTGTTCACTGCTGACCTGTGATGGAGCATTAGACTTAAAATACTTCACAGTTTTGCAGAATGCAGAAATTTCAGCTTTACAGGAAATCAAAGTTACCTTCTATACCTAAGATGATTGGCCCATTAAATCTAGATGATTTAATACAATTGTTTTACCTGAAACACAAGTCCTTTGCTGTATGAAGAATCCAAAACTGGCTGCAGAGAAAAACGACTCAGTCGTGTGTAATAGGTTCCGTACTCTGCAACTTCTGAGAGCAGGTTGTGCATTGTCTCTGGTGAAGTTCCAGATACATATACCCCCTCCTTTATCACAAATGCCTGAGCAGCCTAAAAGCATATAAGGAGAAAAAAAAGGCAGATTCCAGTATTTCACAGCCGTATTCTGATTTAAAATGGCAAACATTTACACACAAAAATAACAGCAGACAAATTTTTGGTTTAGATACTCTGGTGACTGAGACTATATAGCTAGGACAGTGAGATAAACATTAAATTGTAGCAAAATTTCAGGAGTATGAATGGTATCTTCAAATATATAGACTCAGACTCATTATCTATTTCCCTAAAGAAAATTCAATTTACAAAACTATTTACTCATGTATTTTAAGTATTAATAAACCTATTTTCACTTAGAGGACTACAAATACTCTTACTCTGCTGCAATAATGTAATTACTGCACTATACAAATACTGCCCTATTGCCATTAGGCAACCTTCAACTTTGCAACAGTATCCACAACAGCAAGATCTCAACAGAAGTAAATATATTGAAGAGGTAACCTCTACAAAGAAAAAACCAAAAGGATTTGACTAAGAAGCACCGATAAAAACCATCCATACCTGATTGAGTGAAAATGTAGTGGATACCACACCAATGAGGACGTTCAAGACATCCTTAACCAGTTCAGGTTCTTTCATCAGCACAAGCTGAGGAAGCTGAAGCACAGTATTACTGAAGAGCTGTAATTCCCCTTCTCGTAGTTTGTAAAATTTGTCAAAAGCTTCTCTCCCTGCTTCAGTAAGGTACGGCTCCTCTTTTTTACCAGGTGGGCTGTGTCAGAGTAAACACATTACAAGGTGATTATGTAAAAAGAAGGAAATGCATCTCACACAAAAAAAAAAAAAGCACTTCAGAATTTTACACAGAATTCCCCATAGAAAAGTTACTTGCAATATAGTACATTTTAAGGGAATGTACATTCAGTCAATGAAACTGTAGCTCAAATTCAGTGAAGAAATAGGTAGATAATTTGAACATCAGTTCAGAGACAGAATCCTGATAGAGAACTACCAGCTGCTTTGGTGGCCTTCCCTGATACAGTTTTCACATTAGGAAAACCAGATTTCCAAGGTTAATTTAATACTAATATTCAAATAAGTTAAAGAGGAACATGCTTAAAATGCTAGAATGAACTTTTACTAACCCATTTTAGCTCTTCCCAGCAAAGATTACTATCCCCTCCAAAACAATTTCTCCTTCCAATTGTTCCAAAAATTCTGAATTCTCGTAACAGGTATTACACAAAAGCTGTCAGGCACATGGTCTGTATTTGACTCTAAGGCCCTTACAGTCTAAATGGTAGCAAGAAAAACTGTCTTGTACTAGGAACAAAGCTCAAGTGGGCTTAGAAAGATCAGATCAGGGAACTTCTGAGTTTCTGAGCTTCTCAGGTTCAGAGTTGAAAAAACTATATAACACTGCAACAGCACATCATTAGATTACTACTTAAAATTACAGAAAACATACAGAGCAAAGTTTCTCCAAGAATCAGGCACACCACTGTCCATCAGAAATGTAAAGAAGATAACCTGCTATACCTGCCTTTTTTCCCCTTCCATTTTAGGGAAGCCAGGAAGCCTTAACAGGACTGTATAGAGCCTTCTCTCAGGAGATGCATCTTCTACTCAACAGTCAAAAGAATTAAAAGTCTAACTAGACCATCAAGAAATCTGTTGTAATAATTTCTCTTTTGGCTACAGGCAGGGAAAAGGAATACAATACTGTATAGTATTGGGAGATATGGGTTTAATTCGTCTGCTGCTCTACAATTACCACTCTCTCTTTTGAAACTGAAAATATGGAATCATTTTAGACTGAGACAAATTGCATAGCACATAAGAAGTCAGAATAATTAGAAAAATGTTGCATTTCACACAAACTTTTAGTATTTTCATAATCCCTTAGTTTTTTTGACAATGATTTTCTCTCTTCTATGAAACCACTGCACTCTTAAGAATCAGTTTGTTGAAAGTGCACAACCTTTATTCCTTTATCCCTATTAATGCAGTATATTGAATCCAGGGAACTAGATACACATTTCTCTATTTATACTGAGGTCAATCAGAACTAAGTTGCAACACCTTCACACATTTGCATACAGTGCATAGTAAGTGTGGCATTAAGATCAGACACATACTATCCAATTCTTTCCCAACATCTTCGTTTGCTGGGTCCATATGTAAGCACTGCATCCCACAAATCTATGTCTGGAGTCATGCTTGGCTCTGACTGAGAATCAGGAGTCAGATTGGATGCTGACTGGAATCCCTCATCTTCTGACTGATCTATACTTTGAGGAACCTGCCAGAGAGAGTTCAAATGTTAGACATGAAAATATGTTACTGAAGATTATAAAAAATATGTTCTGCTATCACTCGTGACCCAACCTGTCTTACCTACCCCCCCTTTATATGAAGTTTTCACTATAAGCACTCTATTCATTTGGTAAGACTCTACAGGTATTAATGCCTATACATAAAACAGCAATCACCATCAAAATAATATACTATGCTTGTTGGCGTTAAACATGAAACTTTCTCCATTGGTAAACATATAGTTCTACAAATTGAGAATCTAAGGTATGAATATTCAACAATATGTACCATTAGTAAAATCATAATGCTCTGCCTTTTGAGGCAAATATCCAGGCCCTCAACCTTCAAATTTGTAAACATTTTGCTAACCATGACTAACATAGTTTGTTCCCTTATTCATATGCACAACACCTGTAGGTGTCCAAGCAGTATATATGCCACATCCTCAGCTCCCACTCAACAGGAGTCATACGTGCAGAACTGTGCTCAATTTTAGCAAAAGATAATCACTCCCACATAAAAAGCAGCATGTTCCTCTAGAAATTGCAAATTTTGCCATCTGATGGAAAGAATATAACACTAACTCAAAAACATTCTGAATCCCCCAGGTTACAACTTATGTCCATATGTGCACACTGAATGGCACAGGAGTTTTCTGCATGTCTGCCTTCAAGTTTCAATTAAGACCCTAAATTAAGGGAATTGCAAGATCTATCCATATGCCAAGTAGAGGGACCAGGATGAGGATCAAAAAAGGTAGGCGCTACAGAAAAGCCTACCTAAACACAGAAAAAATGGAAAGAAAGAAAAGAAAAGAAACTCTGATAGTTTATCTAGTACTTCTATGAGCATAAAACTACAAAAATAAACAGAATGGACAGCAAAAGGGGGAAACAACATACAGCAGAAACTGTACACACTGAAAAGGTAAAAGGACAATAGGAAATGTGGTTCAATGAAAAAAAAAAAAAACAAACAGAAAAAAGTCTTTCAAGATACAAGCCAAGACAAAAATGCAGCAAGGTAGGTAATGTAAACTGAACAGCAAAGCACATACATTCAGACAAGGAATGCTTATGCAATCAGTCCAAGCACGAACAAGTAAGCAACAATGCAGAGCAGTTCAATAGACAAAGCAGGCAAAAATGCAAGGAAAACATTGCTAAGGTGGGGAAGGCACAGGTACAGCTGATGGCTTAAATTCATAAAGACTACAACCACATGATGGGTTTTGACACAGCAATAGGAAAAGACTAAGGTCTCTGTTACCATACATCTCTGTATCCAAAAAGCTTATCTGGTTCTCTGCAAAGGAAAGAATCCCTGCTCCATCTTAAATTCCAGTGCTGTATGCTTCTATCACAAATTAAACTACTACCTATATTTTAACCTATAGTTTCAAAGTGGCACAATGAAAGCATGCATATGCTCATTAAGTCCAAAACAAATGATACCGTACTTTAATTGCAAGTCCAGACAGATCTGCGTTGTCAGGCACTGGTGGTAAATCCAGCCTGATGTCCATATCATATGTACGGCTGTGGACAAGAGCACCGAAGAGTGAGACCCGTGTCTCTTTCTCAAACTTGTCCCCAGCAGGACAGCTCTGTGAGAACAGCCCTATGGCCGGGAGTCCAGTGCCAGGGGCAGCCTCCATTATCTGAAGCGTCTTTTGAATTGTGTCGTTGAACTGACATTCTTCGTTTGTTATCAGAGACTGTATGTCAGCTTCAAACACACTCACATCATAATAATCATAACCCTGGTATTTGACATTTCTCCCAACATATTTGTTGTTCAGAAAATAGTCCTTTTTTTGTGGTACAAGCTGAGGAGGACCTGTTCCAGCAAGCTGTACTAAGAGATCCAAGACAGAATTAACTTCAGTAAATGGTAAGCATTCAGCAGATTCCAGTTCCTCCACAAGATTCTCCAGTCTATCCGCTTGAGCACCCAGGCCACCAACTCTCAAGTTGAAAGACAGCATCAAAATTTTGTTTTTCACTGGAAGTCTGGAAATGTTTGATTGAAGCTTACGAGCTTCGTCTTGAAAAAGGTTTATGAACAGAGCATTATAGGCAACCCTTTTCAGATTTTGCTTAGCCCTTCTCTTGCTGATCTTCTGCCTGCCCAAGTGAACCTTCCACGGCAAACCTGTCAAGTGTGCTTCACACAGATCATTGAACAGCTGCGTAATGCTCTCCATTTCCAATCAAATCGTCACGTTCCAGCTGTCACAGTCGGGTCTCTGATTTCATGCGAAGGCCTGAAAAATATCAGGAAAAGGAAGAAACCCACGACATGTATGAGAAATTGCTGAGTATGCTCTGAGCCCAATTATAAGTGAACCGACCCAGCAGATATTTAGGACGCGAGCTATAAAAACCACACCGTAACTTTGACCACAAGAGGAGCGATGGCGGAGGAAGCTTAGTCCTGACCGCGCTCGGCAGACCGAAACAGAGGAGAGAAGGCTGTCCTGGCCTAACGCGGGATTCCCGCGGGAGCACCTCTGCTTTTCCCTCCGGAGAATCCCCCGGCAGCGCCTCAGCGGCCGCGGGGCCGGGCCGGGCGGCGCCATCCCGGGGGGGCTCACCCTGAGCGCCCAGCCGGGCCCGAGCACCGCCAGCCCTGTGCCGAGCCCCTCAGCCCGTCCCGCCCTCCGCCCCAGCCCGGGCCCTACCTGCGGGGCCGGGACACCGGGACAGCCACAGCGGGACGGGCACACCGGGACCGCCACACGGAGCCCCCGGCCCCGCCTCGCCCCGCCCCACTCGCGTCACCCGCGCGCGACCGCGGCCCGCCCCGCCCCCCCGGGAAACGGCGGCTCGGGTTCGTAAAGGAGGTTTCACGTGGCTTTTGTCTTCTTTCGGATAAGGTTTTAATTTCAAAACGTTCAAGGGTGGGCGTCATTTCCCACCCAACAATATCTGAAAACCGGAACAAGCAAGAAGGGAAGCACTGGGAACAATTAGAAAAAAGAGAACTGCAAAGGCAGATTTAGTTATTCAAACTATATAAAGTTGATCTCAGTAGCAACACCAGTATAAACATAATTTGCGGTGTCGCGTTATTGAAGTCAGAATCACAGGAAAGTGCTCTTGAAAAGAATCCCTAAATCATACCTGGAATGCTACAAAATAAGGCATACTATGGCTATTGCTTTGGGATGTTTGAGAATTTACATGATGTAGCTGCTGTGCCACTACCAAATCTCTGGGGACTTGGGGGTTTTATTTGTTATATAGACAATTTTCCTTTTGAAAGGAGGGCAAAATGAAGTCCTCATATTTTCCTTTTCTTCTGCTTTGTAAAATGATTCTGAAGTCAATTTGTTGAAATTCCATCCTTCACTGAAAAGAACAGCAATAAGAAAATTAATCAAGTTATTAATCAAGCTCATACCACAATTCCCAAGCCCATAAGAACATTTTTATTGGAACCAGACCCCTGGTCTTGGCCACTTCTGAAAGAGAGCAGGGCATTTTCTTTTAGAGAGAGATGATCATCTTTATAGTTGCTTTTCCTTTTGCAAAACTAAGGTCATTCAGCAGAAAAGTATTTCTAGACAAGTATGCTTGAAAACATACATACCTGCCTAGTGTGATTCCTATACAAATGCAGTGCCTGATCCTCAGCTTTGTGACTGCACTTGCAGCATGGCTAATCTCTGCTGAGTTACATGAAGTTAGTTGTAGACAAGTTAAATATGTAAAAATACCACTGATTTGGCACTATGTTCAGACAACACACTGGCAATCAAAGCCAGTGCATATCTCTTGACCCATTCCTTAAGCACATAGTATTTTGGCAGTTTCATTCCAAAATTTTGGAGGAAGAGTATTCAAGGTCCCAATGGTACAGTTGTTACGCTATGAAATTTGGTGCTTTCTGGCTCAAGTGGCAGAATTAGAAGCATCCAGAGTTTCATTGTTTTCAGAGTAGATCAATCTATTCCCACTGACTTTAATATCCCACTGGTTTACAGGAGCCGGCTGTATTTTACCATTTTTTCAGAAATTTGCATATATTAATAAGAATTTAAGATAATATCAGGCAACTTACCTGAACACTGAAGCATTTTCCATTCCTGCTGAAACTGGTCTCTTAATATTTTTATTTTATTTACTTTTTCTTGGGTAGGAGGTACATAAACTCCAAAGGGAGGTAGAGAAGCACCCACTAATGCTTTGGCTACACTTTGCATTAAATTTATCTCTGTGTCCTAATTAAGAAGAAAAAAAATACTCCTGTGAACCAACCTCTCTTTATTTCAGTGATACATGAAATATTTAAAACCAACTTTTCTAATTAAACTGCTAGTATTAGTACCAAGAATGAGCAACTTTCTATTTTCAAATAAAAGTGTGTCAAAATGCAGTTTTTTCTAAAAAAGGTAAATTAATTTTTATCTGTTGTAAAACTTGTTTTTCTCAATTAGAGAAAGCATCTCAGTTTTTCTTTTATGACTGAAAAGAAATAATGCTGGGTTAAGGACAGAAAACGTTATAAAGGAAGCAAAATCGCTTGCAAAAATTGTATTTTGAAATGTTGATAGTACATGAAGATTTTATTTGGAAGACTGCAACCCTATTTTAAGAGATAGAAGCATTTTTTTCAGTTATTACAAAAAAAGCCAAGCACATGCATTATAAAATCCCCATATATTACATAGTCCTGTTATGGAGCTACCTGCAGAATACCAGTATAAAAGTACCAATAATTTTTTTCAGTATGTAGTCCTAACTTCCTTTCAATGTTTACACTTCAGAATATCAATGGTTCTCTCCAGTTCATGCTCCTAATTAGTAATGTGTAAATATGCTATTTATATATATACTGCATATCAATGTACAAATTATTTTAGCTTAGATAATTTATGTATCAGCATTGTAAATTAAAACAAGTAACATTTGAGAAAACTACAGAATAAATTATGTCAAAATCCACTTAATTGGCAGCTTAATTAATATCATAGCTTTAACTGGATAATTCCTGGGGAACAGATTAGAATAAGCATATGTGAACAACTGTTTGCTGTTTCTCATTAAAGAAGAACTGGAAGGCATAAAAGCAATCAAAAGTTACTGTTTCACAGATCACACAGACAAACAGTGTTACTGACAACCACAGGATGCTGGAGAGGTCAAAACTGTAAATGGAGTTCTCTAAGAGATTAGACAAATTCATGGAAGATAGGCTCACTGGCACTCTTCACTAGTATGGATACAGCCTCCAACTTCCTAAATTTAGATATCCTTAATGTGGTAGCATATGGAAAAAAACTAGACTAGGGAAAGATCCATATATTCTTTACTTCCTTTCCCATGCTCTCTATCAGAAACACAAAACTGTGGTAGACTGGCCCTCAAGTCTGTGTTATTGCAATTAAGTTCACTTGAAGGATATGTGCCATTCTGATTTATCTTCTCCATGTTGGAAGTCATTTGTGACAATGTACAGCACAGAGAGAGGAGAGGGAATTTAGTGGTCCATGGTCCAGGACAATGGGCTGCTTTCAATCACATTTGATGGAAAGAGGCCAGATGATTTAACAGACAGTAAGTGCCTCTTTTCAGGAGACAACTCTGAGCTGGGAATTCCAGATGGATGGAAGTTGTGGCAAATCATCAGAATATCTATGGTCTACATTCAGGCCTTGGTTCCTCCATCATGCAGGCTGCCTACAGTGTGGTGTGCATCTGTGGTTCTCAGGACAGAAAGAAACTTGGGCAGTTTGCACTGTGAGCTCTGGGGTTTCAAAGACAGGACAGATACAGCCAGTATTTTCTCCTGGGCAGCTTGAAGCATTTCATCCCAGGCATGCTGCTGCTCGATTCAAACTCTGTCCCAGACACTTTGAAGTACCACAGCTTAGCACCACTTCTTACCTTGATCACAGCAAAAATTCGAGACTCAGCTAATCCTTGTAGTAAAGCAAAAAGTAGAGAAATCCCACTTATTTCAAGGTTCCTGTTTGGTCCAACAGCTATTACTGTTAAGTTCGGTTGATAACTATATGCCACAGGAAGAATGAATCCAAGTACAGCAGAAAAGAAGTCATTTCCTTCAGCATCCTTTAACAACAAGAAATTGTTTAGCACAAATGTAAAGCCCCAAATTCATAGACATAAAACAAAGAAGTGAATCTCAAAAAGCTTTTGATTGACAGGAAACAGGATACTGATCTATTTTCCCAGCAATTTTTATATTAAGCATGCAGATTATTCATCTTTTCTTTAATGTCTTCACCCTGTAACTCTGCCTTGCTGATATGGAAGGTTTCCTCAAACCTATGCATGCTAATACACTCTAAAGCTCAGTGAAGGAGTAGTACCCTGGCAAGGGCAAGAAAATGAAAAATTTTTCAAAGGTCCAAACTAGAGTGTGGGGTGTAATTAGCAGTGTTGTTTTATGAATTTTTAAATATCATCTATTATTTCTGTTTAAAAAGTTTTTCTCCTATGTTGTTTTCAGAAAGTGAATCTTACCTCTTTCCAGTTTAGAGAAATACAGTGTTTGGAACTGGTCTTTCCAGACTGTTCTTTCTCACAGATATGTATGATGAGCATTTTTCTGTAAATAAAAAACACATCTGAGTATTTAACCAACGTTTCCCAGTGGGATAAAAAGGTATTTTCTTTCATCATTCTTTAAATACTAATTCATACCAGAGGAAGAGGTAACTACTTTCATTACTACATGTCTAAAGGTAAGCAACAACTAAAACTGAAATCCTTTTTATGGTATTTTTAAACAAGGATTAAAAACTATGGGCAAATCACTTTGAAGAAAAAGGGGAAGTGGAAAAAGAGTTACAAGAAAAGATCTCTTCAATAAGGAACTCTGCATTAGAATTACGTGCCTCCTGCAGTTATGCAGGAGTACAACCTACATAATTAGTAATTGCCTTCTTTTTTACTTTGTATCTTCAATAAGAATTTAAATTTTAATTAATATAGAAGGATTACAATTTAAACCTACCACTAAAAGCATAAAGCAACATTTAGAGATAGCAGTTTATATCTAGAGATGTATTAGGGGAAGTTCTCTATTTTGCCTCAAGCTAAACTTAATGAATGTCAAATCCATGGCAAAGTTCCTGAGTGCAGATTTCATCACACATAGGGACACTTCTGAACATTTATAAAGCCTTTGGGATCTGACTCCCTGAAGTTAAAAGAAACCTCACCCATCTTCTGTGTTCGGTATGATCTGCATGTCTCCAACAAATATACAAAGCACTCTGCAGGAAACAAAAAATAAACATACATTTACAACTACAGGTAATATTTTTTTTCATTCAGTGAAATTGGTATGAAAAGTTTGCATGTATGCATAAAAAAGAATGTATACTGTTTCTGAATTTGGTCCATTAGAAGTATGAAGAAAACACATTCAGGACAGTTCAAGGGAACCCCGTTTCTCCCATCGAAAAACAAAACCAAGAAAATGTCCTCACGCCAAAACCAACTGAAATCTGACAAAGAAAATGTAGGCTAGCACAGCCATCATCCTTACAAATCTTCTGCCTTCCCTAAGGCAAAAGGCTTTTGCTGGCATATATGCTATTATCTGGACCACACCTTGAAAATGCTATTCAAATGGCATGCTATTTGTTTGAAAACCAAGGTTTCACAGGCAGTTTGCCATATTCCACACACATAGTATCATATTTTAACAGTTTGTCAAAGGGCTGCAAACACAAAAGATACAAATTCACCTTTGAAGCCCAAAACGAACAGAATGTCTTAGTGCAACAGCAGCAGAAACAGCAGATGTGGGTGATGCTGCAATTCCATTACATACCTGCAAAAGACATTTTTCATTCAGAAGCAGTTAATGCTGCACAAGAACACATCATTTTTTAAGTGTAACAAGTGGGTTTTTACTTGTTTATATGTATCAAGGGATGTTAATGATCTACCATAGCACAGTTAAGAAAACGTTATTAATTCCTTTTCTAGAGAAAGGCCATATTTGATTATTATGCCACAAGCTGTACTATCACTTTGAAAGTATGGCTTTATGCTGAAAGGCAACTGTAAAAATAGCTTTTGCAGGGGAAAGCCATCTTTAGTGATTCTCTAGATAATCTGCAGATTGGATACACTCAAGTGTGCCTAAAGGCAAACTGCAGCAGAAAAATACATCCTGTGAAAAGGAGGCTCTCCCCGAATTCTAATTCTGACTCTTCCTTTAACCTAGACAAGCTATTCCTTTCTGGAAAATAAAATTGCAGTATTACTCAGTCAACCCTTCAGTGTTTATTTGTTTTGTGTAGTGCTCTGAATTCTATATGAAAGTCAAGCAAAAAAATGCATTTCCCCTCCTCACTCCTCTTTGTGTTTGTCAGCACAAAAAGTTGAACTTACATCTGCAACTCATTAAAAGTTCTATTTCTTTTTGCCAGTTACCATTTTTTAAAATCTATTTATAGGCTCTCCTGGAGCTATGTGCAGTCTATAACGTCAGAAATTTGTCCCCAGGATCTACACATGTGACTTCCAACAGCAAGAAGATGACTTAGAAAAAGGAGGCCATTCTGGCAGTTACTCTTCCTTGGAGGCCTAGTACTTTAGAAAGCGCTTTTCACTAAAAGGGAGAGTGTTTTATTATGATGTAATATTTTTATTTGTTTGCAGTTTTTCTTTTTTTGCTTCTCCAGGTTTTAATACATGAATACAAAGATGCACCCTCTAAAGCCTGCCTTCTCTTCATTCCTGACTTTGCAAATCTCAAAATGCTGAACTGGAATTACTCTATTCAGAATCACACCATGCAGTAGGGCTATTGAACACACCACTAAAGGGAGCGTGTGTGTGTGTGTGTGTGCACACGCACACATGTAAATCAAAACTTACCCTGTGTAAACTGTTGTGCAAATAAGGGTAACACGTGCAGCTGTACAGTGCATGGTGTCTGGTAAAGAAAGGGAATGCAGAAGTAAACTCTCTCCTAAAGACAGAAGGCAAAACTCTGCACGCTGAGACAGGAGACATTTTGATATTTCCTCAGATTTCCTGTTGCTGCTTACTGGTGTTTGGTACACCAACTTCTGCTCCCCTCAACTGGAAGAGTAAATGCCTGGCTCACCTATAGGTCTGAAAGCCATGAGAAGGTTCTTAGTGACTAATTTGCTGTAACTGCCTACAGAAAGTTTGGACAAGAACTTGTCCAAAGATCATTAGAAAGATGTATTGAGGTTAACAACTATCCCTAAATATTTGTTTTCTCATCTTGCATGATCACTCTCATAGCTAAGCACATTCCAGCTGAGATTAGCAGACTTGTGAGGTAGACAATAACCAAAACCTGGACAACAATATGCAAAAATCAGAGAAACCCAACTCTGTCCCTAACGCCAAGATCAAGGCAATGTATTATTACCTCTTTTTTAAGTATTTTATCTAGGATGGCCAACGTACTGCCAAGAGAGAGCAAAGTTTCTTCCTCTTTCACAAGGTCTGCATAAAAGCCACTGTAAAACAAATTATATGAAGAAAAACTAGGTTAGAGGCAATAATGTCTTTGAAGAGGACACTGATAAAATACTTTGCAGTTAGTATTAATTGCATACATTTTGTATGGATGCTACACATTATTTCTCAGAAACCTAGCTCTAGCAGGAAGATGACAACATTGCTGGCCTAACAGTCTTGAGCTCTCTAAACCTGTCTCCATTCTGCACTGAAAATCAAAAAAAAATGTCTGAAGGTATTCAGGAAAGAGAGTTCTGAAGTTCTGTCAAAATTAGACAAGACAAAAAGTAGAGTTTTTCAAAAGAGAGCAGTTTGGTATTTTTTCCCAGATAAAAGCGAATACAGAGCTTTAAGGCACCTTCCTAGCAAAAACTCTAAACATTTGCATTAGCTGTCCTATCTCTTTTGAACGAGTTTGAGAGAAAATTATTCTGATTAGTTCAAAGATTTCAAGGCTATGAGTAATCAACAAAACAAATGTCTCTGTTTTTCAAAGGAAGAAATTCTGGCTATAACTGAGGAGACTAATTTCAAAAAGATGACCATGGCAGACACAGAGCTAGATGGCAGTCTGTACAGACTACTCTTAACCTCTTATTTATGTTGAAAATTAAATAAATAGAACCAACCTTACAAGAGCTTTTATTTCATTTTTCTCCATTTCCTTCACCAAATGAACAGGTACAGGGAGAAAATGCACTAAACCTGTAGAGTCAGTTGTTGCTGTTTTGATGGGAGGCACTGGAAACAGAATCTTTTTCATGTGCAATTCCAAAAATCTTTCTATTTTGACAGATTCATTGCTGTTAGTTATCTTAGATTCATGTTCCATGGAGGGATTTGAACTAGCCTTCTTTAGCACATGTGATTTGGTGCTCAAATTTTGTAAAAATGATGTGTCTAGATAAAAAGAAAGAGCGGAGTATTAATTTCTAAGCAATGTGGTAATTTTTGAATATGTTTGCATATAAAATAGAGTACACTTGCATTCATAGTATGCCTATTTACTTCCATGCACTAGCTCCAATGTTTCCTGCCACAGATGTTATTTTTTCAGCGCTACTACATTTGTTTTAATGTAGTGAAAGGTGATAAATGATAATAAATCTTATGCCCATATTTTTGACACAGAAAATGGCATCCTCAAACAAAGTGCTACTTTTTGGCACGATGTCTGCTGGCTTCAGAAGTTCTCTTCAGACCAGCTGAAGACATGGCCTTGAATGAGAAGCCTCATAGTGCTTCATCAGTCACTTGATGAATAACTACTTGTTCAATTATTTTAATCCACTGGTATTAATTATAATAATTTTGAATTTCTGTATGAATCCATTTATCAATCACATTTGCTTGAAGAAAGGAGAATTACCTTCATATGTCAACCATTTCCAGTAGGGTTTATGTGCTGCTCTCACATTTTGAATAGATTCAACAGCACTACAAAAGAAACCGGATTAGCAGTATCAGCAGTAATGAAAACAGAGGAAACATAACTTACCTCAACAAAAAAGCAAAACCAAAAAATCCAACTGAAAATGAACAAGCTCTGGTCTCTTCCAAGAATGCAGAAAATGCAGAACAGAAAGATAAAGAGAATGAGAATCACGGGGCAGATTAATTGGAAAGATTAGATTTAAGAGTAAAAAAAAAAAAAGTGAAGAACACACACAGCATGTACACACATTGAGTGAAATCCCAACCCTGCTGTTGGAGGAAGCACACCTGTCTGAGTTCAAGAAAAGGAAAATTTCTCCTGTCTGTCAATGCTCTGTCAGAGATTTTTATCTACAAAATGTAAAGACTTAATTAGATTCACTCAAAAGCAAGACAATCTGTTCAGGAACCAAATAAATCACATTCCTGCTATTCTTCGTGTTGAAATCTTCTTTTTTTTTTATCACTGGTATTTGCAGCACTATGGGCAAATGGTCCTACTGTGTCAGCTATAGTACAAAAATAATTCAGGTCATATTAAATCCAGAAGAAATTCTGTGTAGCTGAAGATTATTTGTAAGGTGTTCAGGAGCTGGGCTGGTATGTTGGATAAATATGTAATCAACTCTCTATTACCTAGGATGATAGCAACCTGATACCACAGTTGGTAGAGAAGAAAAAGAGGACACACAGGGGCTATGGGATGCACTGAGAGCAAAATAACTCCATCAGTTTAACAAAAACAATTCAGCCCACAGCCCATGTGTATCTACATTGCTCCCCTGACTGATCTGAGCTCTGAGTTTTAGCTAACACAGCCAACTGGCAGGTGCTGCCACCAAAGTGCATGAGGAGTATTACTGCTGGGAAAAGCACAGGGCAGCTACTGAAGTGGGAGAGAGACTCAGGACAGAACACAGACATGTGGAGGAGATAGTACAGACACGTAGAGACAAAGACACTGTTTTGATGTGGGAATGCTTCAGGCCCAAGGTTCCAAATGCTTTACTAGGTCAGATTCACCTCTGTGCAAACACAGTTTTAGTGCCTCCAAAAAGAATTTAGACTTCAAATTTAATTATTCTGGTACAGCTCTATACCATCAAGTGCTTTTGCAGCCCAAGCTGCAATACTCCAAATTCCAGAAACACAAGGATTCATCAAGATTGGCTCTGCCCAGCATCAGCTCTCACTGATGAGAGAAAGGTTAGCTCCAGTCGTACTACAGCAACTGAAGTGGCTCTGGGGTCTGAAGAACTGATCCTTGCAATTGCATACTTTCCCAAATACTGGCTGTCATTAATTGGCCTGATTGGCTCATCAATTGCAGGATTGGCTCAACTTTGAGTGAGATGGATTTCTATAGGATAACAAGGCCCAAGGATAAAATGGCTTATGGTTTTATTCTATAAGATCTCACAACTTGAAATAATTTCAGAAACAAAAGTATACAAAACTGTACCTTGGAGGGGTTGTTCTAAAATTCCTTATATGCTTACCTTAGACAAGGTGCCATTTCTTCAGTTATTTGAGGTATAGGATCTCCAAGCAAAGTTTTTACAGTCATGCAGACTGATTCAGCCAATGATTTCAAGTGGTATCCACCCTAAAAAAAATTATTTTGTGTCAACTAAGGGACAAGTACTTTTAACATCTCTCTGAATATCATAATAGAAAATAAATTATACTTTTGAAATATATCTGTACTTACAGAAATGGAAGATGACATACAAGTACATCTAAGTCAAGGATTTTCAGTATGAAAACAGTAAGTTAGCAGCTACCTGCTGTACTTCACTGGCATCGCATGATTCAACTCACTTTATCATGATTCAAATAACTTCAGAAATTAGTCATGACTTTGGCATGAAACCCCTGGAAACATATGCCTTCTCCACTCCCATCCACAATGTGCCATCTTCAACAATTCTTGTGGAAGATTCCTTAGCAGGCAAATGCTATCACTGCCCTCTAAAATGTCTGTACAAGAGAAATCTCTCACAGCCTGACACTTTTAAGATGTGGCTGCCTAATGGTTTAGCAGAATCTGGAGAACAAGATGGATTTAAGACTGCCAGGTGGTATGCAGGAAGCAACCTATCACCTAAGGAGCAGTCACATCATCTGTAGGAGTAAATGCTTATTTGCACTTCAGCTAGTAGACAAAGATATATAATTAATAACCTGGTGGAGAGAAGGATGGTGGAAGAAAGGTCATGCAAAACAGAGGTCAAATGAATCAATTAATAAACAGTTCATTCTTGGAGACCTTGTTGGCAGCAATATTTCCACACACTTATTTACCTGAAAAGCCACCATTTTTCTAACATGCAGCAGAAATAAGAAGTTGAAATCTAGATTTCAAAAGGAGAAAACATTTTTAATTGTTTAAAAAAAGAACAAAGAAGAGCTCTTCAGGAGCTTGCACAGAGGCTTTTAATCAAAAAAGAGAGAATTTTGTAAGTGCTCCATTACTAATTAAGAGTATATTTAGGTTAAACTGTCCTGGAAAAAGACATATTTGTAAAAATATTGGTAATGCAGCCTATTCACTAATATATTTTAATGAGTTCAAGACTGTCTAGAGCAGCAGATCAGTAACTGTTCACAAGAACTAAACACATTTTTTGAATGATAAGCATATGGCTCCTCTGTTTCAACAGTTCACGGTATAAGAGCATTGTCAAATTTTAGACATTTTTGCATTCCTGATACTCAAAAGGAAAACAAACCAAAAAAAAAGGACATTATTTCATTAAGAAGTTTTGCTTCCTGGCTTCTAGTTTGCCCTAAATGGCTGAAATACAAAGACCCTTCCCCTGGGAGTACATTTCAAAAGTCTTTACCTCTAGGATGACACACAGCTTTCCATTAGCTAACTGCATCATGAAATGGGTAAGGTGGGCAAAAACCTCAGGAGTGGCATTCATCTGACCCTAAGTCAAAGAAAAATTTTTAAGAAATGAAACTTTGAATCAAAAACATTGGTAAGAAACATACATATGTGGCACAGTCTGTCTTTACAATTCTTGTAGTGTCTAATGAACCTGGGCCAGTTTAAAGACACAAACGTATTTTTAGCTTGATCAAACTGAATTTCACCTAACAATCACAGGACATTAAAGAGGTAGGAATGTTTTCTGAACAGATTCATGACTGACAACACAAAAAACACAAGTTACTTACTTCAGGGTCTCCAATTCCAGAATCATATCCAGAGGAGACAATAACCAGCTCAGGATCAAACTGTTATGAAACAGAGACAGTTGTAGTGCAGTCTTATGTCCTGTTTTCAATTTTGTACTGGTTTCAACTGTACCATGATCAGCTGCTGTTTCAGTTAGAATACGAAACACAAATAAAGATTCTCCTTGAAAAAACACCCTTTTACACTATTTTCATCCCTGCTGGAGAGGCTGAAGATCATTATACTGAATATTTAAAAGCTAAAATTCCATAATACTGTTCAGTTCATCAGAACAACACCATATCAGCAAAAATAATGTCTTAACTGCGCTACTGGCAATTACTGCATTTCTATAAAAATATTCAATGGTACCTGGTTAAGAAGCACTTAGGAAGTAGTCTTTGGTAGTAAAAAATTACCTCAAAGGCCATTGGAAGCAACACATGGAAAAATGCAGCAAGATAATCTGAATTTCCCATGCCAACCTGAAAAACATGAGAAACACTGGTCATATTTTCCTGTTGGAATGACAGATTTTCTAAAGTTCTTCAAGACTTTAGGGAAAGATAGGAAAAGTTATAGATTTTGGAATATTTTGAAGTCCAGTAAAATAAACTGTTTAAGTAAAGTGCATAAATATCCACCATTTTTAATCTTAAGAATGAGCTTCAGTTCTCCGCTAAACCGATTTGATGGCTAGGCAAGATATTCAAGTAAAAAAAACTTTTTTCAAGTAAGTTTTTCTCTCCCTTTTTTAAATGTTGTCACCTTCTGAGCCATATTTTTCAACAGACATTCCACTGACAGGATGTACACTGTGGTAAGACACATGCCAAGCAAGTGAAGAAGGGCACTTTCTCGGAAAGTGTTACATAAAGAATGAGCTACAAAGCTATCGCACTTGCTTTCTTGTGCTGTAAGCAATATTTACCTTATTCCAAGGCAAATTTATGTTAAAACCTTCTCCTTTTCCCAGACCCACAGCATCATAATCAGATTCTTTGAGTGATGGCCAGAATTCCTGATGTTCATAACGATGCCAGGAAAAGTACAAAACACTGGGGGGAAAAAAAAATTAAAAATCCAATTTGACAAAATGATTCTGGAAATTTCTTTATATCCTGAACCCCGTGACTGTATTGCCTGAAAGCAAGAAAATAAAATTGCCCTTTCTCCTTAGTTCTCTTAAAGGACTTGAACTGTGAAAATTGGTCCTATGCCAAAATTAACCTAAAAATTAACCTGCTAAAAATGTCTTATATGCATGCACTCCATACAGATCAAAGAGAAGGAATTTTCAGAACAGCAGACTGGTTTCTAGAACCTACTTGTGGGGCTTTTCCAAAAATAATATAAAGCCCATGTATTTTATCCAGCTACTACTTGAAGATTTTAAGTGAGAGATTCATGAATACAGAGAATAGATGTAGTACCTGAGTACTGGCAAACCAAGGTAATCATATTGCTCACTTTGTGTTTGTCATTCCTCAAAAAAAAAGTAAACCTGTTTTAATTTAAATTTTCCCCCCTATTTTATAACAATTAAAAACCAGAGCAACTAAAATAGCAAGGCAAATGTTTTGCAAGATTCTCGTTTTAGCAGTTTAAGAAATCTTATTCTCTGCGAACGCAAAACAATCTTTAAACAGCCATCATTAAAAAAAAAAAAAAAGATAAAAATCCTTCAAACCTTGAATCCTCCTCAAATATATACTGAGTTCCCTGGCCATGGTGCACATCCCAGTCAACAATAAGGATTCTGTATAGATCAGGAAAAGAAAACATTTAGTGGAAGAACCACAGCATCTTAATCTACAGAAGGTACAAATGAAATCCATTTTTCTGAACCAAAAGGAACATGACACCCAGAAAGCTCTAGACATTAATCTAAACCAGTACAATGTCATACTGTTATTGGCATATGAAAAGCTTCTCTAGAGTCAACCACACACTTACCTCTGTAGACCATATTTCAGTTTTGCGTATTCCGCTGCAATAGCAACATTGTTGAACAAACAGAACCCATTAGCTGCATTTCTCTGGCTGTGGTGACCTGGAGGTCTGAACCAAAGTTTTATAAAGTTATTCACAACCAAAGAGATTCTGCCAAGAAGTGAAAACTTTCTCACATATTTTCTTACCTTACTAATGCCATTCCATTGCGCACTTTCCCTGACATCACAGCATCCACCAGCTGCAAAGTTGCTCCTACTGCTAGTCTGGCACAGCGGTAAGTGTTCTGAAAAAGAGAAACTCACAGTTGTTGGTTATTTCTCATCAACTTAAACCAGTCACACATGACATGCTTTAGCATCCCAACAGTAAATTGTCTTGACATAATTCTACCCAACTGAAGCTGTATGAAGATAGTTGAAACAGAACTCTACAACACAGGTTCCAAAGTGCTTTCCACTAGGATTAGCTGTGATCACCATATCCTTTATAAGGATATTCTCTGTGGAGCAGTTAAGAAACATGAGATGGACATATTGAATGGAATAACATGGCATCTTTGAAACTAAGGAATCAAATCCTACAGAAACACAGCACAGAACACTTCATTACCCGGCACAACATTTAAGAGTAACTGTTACCAAAATGTAATTTGCAGGTCATGAATGGTCTACAGTCACATTAAGTGACAAAAATAGAGCCAAAATTTGAGTAGTGCACTATACTGGCATGATACAATTACAGAATAGATGACAGGACACTTAGCCAATTTGACTTACAGCATTATACTAAACTTGAAACAGATAACAATAACATCATAAATAAATGTGAGATTACTTAAATAGCAAAAAATGTATTGCTAATTTTCCCCTAGAAAAGTGCCACTCAGATGCAGTAACACAAATACTTGAAACTCCCAATAGAGGAACCAGTTTAACTTACACACCGGATGAAAGAAAAAGGCATCATAATTTTCAGAGACTCTTTTCAGCTCCTCCTCGTTCATTGTCTGAGTGCTTTTTGCCACTTCCAAGTGCTCTGAACTGCAGAGGAGAGAGAAATCAACACAAGACTTAATTCAGAAACTAGAAAGTTGGGGGGTTTTTTAATGCAGAATGCAATAAGAAGTAACAGAGTATATGTTAAAATAGGCTTTCTGTGATAATTCACAAGTCCAATAGGTACTCCGGAATGCTAGTTGCAGGATATAGTAAAAAAATAAGGACCACTATTGAAAGCAAGCGTTCTTGGATGTCTCAAGAGTACAACATTTTCTCTCTTTTTCAGTGGTAAGAGCAATTATTTATGCTTTCAAAAAAAAGGCTCTTTGTTTATCATGCAGCCATCAATTTTGTAATCCATGCTACATACCTCAACAAGAACTAAATTAGAATTCTGAGAGCCATCAGAGTATGAATTACAACTTTGAGAATGTGCATCCAGTCCTGTCTTGTTCTATGAAAAATAAGCATTTAAATGAATCCCTTATTAGGTGTCTACTAACTTCCTCTTTTCAATGGTTCAAGAGTGCAAGGCACTAACATCAGTGTTCCTCCAATTCTCTGTCACTGATCTTCTGCCCTTCCACAGTGAACTGGAAAGTGAGGCTGATGGCATCCCATCTGTGTCCTAATCCGTAAATGCATTTCTCTAGGTGGACAACACCAAAGTAGCCAGAATTTCACAAAAAAATGAGACATGCCAGTGTTGCCTAGCAGAAATAAACAGTGGCTTCTGAATGAAGGCATTAACAGGAATAAAACCAGATAAACAGGAATGACTAGATAATCACTAGTTTAACTTCAGCAGCAGCCTCATAACTACCTGTGAGCATAAGTAAAATATTTTTATAAGAATTATAAATTTGTTTCAATCTAGAGGTGTTTTAGAGAGAAAAGAGCTCTATATCTCTAGCTTACCTATGGAAACCAAGACAGTGATTTTCCCCAGTCATCTAGCAAATTAACTAGAAACAGTGATCAAACCTCATACCCAATCAGTAATGTATTTACCATTAAAATAAATTATATTGGTACATAACACTAACTGTAGTCTAAAAACATGTTTGTGGAAAAAAACTGTTTTGGAATCTGAAAATTCAAGCATGACTTGGGATCAAGATATGGTCCTATTCACAGGTATCAGGGGCCTGGGTACATCCCTTCCCTCCTGGCTGCTTGGTCCAGAACAAGCAGAGACAATACAGCTGGTCACCTTGTAAGAGAGCACTAGAAGGAGCCTCAGCAGAGGCATCCTCCAAACAGCTCTGCTCAGAAGCCTCTGCAGACACTGGCCCTCCTTGCCTTGGCTCTTGCTTCCAAGATGAGGCTCTTGCTCTTGGTTACATTGCAGCTGTGTTGTGTAGCCATGTCTGTGTTTGGCCATGGATCCCATTAATCTGGACCTGGGCCCTGATCTGTGGACTGACTCTCCAGCTGCACCTCAGACCTGCCATGTCACTATGGCCCCATTGGGCAGTTTAAACTTATGGCTGAATGGAATTTGGTTACCATTGCTGGACGGGTGCTGCTTACCCTGCTGTGGGATTGTGCCCTTGTCCACAAACCTATGACATCTGGCTGCTCTGTCACCATGCTCTGCTCTCAACTCTCCTTGCCTTTCAGAGAAGGCTGCCCTTGCCACTCCCTGACAAGGGCAAATGAGCACATAAGCAACATGCAGAATCATGTGCAGCTGGCTCAGAACCATCACACCATGGTGACAAGTGCCAGAGCAGACTTCATTGCCGTGACTGCCCAGAACAGGCTGGCTGCTATTCCTCTGAACTCCACTCCCCTGCAGAATTAGATGCAAAGTTTTTCTGTTTGGTTCATTTTATCTCAAAGATGCTTGGAAGAAAGAGGATGTGATTATCTGTCTAAAGAAATACCCATTTTTCTACACTTTTCAAGGTCTAGCCCCAATTTTTTTAGAAGTTTACTTTTATTCCTATGTATAAATCAGCATTCATTGCTGAAGATCCCATATTCAACATTATTCATATACTTTCAGTGCAACATTTTCCACTGAAATTAATGGAAGTCATTGAATTTTTGAGCAGACCTTTTCAAATGGATCAAAATATGAGTTTTGCTGTTTCATTGAATTAATCTGAATGGTAATGAAAGTTAAGTTTCAGACCTGTGAACCAGAAGGATCTCCTCCTCACTTCCTTCTCTGGCAGGCACATGGACACATCTTTCCACAAGGTGGTAAGATTTAAGCTGCTCATAGGAGGATGAAAGTCTTTCTGGCACTTCAATATCACAAATGGGACTAAAAATAAGCAATAAACATATTACTATAATACTATACCACCACAGCTAACAAATACAATTCATAAAGCCTAGCTTTTAACTCCCCATTGTAGGAAGATTTATTACCCTTAAAAAGGGAAATGTGAGATTAACAGAAAAATAAAACATTTAAACAATTTTGTATTGGAACCAAGTCAGAAATTGATTCGAAAATATGTAAACAAAAAAAGAAAGTTCTTTAAACAAAAAACCTTACACAAGAGTATCATTTTTTGTTTCCTCTCTCACTGCTGAAAGTTGCAATGCTCAACTACAGGCATGGGAATGCTGAAATTAAAAGCTGTAAATTACAATGAAGGTGAACAGAGGAGAAGCAGGTTTCGGACAGAAGACAACAATGGATTGTTACTGCAAAGGAAGGAACTGGTCTAATTTGTGTAAATTTAAGCAAATGGCACATACCAATTTCTAACTGAATTTAATTGGGTTTCAACTGAGTGAGTATATCTACATATTTTTTCCAAGATCAATGATACTTTATAAACAATTTAATTAGCTTAAAATACTTTATTTAGGGGGCTGCTCAGATGCCTCATGCTAACACTTCTTGTTAAGGCCTCCTAGACTGGAGGCTACAGGTTCTCCAACCCAGCTTCAGATTATCCTTACAGTATCTAGATAGAAATTGGAAATAAAATAGTATTTTTTCTCCAAAAGACTTTCTGTTTCCTAGGAAAATGACAGGGTACCTATCACTAAGTATTTCCTATTACATTCGCAGAAAATGCGTTTAGTTGGTACTTCTGTCACAAATGTTAGTAAGAAACTATTCATCAAAACAACAGCAGTGACTTACTCACTCCAAAGAAGCTTGTGAGTGGTCATCTCCTCATCATAAACCAGCGCTGTTCCCGAAGCCATTGCTGCACACTAAGCAAAACAAACATCCCAAGACCGTATTTCAGGTGAGAAGCAAACTTAACTTTAAAACAGTGTTATACTAGCCAGTGAGAATGTAAGCACAGAGCATGCCTGCTGGCATGGCAATTTTGCCCTTTAGACTTGGTACTTACAGAATGAAATCAAATAATAGTATTTAGGACTCGAGAGTCTAACAAAGCTGAGGAGCAGGGCACCGGCGCAGAGCTAATGGCACCGAGCTGGAAGGTGGCTGCAAGGCAGGCAGGATTCCCAATGACTCGAGTGCTGAGGCCCTCCGGGTGCGGGGCAGGGGGCACAGGGCTCCGAGCCGAGCCCCCAGCCCAAGGCAGGGCTCACAGCAGGGGCCGCCTCTCGCCGCACGCACTCACCGGCCTCATGTGCCACGGACAGAACAATTACAGGGGCCCGCTGCGTTTAAAACTCCCCCGGCCTTTTCAGAAACTCCCGCGGTGTGCTACGGAGAGGATGAAGCGGCCGAGCGGCGGGAGCGAGCGCAGTGCTGGGGCCGCCGGAGGCCGCGCCCCGCTGGGCCGGGCAGGGAGGCCCGGGAGAGCCCCCGGGAGAGCCACGCAGCCAGGCAGCCACACCGGGAGCCTGCCGGGCCCCGCAGCCGACCCACGGCTGCCGAAGGCGGAAGGACGGCCCCGGCGGTGGGAGGGCCGGCGGGAGGGCCGGCGGCAGCCCCGCCCCGCGCCGGGCGAATCCCGGGGCGAAGGCGCTGTATTACTGAAATAGTTTCTAATTTATAATGTCAGTGCATTGCACTGATAATCATGTGGCCACTGCAGTATTTCACTAGTGGGGGGGTTGGAGTTTTTTTGGTTTTGTTGTCGTTGTTTTTAATGTTGCCTCTCCATTAGTTCCCTGCAGGCAACTTGGACAACTGGTAAAGTTTATACATTGGCTTTTGTAACGTGTCTGAAAATAAAAGGGGACTTTTCAATAGCGAGAATCTGGTTTATCTTCCAGCTGAACCGTGTTACATTCAAGATGGTCACACGAGAATAAAAGCGATCCATAATCTGCATTTACTCTGTGCAGTCAGGTGTTACCACTGCGATGCTGTCAGCTCTGCCCTGGGGAAATGATGCCCAGCAACCAAACCTTGTGACTGGGGCCAACCACACCTAGTCTGCAGTTACTTATTCCTCTTTATTCCCGCTCCGATCCGGCAAAAGCGGCCAGCAGAGGGCTGCCTCCTTTCAAAATACTCCAACGGGAGAAAATTACGTGGACTCATGAAACATTAAGCAAGGGAAAGTTCAGGTAACTGGAGAGAATGGCACAGTGGGTGGTATAAAAAAAAGTACATTAAAAGTAGTCAGCTGGATTAAAACTGGTTTATGTCAGTTTTTGCACATATTACAACTTTTTTTTTTACCATAACTCAAAGAAACATTTATCCATGGCTGTCCAGGTTCAAATTTCACGTGAGTAGCTGTAACACTACAGAAAGGAAGCCTGATAACAGTGGGGTTAAAGTTCGACTTACCAAACAATTTAAAAGGAAATTAAAGATTTACATTCCACTTATAATACATTCCTATTTACAAGATAGGTTTAGCATGAGAAATACAATCATCTTTTTACAAATAATATGATAAATATTTACAAGCATTTATGGTACCGCCACTTCTGAGTGGCCAAAGTCAGCTGGGAGTCCTTCCTCTGCCAACGATAAACCTGGTTTACTAAAATGATGCCCTCTTCAATATTCCCCACAAGGAGATACACCATGGGACGATGGGTTGGAGTCATCCTCTCTGTACATTTTTCATTAATTAGCAGCCACTGTTGTATCATACTCTGAGTTTCATAAGGCAAGAGTGAGCCCTGGGTAATGAATTCCACTTGGCATTCAATGTTATACTCTTGGTCATCAAATACTGTTCTCCTCTTGGACAGCTTTACTTTCACTGCTAAGGAAAAAAAGAAAAGGAAACGTGAGTCATTCTATTTCTCAACTGCAGAAGCAAACACTGCCAAAGAAAGCAGGATGATTCCTTAAAAATACAATCATAATTTATGCTGATAGACTATCGCAAGGCCTTCTCTGGCAGCAGTATAAAGTTTTAAACATTTTTGAAAAATAAAGGTTACGTAGTAAAGGGGTTTTATACATCGAATTTAATAACTAGGAAAAAATATTTTCACAAGAGTGAGAAATGTGGTTTTGCCCTTGTCATGTATGACTTTTTGTGTAATTACGTATTTCTAAGCTGTTGGTGTTGTTCTTGTATCACAAGGCTGTCCAGCTTGCCCCACCAATTCTCCTGAAACTTGCTTTGGCCATGTTGGGAACCCCTCTGCAAAAACCTCGTAACATTTGCTGATAACACCCTTTCAGATATTTCATTTTCATTATAGGCATCTACCTACCCCACCTGACTCCACCAATACTTTTTTGCATGAAATTTCTCTGTACTCCTTGATCTAATGCCAACCAAAGTCACTGAGGGTCTCTGCACTGACATAAAGGACTTTGCAGGAAGTCTCTAGGGCAAACACCTCTAGTCACTCCAATAAGACAACAAGAAGTAAGAATTTCTTTTATGGATATGATTTTCTGAGTCTCCTTTTCAGTAAGCTATGTATCATGAAAAACTCATGCACATAAGTAACAAGGATACACTGTTTGCTGGTAAAACACCAAATTGAATTTGACCACTAATAAAAGGCATACTTACTTATTTGGCTGCTTTTGACAGAAATATTTTCCGTGAAATATGTTGTACTACAATGTAGACAACTAAGCCAAATAGAAGAGCTATTTTGTTGCAAACTAGATCCTTAATGAATCTTTCATGCAAAATAACTCCTCCTTATATTTTGATTAGAAAGAGCATATTCTGAAAAACATCCTGAAGTTAAGTCCGCAGCCAAACTCTTAATCCTTTGAAATCCCAGCAGAAACTGTTACTTATTGTAATCCTACTTTTAAGGCATTTAGAAGAAAGGTTGTTAGCCTCTTTAACAGCAGCTGTACTAGCAAGGACTTACCAAAGTTACTGTCACAGAAAACTTCGAGAACTCTTTTGTATGTAAAGAATTCTTCCACTGCTGGGCAGGTCTGGCAGCCAGGCTTTGGTAGGACTGGAAAGAAATTACAAAGTCTAATTGTTATCTCTTAGAATAATTTGTTTTAATTTTCAGCTATCAAAACTGAGAGTCCACTGTTTAACCACAGGAATGACAGAGAAAATACACAACTGGCCAGCGGTAATAGGTAAAAAGTCAACATGCTTCTCTGAAAACATGACTGAGGATGAATAGGGGTTCATCTTCCATGCACATTCAGTCCTTGTTCAGACTCATTTTGAGTCAATTGAGACTTGCTCAATTATCAGCAACAAATACAGTAACAAACACAGAATTATTTTTAACACAGCAAGAGTGGGTAGGAAAAGGTTTAGGTGGCTGATTTTGTCCGTGTCCCTTGTATGTCCTTGGTTCCCAGAACACAGGGTATGGCCACCCTCCCCTCTGCCCTCTTCCAGCTACCTTTGTGTAAGTGTTTATATTCCTTAGTAACTGATGCCAGGCACATGTCCTCATCCCCGGGGAATCGATCGCAGTCCATGCTGTCAGGCCAGGGGTGTCCATGGCAGAGGAGCACGGGGGCACAGCTGTCACGGACAGCAACACACATACTCCTACAAGGGTGGATAAACCTGTCGCCAGAGGAAATACCAGGCTAAGTCAGTTAAACTCACACAGTGATAACAGAAACTACTGCAACAGTGATTCCTGTGCAAAGTACGTCATCGTCACTGATATTTAACATTCACCAATAATAATACAATTCCAGAAGCAACAGCTGTTCAAACTATGCAAGTAAGTTGTCTGTATATGGACTGGACTGAGCTTACAGCATTAAGTCATGATTTTTAAAATGTTTTTATGAAAACCTGAGAAAAGCTTCAGTATGAGCTTGATATTATTCACAGTAGGTGCTTCAAGATTCAATGTATAAGAATGAATTCCAGGTGTAACAAAACAAAACACAATATCCTTTGACAACAGCATTCAAGTCCCCAGGGCAAACTAAAGTGGAAGTGGTACGAGTTTTCAGTACTTTTTTTCTGATTAATACAAAAAAGCTAATAGAATTAGTTCAGAAAATATGGAGATCACCTTTATATTATGATAACATGCATTTCATTTCATCCCTGTTCTGGTAAATGAAGGCCGGAGTTCTGTACTGTCCTGTGGTACTTACGTGTCTAAACAGATGGGTGCCAACAGGGAGCACAGGAACATCCTCACCTGAGGGTGACAGTCTGTGTGTACAAGATGCTGCCAGGTGGTGGATTTGAGGATAACCTCTGCCATGCTTGTGTGTCCCATCAGGTTGGGAAGCCTCATTTCAGAGTATCCAGTCTTGTAGCACATGCCCATCTCCTTGGGTATCACTACACATTTTGTAGATAATCCAATGTCAAAGCCTGTTGCTGCGCTTAGGAAACCATTCACAGCAAAAACAAATATTTTTGCAGTCAATAACATCTTCCAGTTACTCCTGGGCTGCTGAGCAGGGAGCTGTCAAACTCCCTAAGTGCAGAGGCTCACTGAAAACCTCATGGCTTATATATCCCAAGAGCTTAATGAACTGTTGGTTATCAACTGCTTATCAAATCACTCGAGACAAGACCAGGTCTTATTGCCTAATCAAGGGATTGTTGTGACAACCAGGGAGGTGGAGACAAAGTATAGAAGTATGTTCCCTAAGGACACTGATTTGGTATAGGCTTTCACATGTCCCATGGTGCCAGTGGCTGCAGCATGCTGTGTAGCATATTGACACCTATAAGGCTTCCTATGTGCTTTCTAAAGGAAATTAAGAGATCATCCAGAAGAAAAGTTGGGCAGACAAGCTGTCTCCTGGGGCTGCTGTGTCTCCTTTGTTTTCAGACACTGCTGACATGGCAGAAAAAACAGCCCAGATTGACTTATCAAGTGGAAATGTTTTGCTTGTGCTAATTGCCCATGTCTCCTTCACTGTTTCACAGTGTAGAAGAGCTACTTTCTTTGGCCAAGCACTAAAAAAGAGACAGTCTTCTGCTATTAACCAAGTATTTTACCTGGAAATTTGGATCCCTATTCTGTTACATGCTAAAGGTCCCAACTTCTATTAATTTTAATAGGTATCTGAAAATACAGAGTGGAATTTGTAGGACTGTTGTGGCCATCAGTATTTATTCAAAGTGAAAAGGCAGTTACACCTATGGAGAAACATTTTTATTATTTCAAATGAAGCTGGCTAAACTTAAAATTGCCCCAATCATGCAGCATTTAACCTATTTATTAATAAATTACAATTACATTAAGCTGCATGAAAGCAAATTATGTCAGATGTGTACTTTTTCTGTTCATGACACACACAAAAAAGGTATTAAATGTCCTAAATTAAAAGTAGCAGAATTACTCTTGAGTATCTCATTACTGTTAGTATAGTACTGATAGACAGCTTTTCTCTACAGAGAAACTGGGAACCAGTTAAGGTGAAAGAGAGTCTGAGTAATGTGTAGCTTTCTTATTATGAATAGGAAAATAATATTATTTGTTTAAAAAGCTGAAGATCTAAACAAAACATTTTTGTGGAAAATTTTAATTTGATGTAAACATTTTTTCCAATTAGTTATGAATGTCAATTTTTATTTTCACATCTGTTTACATGATTCATTGGCATAAATGCTTAGCTGTTAATAATATGTAGATAGATCTACTGCAAAACATCTGGCTTCATTATTAGGCTAAAATAAGTATGTTCTTAATAGCGTATCATCTAGTATTACTGATGCTTGATTGAAATGTGTTTTTCAGAAACAGTGGCTCTTTGTGCTTATACTGAGATGTAGTACATTTAAACAATGTGTTACGTATCATTTACATGTTTATGCCTAAATGTTAGGGTAATTAGTCCTGCATTTTTGAAACCAATGACAACCTCCCACGGATTTCTTCTTAGCAGCCTTCTTTACTCTAGGCTACAGGGAAAATTACAGTGTCTGTTTAAGTAAGTGAGGAAAAAATGACATAATGCAAGGTCCCAGGAACTAAAAATGTATTTAAAACAAATATCAGTTTTTCTCATCATGTTTTGTTGCCAGATTGGTATTTTTCTCCAGTAAATGTGGTTTCTCTGTATCCATTATTTCACCTCAAAGCAGAAGAACTGAACACCTGACCAGGCTGATTTAGGCCTGAGAGTAGCATCCTTTTGCCAGGTGCTCCCTGTATTCCTTAAGAAGTTAAAGAGCCTTACTAAAAGTCAATGAAAGTCCCATTATTGCTAAACTATGTAGGTATCTCTGGGGGCCACACTTTCACAGAGCTGCTCTTGCTACCATATGCAATGAAACAACAGCACGAAGCTGCTCAGCACCAGGAGAGGCCAGTTCTGCAGGCCAAGACAACTGTGCAGCCCCTTTGAATGTTCCCAGTCCCATCAGGCTCCCACATGCCCTCAGAGCAAAACCATAAACTTCTCCCCTCAGGCAGAGGCACCTCTGCCCCACACACAGAGCTCAGCTGACACGTGCTCTGGAGATCTTGTGGACACCTCAATACCTCTCACCTGAGCATCTCTTTGGCATTCAGCAACTGGAGTAAAACTGTACTTCATACATGAGTGCCCCTCTTACCCAGCATGCTTCTGCACCTATCCATGTTGCTGATGTCTTTACCAAGTCATCTCATAACTTTATGAAATTAATCAAATTCCTATATACAAATCTGTGTATAATAGTATTCTTCTGTAATACTTCTCTCATCTGATTGCTGTGTGAAAGTAGGTGGCAAGATCTCCGGTGAAGGAAACCCTTCTCTTGCATGTGGGGCACGATATTACATGCATATTTCTGAATGATATAGAACATATAGTAAGAAAGAGTATTTGGTCTCTCAACTGATTAGATATTTTTCTCTCTGTTTTTCTCTGCAACTGTCTCACAACCTACAAGAAAACCTGGTTGATCCTGAAACCTGACTCAGCTGTTACTCCAGATAATGAGTGTTCACTGAGTTGCTAGCTGTGCCCTTGGTGCTGCTCTGCAGGACAAGGGTTGCTGTGCCCCTTCCCGCTGGAGTGCCTTACAACTGCTGGGCCGAGCTCTGGCGTACCCAAAACCATGTGTGTTGGCTTGTGAGCTGGCAGGGCTGATTTTGAGAGGTCCCCCTGAGCCATCACTGATGGACAGAACAGAGATAGGCATAATGAGAGCATGTGAGACAAAGATGATCTAATAAGAACTAATACTTACCCTGGCAAAGTTATTCTCTATAGGAACTGTCTTAGAAATAAATGTGTACCTCTGAGTCAGTTTCCTGCCAGTGCTTCACAGTGGGTAGGTAATTTATGAGCCATAGCAGAGCTGTGCCTTGGAGTTTCTTTTAGCTTCAGCTGTGTCTCAAAGGCTATCTTTGGATGCTTTGCTTTTGAAGAACTGGCTTGTGGCAGATCATCACTTTGTAATGCTAAAGAAAATAACTTTTCTCCATGTGAGTACAGAGGTATCTTTGGAGGTGGAGGGCCTGGCCATGCAGGAGGGTCAGGAAGGAGCTGCATGCTCCTGCTTGACCTCATCTGGCACGGCACTTCAGTGGGAAGTGTGGAGGAAGCTCTATGGTTTTGCCACCAGAAGAATGGTAATACATCTGCTTTGCTTCTGTGTCTTGATTTCTTGCTGTTTAGATTGAAGTAACCATTCACCCATGGAATAGCAAGACATTGCACGTTTGTCAGGACAGATGAAATTCACTCAAGGGCTGAAGAACTGTCACCAGTTCAAAGGGAAAAAATGCACATAAATGCCTTTCCTGGACACCTATGACTGGGCTGGGTGCAAGGCTGAATCTGAAGCCAGAGCATTATCTGTAATTCAGTCATTTTTGATAGCCATCTTTTGTCAGGAAAGAGAATAATTTATGAGAGATTCCGATTTCTCTCTCTTCTGAAAGTTACTTGGTTTAAGATGTTAGCTGAGACAAATTCCTTATCCTGTGTCATTTCAAGTGTCAGCATTTATTAAGGATTTATTAAGGAGTTTATTAAGGAATTTACCAATTTGACATCCTTTTCACTACACTCACAGATCACTTTTAAGCATGGGAAAAACTTCAGCTGTGCTTCTGTTCAGGCTCAATTGTTTTGATGTTCTTCATGAGTGGACGGTACCTTTGAACTTGATTTGACAGCAAGTCATTATAATTCATAATTTTTTACAAGTCTTGCAGAACAGTTATTTAAAATGACCACACAGAGTAGACTGCCATTGCTTGGAGAGTGCTTTGGGTCAGTCAGATGTTGGCTCCTCTGCAGAAGCAGAAGCTGCAGCATCCATATTGTTGTGCCGTAGATTCTCCTTGTTTTGCAAACACTCAGCTGCTCATTGACAGGGCATGGAAAAAAGATCAGGCAAATATACACACAGATTGCTTTTGTGAACACAGTAAACTGTGATTTACTGTTGCCACACCAGCTATACATTCAGATTGCACAAAAAATGGCAGGAGCACAGTATTTCTAATTGTAGTGATATATCTGTAGAGGATGCTTGAATAAAGCCTGCCTAAAGTGAAAAAAAATATTAGTTTAGCAAACTATCATGGCAATTGCAGTGCCTCGGTACACTTCGAGTGGGCAGCATAAAATACAAGACCTGAGGATTGAGAGAGATTTATGTCCCGAAATCTGGAGTGCAGCTAATGCCATTTGAGACTTCTGAAGAAAGCTGTGTGGTGCTTCCCTTAGCCACAGGCTGTATTTATTGTTCCTGGGTATGAGCAAGGGGCACCTGCAGATGGACCTTGATAAGAGGAACAGTGGCTGGAGGCTCAGTCCCTGCCCACCTCTGTGTCTTCTCCTTTGACTGTTACCAGGGAGACAGACAGACATTAACCAGGAGCCACCCCTAAGAGCCCAGTAAGAAACAGGATTGAAATTTTCTTCAAAGAAAGTAGGTGTTTGAGAGCAAACTTGCAGATGTAGGAATTTTGGGTTTTAATCTAAACATTTGTTGCAATATTTGGCTGGAGTCATTTTTATCTAGAGTCAGTTGCAGAGATACAAGACTCCCAAAGATCAAAGCGTGTAACTGTGCACCCTAAGTCGCAAAAGGAGGCTGTAGAGAGGCGTTCCTCACTCTGATGAAAGCTTTGCTGGACCAGCACCCTTACTCTGCAGGGCAGGATTTATTTCATAATGTTTCCCTTGCTTTATGACACAAGGAAAAAAAAAAAAAATTAGGCCACATAGGTTATCTGTAAAAGAGCAGACGTAGAGTAATAGATGGCTTTGAAAAGGCCTCATAAATTTATTTTTCACAGTGGCTTTAGCATTGCTTTAATTTTTAAAGGATAGAAATACTGTATTTCCTTATAAATCGCTAATGCAAATTGTTACAGGCTCACTGCTCTGACATGATGAGCTCTGGCCTTTTTACTATCAGTTGATTAACTGGGAGGAGAGTTTGTTTTAATAATGAAAGTCGATGCTTTGGGTGACCCAAACTTCATTTGACTGCCACATGTCCTGTGGGAGCTTTAACCCTGCTGCACTGTACTCCTGCAAGTGATCAGATGCTGCAAGAGCAGGGAGGGGGCATAAATACCGAAAGAGATTTCAACAGTATCACACAAAGGCACAAAAGTGCTGCATGCTATACAAAAAATGGGTAAGTAGCATTTCCTAAGAAGACCAAAGTCAGTCAGGGATGAAAAAAGGGCACAGGAAGATGAGATGAGTTGCTAATCAGCTAGCACCTAAGGCAGGCATACAACCATGAGCTTTGCCATTGCAATGTTCATTGACCCTTTCAGCTTTTGGAGGTTCTGCACAGCAATATTCTTGTCACTGCAGAGCAGGACAAGTCACGTAAAGCGATTCTAGAGCAAGAACTGAAATCCTGGACTGACTTACTGGTGACATACTTATGAAATTGCATTTAGGCTGTGGCCCCTGTGCTGCACGTCAGGGCCTTGCAGTAAACACTGTGTTGGGTAAATGCAGTGTGAACCTGTCTGCTTTCAAGGTGGCTCAAAAACGAAGTAGTAGTGCTGGCACTGTTCTTGTTAAGAAGGTGGGATTTTGCTTTTCAGTCATAAGAAATGTGACAGGATCAATAGCATCATTTGTTTTGCTCAATGGGTAAGCAAATTCCAAATGATAGCTTTCAGGTGAGAGCAAAATACATTCTGTCTGAATTTAGGGGTCTACACTATTGATCATGTACCAGATGAGCAGTTCCACAGAGAGACAGTAGTAATAGCCACTCTTCTCTCTGTTTTCCTCCAGGTAAAAAATTAAACTTCTTAAGGCTTTGTTTTGCCCTTGGTTGATATTGGTTTTCTGCTTTGCCTAATACTGCCTATTTTTCTTTTTAGCTTTGAGTCAGTTTTATTTGGTTTCAATTTAGTTTTACTGTGATTTAATTCTGTGGGAGAAGGTTCTTTTGACAAATGTAGTTTCATGTATGTCAGGCACAATTCCTGCTCTGAAGGAAAGCTCCTCTTTCTTTCAGACTTATGCAGTTTTTGGAGACTTTTGGCAACTGGACTGATGCTGGTTTTCTCCCTATCAAATTTCTATCATAGCTGACTCTCCTCTCCTGTATTGCCCGTCACAAGCAGCTCCGAATGAAATAAAAAGTGAGGTTAAATAGAGAGTTCACCAAATCATTTCCAAACGCCTGTGAACAAAAAGGAGTACAAGCAGACTCAAACTCTTTCACAGGAAGACAGAGGACCAGCCGTTTGGGCTACAAGTAAAGAGCAAGTACATACCAACTATTTGGAGTCCATTGAGAAAGTAAACAGGGTCATCTTGTCTACACACCCCTTTGTGTCCCCCCCAATTCTTTCTTTATCTGTTGTCTGTAGCCAACTACCCATCATCAAGATAAGATGGAAACACATTAAATCTTGAAAATTATGTCTGGCTTCTGGCAGCCACTGGAGATAGCTCTATCAGTTAAGCAAGTAAAACCCAGTGTGAGTGCTCTGCCGACTCCAGCATGCCTGGAGCCCATCCCTTTTAAGTCGCCTGTCAGCATTTAGCATCTCACTTGTATGTACCCCAGCCATGCAGCGGACATGCTCCGGGCATCTGTTGTTTTAACAGCACATGGCAGGCCAGGCTTTCTTCACTTTAACACCACCGGAATCAGTGAACCTGAAGCCCCTGTTTAAAAAGCAAACTTCAGCCTAAATACTTTGTTGAATAAGCAAAATTAAATAATGTCTGCAACGTTTCACAAATTACATAGATGTGCTCCAAGTATCTGCAGTAGATATTATGTCCAAATATTCTCTAAGCAAAATTCCCTTTGGCATTAGTATGTTGGGTGGTTTTGTTTTTGGTTTTGGTTTTTTTGAATAATGATCATAGAATCATAAAATCATTTAGGTTAGAAAAGACCTTTAAGCTCATCAAGTCCAGCTATAAACCTAACACTGCAAAGTCCCACTAGGCCATGTCCCTAAGTGCCACATCTAGAATACCTTTTAAATACTTCCAGGGATAGTGACTCAACCACTTCCCTGGGCAGCCTGTTCCAATGCATGATAACCCTTTCTGTGAAGAAACATTTCATAATATCCACTGTAAATCCCCCCTTTCCAGGCACTGAAAGTGCATTTAAATCTAAATAATCAAAGCAAATGTTCGTGTTGCAAATGTTTTTGGTGAACTGAGATTAAACAAAAGATTTGTCAAGAAATAGTCAAAGCTACACCCTGCATGTGAATTTGAGATTCTGATTATTAGAATCCTGGAAGGTTTTTTTGGTTATAAATTTCTTTCCAAACCATGACTCATCCTGGTTTTAAGTGTGTAGATTAACAGCTTAAAATTGCAAAAAGAAAATATATTTTTTGGGTAAATCCTAGCCTTTATTTTTAAGTTTTTACGTTAGCATAGTTTTGGAGAGAGATACATTATTTTGGTTTTTCTGCTTAAAAGCATTTGCAAACTTCTTCATTCAAGTGAAGACGTGCATACTAAACCTTAATTAAAACAAATAGTTGTGTACTGAACTCAAATGTGTGTATAGTCAATATTCCAAAACTTTTTGGTATTCTGAGAAAAAGTATTTTTGATTGTGGCAATTATAAATTACTTACAAGAGTAACTGTGTCACAAATTAGTGTGCCTATTCATAGGGGTATGGTGTGTAATTTTTACCTGACTGCCATACAAATATTTAATGGGAATAGTTCTTTTCTGTTCCGTGCCATAAGCTATGTGCTTGAAGGGTAAAGAGTATTCACTGAAGGTGTGAATATTTTTTTTCCACTCTCCCTGCTTTAGATATTCCCTTACATAAATCATCTGGACAAATATGACCACAAAAGAGAGCCTTTCGGAGCCTTTAATGAACTTTCTTACTCTGCTATTGCAGCTGTAACTAATCTACTTTTCTCCAGTGTTTCTCATATATCAAGGAACTTAAAACATTTTTCAAGGTTAAACGAATGAAGCCACAAATGGCCTTGTTTTGATTACAAACTCTTAGCCAAGTCGTACCTCTGTGTGAGGGACCTCAAGAGGGAGCAGGAGCACAGCACTGTGGCAGGCAACTGGCAGGACCATGCCAGGCATTAGCTGGATCATCATGGGCAGCTCTACACTTCAAATGTGATAATTGCTTCACAGATACTACTTTTTAAATTGAACTTTTATGATTTTCTCTCTGTTGTCATACAGGAATGGTATCCCTGTAAATAGTCTGTAAATCTTCTTGTCTGTCTGAGAAGACACTTAGAACAGTTATGTAAAAGTAAGTGGACTTTGCATCTTGTGTGCTTACTAAATCTTTGTATCTGCACCTAATGGGGTTCCATAGTGCCTTCTCATAACACTGTGATGCTGGGCCCTCAAAATCTGCAAAACCTCAGCAACTGCTCTGATAGAGAACATTCAAATTGCCACAATCATTCTCACAGCAGGCCTGAGAGTCACAGAATCAACCTCTTCATTTGGTAGGACAACTCCATTAGTAGTAAAGTGACAGACTTTAAATCCTCAGCAAAGGGGGGAATTCAATTTAAAAACAAACAAACAAACAAAAAAAAACCCCCAAACCAAACAAACACAAATCAGTCTTCAAACAGAAAGCATAGAGGCAATAGGTGATAAAAAAAAGATGGGGAAGAAAACTTTTCTCTCTCTTTGGGTCTTCAGAGGGATGACAGGGTACTTCCTTTTCTCCCTGCTTTGTGTAGCACACATTGCCTCTGTTGCCATCAAAGACATTTGGTTTCTATTATCCTATCTTGAAGAGAAGTTCACTGATAAAGGAGTCTCTGCCTTAATGATTAAACCCCATTTGGATTTCAATACCTGGGCAGAGCCCTTGAGCCAGCAGGCCAGGATTAGAGAGTCCCTGACTCCAGCGCCCATTTGCTAATCTGGGTGCAGACCATGCTGGCCTGCCTGAGAAGTGTTATGTCGCCTGGCTTTCACAACCCTTCACCTTCATCCCAGGGCAATCATTTTCTTCCAGTGGAGCTACTGGGGAATGAAACAGAGACGAATCTGTCCTAAATACCTACACAACAAGAAGAACTGAATAAATAAGGAAAAATTGCACAGCAATAATTTAGAAATGACTCAAAATAAAAGGGTACCTAAACAATGTTTAAAACTACAGTTTTCTTCTAATTAGTTTGTGAAGCTCAGGGAGGCACAACCAGGGAAATAATTAAATTTAAGGTTAAACAGGACAAGCTGATTTTTTTTTTTTTTTAGTCTTAGTATCCATTTTCATGCTCTAAATATCATTAAAGGTTTCCTGCTTGTTGCAGTGATCAAAGATTGATAACTGTGTCCACCAAAGGCTCTTTTGATTATAGAAACCATAGAGGAGCAAACAGTTTACAGGGGAAGGTACTTTGAGATTAGACTCCGGAGCATCCAGTGACAAAGGATTTGCAATTGCAGCTCTAGTTTCAGATCTTAAAAGGAACATGTTTGCCTGACAGCTTCCTTAGCCTGTTTTCCTCTGCTCTTCTGTCTGTCTGATAAAAGCTATCACCACTCTCCATAAGCCTTGCCTTGTATCTCTGTGACAGCATTACTAATCTTAAATGTATTAGGGCAGGAGACCTTTGTTTTGTTTGGTGAGAAAGAAAAGTATTTTTAGAAACATTCAGAGAAAATATTATGTATTTCTCTGGTGCTGAGTAGAATTTTTCTTCCTGATATTGGAGGAAAATGAAACAAAAGTACTGGAATTACTGACAGACTGATCCTGTACCCAAGAAAGGCAATGATAGTTTCCATAAACACAAGATTTATACCCTGGAAACCAAGCTGCTGCCTGTTTTGCTTATTGCTGAGAGTTAGAATACATCCTATTGATGTCAGTGCAGTTCTCATGGCACACCTTGATGTGAGCAAGACTGACAACTGTGGCCCACATAAACAGGCCACTCATTCCACTCTTCTTGACGAGTTATCTTTCAGGACATTCTATAAAATGTTTGGGTTTGGTCAATGATATTAAAAAAGGATTCAGTATGGGAGGTACTTTCCCCACCATAGGGTTGGCTGAATAAGGCAAGCTCATCCTAGAATCTTGGCTCCAGCAAGGGTAGATGCAGATGCAGATGCCTGTCTTTTAAGAGGAAAACCAGCTTCTGTTCCTGTGCTTACTGGAGTCCTTACACAACCCTTCTGTCCTGGCACTCTGGTAGGAGAAGCCAGCTCAGGGCCATGGCTACGCACATGAGAATATTTGTTTGGCTATTTCTTTCTTTGAGGATTAGTGGTGTTTGATTTGCTTGGTAAGAACACTGCTTGAGTAGATAACACTAACATAGAAGAATGAGGGGAATTAGTACTTCAAAGTCTGCCAACATCCAAGTTTTAATTTTTCTCCTTCCAAGAGAAAAGGACCATTTCTGGCACAGGTTCATCACAACCAGCCTTACTGTCATGACCATGTTTTTTAAGGCCTAACATTCCTGGACAAGAAGAAAGAGATTTAGCCTTCTCAAAACTACTAATTGATATGCAAAGATGTATGAACCAGCTGATTATGTCATATTACCATATTAGAGAAATTTTTTTTAACCCTAAGGGGGTCCTAAGGCATCCACTGGTAAGAATTTGGGACATTAAGGCAAGCCAGTGTTTGGGACACAGTGATGCTGCTTGCTTGCCTGGCTCAGCTTTTCAGCCTTTCCTGAGCATTTTCTCATGGGAGGTCATGCTTGCCCCACTCCCAGGTTAAAGTACACAGTGAATTTTCCCTTTATATAAGTAATTTATGTCTCAAATTACTTTAATGGTACCAAACACCAGCTAAGGAAAGCAATTCAAAAGCTGGAAGACATGCAGCAAGTTCATAACATTAATCATATCAAATCTAAGTGATCAAAACCACTAATCCAGCCATAATGCATAAAAGACTAAAACCCATTGAGAAACCTAAGGAAAAGTAGTTAATGTTCTGTTTTAAAGACTTGCAATGGCACTACTCGGTAGCTATAGCAATTATAGTTACAAGAAGCTGCTTATGAAGAGAATCACACTCATTTTACAGTCTCCAAATATTTTATCGAAATACATATCCAAATTTTATATTGTTTTTGTTAGACCATAGTTTCACACCTCTTCTGATAATTCAGCAACCTGTAAAGCATTACCAGAGTGTTTGGAAGCCATAAGGGGATCATGTTTCAAGTCCATAACATAACATGAGACCTGGAGGTTATTTGTCTCCTTGATGACTTAGCCCTCCCACTGCCAACAGGCAGGACTTGATCTCAGCATTCATAACTTTCTCACTGCTGTGATTTTACTTCTCTGATGAATCTGACTGTTTATTTAAAATGCTAGTAATGCCTTCAAAAAATCCTCCTGTGTTGTCTTTTCTTTCTTTATAGGAAATCTGTGTTCTCTTGCAGTAGTTTGCTTTCCTAACTCATCATTACCTTTTGCACAAATATGTATGAAAAACTTTATTAATGGTGTTGTCATGACACTTACGTGGTCCAGATGAGAGACTCACTGCAACTTACAGTAGATCTACCAATGGCAGGGAAATATATATTAAATCCATTTATTATAGAGCACTGCCAATAAATCTTTTCAACTTGATCCTAATTTAATGTAAACCACCATATCTAGGTTGGGAGAGATGGCAGGGGGCAGCTGGGGACAGCCCTGGGTGTGGGGCACCTCCCTGGGGACAGGGACAGGCCAGGTTGGGACATCAATCTGTGAGTGGAGGTGTCTTGATGTGACCCATGGCCAGGCACACAGTGGTGGGGAGCAGCAGCTCAGGCAGGGCCAAGGTGAGAGCCTCAGTTGGATGCAGCTCCCCCTATCAGGGTCTGGCCCCACAGCACCTCGGAGCCTCTCCTCAAGGTCGCCATGGGCAAGCAGCCACTCTTGGCTACACCAGCTCTGAGCTGGCCTCCAGCCCCAGGAGCCAAACCTCTGTGAGCCCCTGGTGATGCTCCCATAACCCTTACAACAGAGCTCATCATCAGGCTTTCCCAAACAACTACTTCACAAAGACTGCATTGTTAATCTGTGCCTAGAGAACAACAGACAAAGAAATGACCATCCTCATCTGCAACTACCAGTTTGGGCTGAGCACAATTTTCCAGGCACCACTGGCTCTGTGGCCATGTCAGTGGTAGTAAATGGGCCATGCCTGCAGCACTTTGCTTCATCTACTGCTTTGGAGAAAACTTGAGTTTTTCTGATTACATTTTTCAGCCATATTTTCTTTCCTTACAGTAGCACACTACCCTTTTTATGAAAAAGGAAAATCAAATGTGACTCAAGCCCAAAAATGTAAGGAGTTTCCTAGGAACAGCAAAATGGCAGGCCACATGCCAAAGTAGTACTGCTTGGCAACAGGAACTCTGTCATGTAAAGAGGGACTTCTAAAGTGCCTGTAAAAAAGCTGCTTTGGCCCAGGCCCACAGTGGACTAAATGCCCATGGCTTTCTGAGCAGTATAATTATACTGTTATAATCTGTGGTAATAGCAGCGTTACAGTAATAATGAATTTCACATTAATATCAGCCTGAATTGGATTAGGTGGCAGTCTTTAGCTGTGCTGGTACCACAAGTGTCACTCTGACAGGAGCCTCATGGCTGCAGGTGCCATGCAAACCCAGCAAGAGGCTTTACATGCCCCCAGGAAGGAGCATGTGCTCCCAGGACACTGCAGAGCAGAACTGAGAGCATTCTCACACAGGACCCGAGCAATTTCTTTTCCTACATTTAATTTGTTTGCTTCACTGGCTGACTCTTTTGCTGCTCGAAGATAACAACACATTCAAATTACTTCAATGTAAGGTGCAAGAGCTGTCTGTATGCCTGGATCACTTTAACTTAGTTGGGAAATGCACCTCATTGCTTACTAAATATTTATTGAATATTATTGATGAAGCAGACCATGGAGTAAACTAGAAAACTCTGACTTAGAAATCTAATGAGGTTAAGCATAGAGGAACTTCCATTACAGAGCAAGATGGCAGAAGAAAAAAATTATGAATCCTTAAAATATTTTCCTTGTCCTCACCTTCTTGCAGTGGGCTGCTGTTCCTGGTAGCTAAAAAACATGCACCATTCCCACGTCTCTCTGCTGCAGGCGGTTGCTAGGTGAAAATGCAGTTTTCAGACCATTATGTTACTATCCCACAGGCTGCAAATAATCTGTGCACAAGAGTTGCTCATTAAGTGGTAATCCATGCAGTTTCAAGGAGTGTCTGTATGACAGAAGTCCTCCTCCCTTTATCCAACTCAGACTTCTGAATTAAGAAGACTTAAGAGGAGATTTTAAGCACTGCAGTGCATGAAACTGCTCCTGGTATTGTTAGATGTATACAACCAGTTGCCCTCAGTGTGTGCAGGAGATGGAAAATTAATCAGCAGAGACAGCAGGTGTTTTGAGCCCCTATTCTTTTGTGGTACCTGCAGGGACCATCAAAATACATGAGTATTTCACACCAAGATTCAGTGAATGGCAGCATCTAACAGATGCTTTATTCTCTGACAACCTTAGCTGAAGCAGACCAGAAGCATATGGTATTTGTATTTGAACTGCGGATCAGAAGGTAGGAAGCTCAAAGAATCCCACCCAGCTCACGTGCCCAGTAACGCCAAATGAAGAAAAAGGTGCATCTTCTGAGAACATTTTGCAGGACGCTTTAGCATGTACTTCAGTGCTGTATTATTAACAAAACAAAAACAAAACAAAAAATAAAAAAACACCAAAAAAATCATCAAGAAGTGAAGTTGTAAACTGCATCTGACTCACAATAACACATTACCAAAATGCAACGTGAGTGATGAGACTTCAGTGTAATGAAGACTAATACTTAAGTGGACAATCTCGCTTTAGAACAGTCAAGGGTAACATGGGTCCCATATATCCTACTGGAACTCTGTTAGCTCAAACTTCCAACTCAAAGATGTATGTGCTTGATGACTGTCAATCTGACTTTGGCTTTTAAAATCAGGCTGAGAAATGCAACTGCATTTAAGAACTGAAACTCTGTCATTCAGAACAAAGCAGGGATGTCTGGTAAAATCCAAGGTGCTGTAAGAAATAATTAGCTGACCATAGTACAGTCAGATCAGCTCTGTGGATGACTAAAATGGAAAAAAGGTTAGCCTCTGTCATCTGACTGACTTCCAAAAGAAACTACATCAGCAGCTCATATTACATGAAATGTACCTACAATATTTGCTTCATACAGTTCCCTTTACTGAAAACAGCATTTTCAGGACTGATTATACATTTGCGAATACATATGGAGAAAATAAGACCACTATTGTGCAAAAAACAAACTCCCAAACTTTATTTGTCACAATACATTTCAGGTTCATGCAGAATGTATTTACATTTCTCTTTAAGGCAAACAGAAATTGAGTTCTTATTCCTGAGTTGCTTAGCACCAGTAGAAATAGCAAATAGGAAATGTTGTCTCTCCCTTTGAAGTAGCAACTGCTTCCCATGCAAAATATTTCTGCATTCACCTTGCAATTCTTTTAATGGACTATTTATACTAATAATCTCTATTGCCATTTGGAGACATTTCTGCAGATTTCAATCTCTTCACAGAAACTTCTTCCCAGGATGTAGCAAATCTTTCCAAATTTGTTATTTTACCTTGCAGACTGTTAGCTGACTAGACAGCACAGCAGTACTTCCATCTTTGCTGACATGTGCATCAAGGTGCTCTCTTCAGTATCCAGAAAAACTAACATTTCCTTCTTACGCCTTTCTCATGCATTCTAGCTGCTTCTGCAATGCTAAGTTAAGATTAAGAGAGGGAAAAGTTCACTTCAGCCAGTGGAGGATTTTAGGGCTTGATATCATTAAATCTGAAGGCGGGGGAAGTGAAAATGCCCACTGAAGTGCTGGCATTTAGGAAGAAAATGCAAAGCAGTTTTTTAATTAAAAAAATGCTTCCTCCAAGTCTAACCTTGGAGCCACCTGCATCACCTCCAGACTTCAGGTATTTGCTTGAATTTAGGACGCTGAATTCCATTAAAAATGTAGAGGCAGCATTTTCAAGTAAGTTTTTGACATTTTCCATTTCCCATTGACAGGCTCTATCAAGCCTACTAATTTCAACAGGCACTTTTCTCCCATGACTTTTAAAAGGGCCACAGAGCATGATCCTAAGAGAGCACATCTGTCTTGTAAAAAATAAAGTTCCTGTTTAACACAGAAGTGCAGACCAAGAAAGTCCACAGGGCAAAATGGGGTATGACTCTTAAACATGCCTTCCTCCATGACCTGTAGTGTGGAAAAATGTTTTTGTTCAATTTATGATCTCTGCTTTTTTTTTTTTTTTAATGCATTCCTGAAACTGTAGTTTCTAATGACTTGTCAAATACATGCATTCAAGCTTTCTGTTACTGTTTAGTCTCTCTAGGTGTCCCTCTCATCTAAAAAATGCTCATCACAATTTTTAATTTTTAAACAAATGCTAATATAGGTGTTTAACTTAAACATTCATTGAAAGAAACAGAATAACTGTGCCTTGAGTAAACTTCTGGTTTCTATTGCATGTTGAAGCAAAAACCCCCAAATAATTTCTTACTTCTTTTCCAGTTACTACGTGCTACAATCAAATGTCTTCCTTTATGTGTTTCATTTGGTAGTAACACACAACAGCATATTACACTGGGAATAACTCAGATCCAACCAGTTAATTGTACAGACATTTCCTTTAAGAAAGACAAGCAATTTCTCACAGAAATTCTTCACAAAGGTTTGCCAGTTGCTTCTTCCTACCTCTCAGAGATCCTTACCAACTAAGTGGCTAGGAAAATACTGTAAGAGACCAGTAAAGAGGAGCTCATGAAGCATCTCACTGATTTATCCCATGAGGAAACTGACTCCTTCTGGTAAGGCACCTCACAACAGGAGGTCTGAAGGTTTTTCCAAGTAAGATGAGTTCAAAAGGCTAAAAAAAGGAGTAATTGTTATTCTGGACTCAGTAACAGCTCTGTACACTGTGAACAAAACAGTTTGCTGCAGGGATTCCTAATGAACAGCTGCAGCATAGCATTTTGGTCCTTATTTCATTTTCTATAATGTTTTTTGCATGCAGCCTTATGTCTAAAATCAGCCCTGCTGATTCCATACCCAGTATATTTTCTGAGAATATGTACTTTCCCAATGATTATTTCAATACTAAGGTGCTGAGGAGTTTAAAAAATTTTAGAAAGTCTGAAGAATTTCTCCCTGGAAATCCTTGATCCCTACTCTCCTATACAAAGAGACTGCATTGTATTTGGAGAAAAATATTATACACCTTGACAGTGATTGTATATCTGGTGACTGCTCACCTAGTATTTGTGAAACCTTGTCTGCTACACTGGTTACTTTAAAAAAAAATCTGGGACATTTACACTTCCCTGCTTTTTGCCTCTTGTTCAGATCTGTCAGAACCGTCTGGAGCTCAGGTTCGCTTCCACTCACATGGACTGGGGACACAGGCATTCATTTGGGCTGTATCTCTGCTACCCACTGCAGTAGCTGAGGTAGCAGAAGATGATTAGCATCCACAGGCTTCTTAACAGAGTGAAATATTCCAGAGGAAGTCACATGAATACTTCTTGCATTCAGGATGGTTCTGTGCCCTTGAAGAGCATCATGGCACATCTCTGACATACTCTGTGTCTCAGCTTGCTTGGGGTGGTGACTTATGCTCCTGTGATCTCCAAGTTGAAGAATTAGTTTTACCTTCTCTTTTGAGGATGGCACCTGGTTATCCCAGTTTGAATCCTTTTGTGCAGAAGGAAGAGGTTTTAAGCAGGAATAAGTTTCTGGATATTTTTGAAATGTTACTCCCAAAGGCACCAACTTCCACATGCAGGGTAAAAAAGGTTGCTCTTTCTTACAGTGCAGATGAAACAAATTACATACAGTTTTATTTAAAACATTTTATACACCTGAAATGTCAATAAAAAATTTACAACTTTTCTGTTTTCTTCAGAGTTCTGAAAAGACTGTCATACAATTAGACTGCTGTCTCCTTTGAGTCTGATGTCTGTAATGGCTTGAAGTTCAGTATCTCTTTATATGTAATGCCTGGAAAACAACAGAATAGACACAGTGTTTCTGGTCTAATCAGAAAAGGAGCTGCAAAGGCACAAACGAGCAAGGTGCAACCCCCAGCATGGTTGGGTTCTGATCTAGTTCAGGAAGAGAGAGATCCCTTCAGGCAGAAAAAGAGTACAAAAAGTAAGGGAATCAAGAATCACTTTTTGACAATTTCAGATTTGGAGTAGCCCAATACTGAAATGGTGTAGGTGCTTTCAAAGGTGTGTGAGCATTGACTTCAGAGTATAGTGGGGAAATACCCTCTGGAAGAGCTACTGAGCACATCAGCTTTAAAAGTCAGGTCCATGCCTAAAAAGTCAAAATACAAACATCTGGCATTAGAAGAAAACAAGATTCAGACTTAAACCTCTGCTGACATAGATATGTTTTCTCTCCCTCAGAGAACTTAACTATAAGGCTGACATCCATTGCAGTCCAATAGAGTCAACAGTCACATGTTGGAAGGCACGTTACAGAAATAGTTTCTTTTCTATGCTGCAGAAGATGGAAGGACAGACACATGAAGAAGGAGGAGAACTTATGTTAGAGAAGAAACCTTTTGGGATCACTCCAGGAGGACTTGATACTTACCAGAACTGGGTAAATAGCATTTCTCTATCTTAACACTTTCAGTTTACTCAGTTCCATTAAAAACAGAGGAGGTAATTTGCAAAGGGGAACATTCCTATTTCTGGATGGCCTTACAATCTGTTTATTATTGAAAACATCACAAAACTAAACTCACGCTTCCACTCATCTAGCGGAAGATCCATGTTATCAAATGTGTCATCGTATTTCTCAGCTTCAATTTCTTCCTCAGGATCGTGAATTGGTTCAAAGTAAGGATGCATCAAAGCCTCAGCTGCTGTGACTCGCTTCTCTGCATCCAGCACCAGCATCTTCTCCAAAAGGTTTACAGCTGTTGCACAGAAAACAAACAGTGCATTCAAATCATGAAACTGATTCCACTCGTCCACAGTAATATTGCCCTGGAGGCATTTCAAATAGGTACATAGAGTTGTAAAACAGAGAGTGTCCGTTCTATAGCCAGGGGGACCCATCTGCATGACAAGTAGTTGTGTGAGCAAGCTGGGATGTGTACAAAGCCTGATGCAATGCAGAGGTGCTCCCTTGCTTCTGTATGCAATAGAGAAAGCATCTCCTCAGCTAATGACTTCTCAGCTTCTGGCTCCAGGACCACTGTGCTTGGGGCCTTCCCAGGTGTCTTTCATCACTGCCACCTTGTCGTGGTTCTAAGGTATACCACCACTTGACAGCAGCAGAATCAACAGGTGAACAGCTAATGAGAACTGCACTGTATGTGACCAATCCAAGCCCAAGTACACATGGAAGTTCACCATGGCAGTCAGTTGTCCATGCTCAGAATTTCAGAGCTGACCTTATCTGCTACATGGTTTTGACCTCAGCGAAAACAATCCATTAAAATCTTGTGTGTTCCCCTCCAGGGGATTTTGGATCAGATCCATTGTTAAGACTGTCAAAATGGGCTAGTGTAAACAGGTATGATGAATGACTTATTTTCTGTTTTTCTATTCTGACAGGATGTTCCTGGGTTGGGTGGAACAGCTGAAAGGAAGTAGAGGCAGCAGAGTGGGACAGGATGCTTCCCACTCCTGCTTGCCATAATGTATGTTCTCTCCAACCTTCTCTCCCAGACCAGAAGCAGCCAGATGGCCACAGAAGTGATAAAAGAAACATCCTAAAAACTAAACAGAAATGTCTAGTTTGCTGTAGTTGAGGTCAGTGAGCTAACCAAGCAGTCAGGGTAAGACCTGTTTATTAATCAGATTTACTTCTACAGTATCTGAACTTAAAACTTTAATTTCTTAAATGGCAAAGATTCAATGATCCTCATTCATATTCCAATAAAACTGGCTTTGTGAGTGTTAAGGTCACTGGGGATTTGATAAGATTGGGGTAACATCAGCTCAGAGCTCTGGCTGCCTCAGGTCATGTCACAGTTATGCACACTCAGAATGCTCTTCTGGCTGTTTATAACTATCGAATCCAAGCCAGTGCTTCTCAGGAATGCACAGATGTTTCTCAGGACTTATTAATTCCATTACTAAAATGTCAGCCTTCTATTTCATTGCATTTCAACTGTAGATCTGATTGAGCTTTCAGAATTATATTTCAGAAACAATACACAGAAAATACAATATAGAGGAAATTTTATTGCATATGTTTAATCTACCAGGGCCCTTTATAACCCTGCTCAAGTAAAGCCAATAAGCAGGTGCTGGGCCAAAACCTAAAACACAAAATACTTCTTTTTTTGATGCTTCTAAGAAACAACTGATTCCTGGCAGGGTTTAAACTTGGCAAAGTTCAGCCACTACAATCAAAACTGTGAATCATGGAAAGCAAGAGAGAGAATAGCATGAGAACCACCCCATGATCTATGACATGACTGATCCTGCTGCTGCCTCCAGTGCAAACACAAGTTGTACACATCCACACAAACTGCCTTACCCAAAGGATTTGCGTACTTCAAGATGGATGCAAAGTCTTTCTTCTGGACTTTTGGGAGGCTTTTGATATAGTTTTTCGCCTGAAAAGAAACATGAATATTAAATTAGACCTTTGCCACCTTTGTAATGTGATGACATTAACTATATGCTTAATAGGTAACTCAACAATGCTTTTATAGCACATTGTACAAACGCATTTTGTCTGTGTCATAAACCCTGATGATAATCACCTTCTAGCTGAATACTTTTTTTTTTTTAAATCAAGCCTTAAACCCATTATTTAGAAATTATAACGTAAAGCTTTAATTATTAGTGCTCCATATTTAATATATTAATTAGAATAAATATGTATGAATCACAGGAATCTCTAGAAGTGAACCTTATACAGTACTTCATTAGTATTCAAATTGTACAGTTAATCTAATGAATAATATTAGATTCTTTGTAGTAAGGGCTTAAGGATTCCAGAATGACATCCACATAAGAACAGGAAAGACAGAGACATTTGCAAACAACTGAGTTTTCTGAATATCTCCACACTTTCAGTATCTTTCCAATGCAACTAGCAATGTATCAGCTCAACTGTTTGTATGTTGCAGACTAGAATCTTGAAGTATTTAAATATATAGATTTTTCAATTATTTTGATAATGTTCTCCCCCCATCTCCAATAGCTATTGTGGGTGTGCAAAGCACTTCAAGGCCAAGACTTACCATCAGGGGTCATTTCAGTAGTCAATATATACTGTCTCAGCCAGTTAAGAACTGAACATGGCTTAAACAAAATTGAAAAAAACCCAACTGACAAAGCAGAATACTCACATCTTGACTGTGTAATTTTTGAACAAAATCTTGAGTTGGTGTACCTGTTATTTTCATTATTTCTGTGAGTTGGTCCAGATCTGAATACCAGAAATAAGGAACAAATTCTTTCACTATAAGAAAACTAAGCACTCTGCAAAAATGATTTTCTTCACTGTTGGAGAATAAAGTAAAAATCTGAATTCAATGACTGAACAGAAAATTTATAAAGTATGGAAGTCCTCCATTTTTATTGCAAAAGGCAAAGACACAGAAATAAAATATCCTGTAATTTGAGAACACATAATTGAATAATCTGCAAAATTTTCTAATATCAGGCCTCTTCTATATTTTTGGGCAAAAATCAGTCCAAAAGTATTAGAGTATCTGAACGATCAACACGTGTATTGCATGCATTGCTCTGGTCTATCCAATACTTAGGTGACACAGAGGCAGGAAAAGTCACCGGGAACATAAGGTGGTATGATTAAAAAAAAAAAAAAAAAAAAAAAAAAAAAATAAGAGGAAAACAGCATGTGTTACTTCTCCACACTGAGAAACTTCAAGAGGAAAAAAATTAATCCTCCTTCTCCTTATTTCCCACATGCTTAGCTTGATGCTGAGATGTCAGAGACACTGGGGTGAGGCATCAGAACACTCCCTGTGAGTCCTTCTGTGTCCTAAAGAAGCAGAGATTAATTGGCAACAATTTTAGCTATTTCAAAAAAGAAACACCATATTTACAGGAGGCTAATTCTACAGAGCAGCAGATGAGAAGCTAAACCAAAAACCCCCTTAGTTGTTTTCTTATTCACTTACTCACAGCTGAACCCATGGATGTATTTCCCTGACAGTAGGTAATACTGACAAAGGCCAGCAATTACTATTATGCTGGGATAATTTCCTTTGTAATATAGAACACAGAACTTCAGCTAATAGTCCTGAAATCTCCAAAATCCAGTATGGCTAAAATACTAGCTCTTCCACTCTTACATTTACAATGCACCTTGAAAATTCTGACTCATTCATTTTCTTACTTACACACCAGAATGCTCAAGGTTAGCATAAGTTGAGAAATGCTATGTGTTAGCCAACAGCTAATGCATACTTAAAACCTGTACAGCCTAAAAAATCTGACGTGTTCTACGTTTTCATAGTCCCTGCCATTTTTTAGGGGAACACAATCTTTCTCTTGAATGCTTTTCCTCACAAACTGAGAATAATATGATCCATGCAATGAAGTCCTGATCTTACATGTAAGTACTTAAATACAAATATAATTAAAAGTAAGCAATTGTGATTCTGTAAAGAAGTATTTGCAGATAAGCAATTTACTGACTGCAACTCCACAAGGGAGAAAGCAGTGCAAAATGATTGAGCAAAATGGCTGAGCTGTCGAACAAACAAAAAGTAAAAGATCATTGCTGTCTTCTAATAACACTGTCCCTTATTAAGTATCAAAACTACTATTGTCAATGAAGTATGCCTTGAAGATGAATTATGTCTTAATCTTAAAAATTTTCTTAATTCCTCAGCAATCAAATGATAGGACTAAATGTTTTCTGTATATCTACATTTTACTAGATGTTACTCACGTAACAGGTTTTGGTAAGAGCCTCAAAAAGCTTGAAATGGACTAGCTTGTGCACAGAAGTCATATACTACAGCAGAATCTTCTGTGCATGCTCTGAAATCTGTTAATAAAAAAATAAACATGGCTTTCCTGTTACCACAGAACATTTTACCTGATGATTCGAAATGTGATTCAAAGATCACCTCTATAGAAAAAAAATCAGTAATACAAATTTTAATTGGCAGATGTGCAAAAGTGGTTCAGATATGAAATAACCATTTAATAAGAAAGGTGCAAGCCATTTTACTATTCATTTCAATTTATGCTCACCAGTTTTTGAACAGAATTACTGTATTACATAAGAACCTCTCATAATTTTCTTACATTAGTATCATAAATTCACTGAAGGATACGATCATTTCCTTTGAACAGAGGCCTCCCTGTTATCATCTCAGCCATTATGCAGCCCACAGACCAGATGTCAACTGAAAAAAAGACCAAGAGGCACATTAAATTGCTAAATACTTGTCCATTCAAATGTGCATAAAGTTTAATTTAACACACATTTAAAAGAAGTATAAAAATTATCTTTACAGCCTGTTATAAAATAAATGTGTGCCTTGCCAAGTATGATGAACAGCATAGGTAAAACTACCAGACTTTCTAATGAGCAGACTGGAGAAAACCTCATAATATGCAGAATGAGTTTCTCAGTAACAGGCCGATGCATGTGGGAAGTAAATTTTCAGTGCTTTGAAAAACTCTCATAGTTATCCTGGAGTTATTTGAATTCCCTCCATCTGCCATTTTCCTCTGTCTGTTCAAGTTACAATCAGCACATCATTGCAGGAACACAAGAGCAGAGACCAGACTGTCACATCTCTACACATTTAAATAACTTTTTTCCAATCACCTTGGCACTTTCTGTTACTCTCAGAAAATATATATATATAAACCCCCAAACTCACAACCACCATACAAGTACCTGAAATTTATCTACAAGGAAATTTTGCATAATTATATTGTCATTTTCATCTCCAGTTTCTCATTCCTTTCAGAAACAAAGGCTTGTTTACATGTTGCCTGATTCAGCGAATGCTTTAGCTCTGTTAAGACACTTCTGAGGAGATGCTGACCTGTTTGAGTATAATGCATCCAGTTAAGTATGACCTCTGGGGCTCTGTACCACCTTGTAACCACATAGCCAGTCATCTCACTGTCTGTATGCCTTGCCAACCCGAAATCCAGAATCTGTAGTGGAAGCACAAAGAACATTCTGATCAAACAGCTACCTATCTAGTTCACACAGACTTTACAATTGTAGAAAATGAAAAGAAAAATTGGAGCAATCTGCAGAGCCTGATGTATTTTTGTATCCTTTTCTCATTGAAGTGTCTTGTTCTCATTTCAAAAATCAAGACAGAGGTAGAACGGAGATTTGCATAACTTTTTTTCAAGTTACATGCCCCTACATCAACACCAAAAACTGTGAAACCAGTAAAGAAAATAATAAACTATTCACTTACTAATTAAAGAGATACTGGACACATTCAATGTAAAAAATTCCCTGACCGTAGAATCACCATCATATCATGTTACAGCTAAAAGAACAGTGGCCATCTTAGACGGTGTCCATTGCTCTCATATCCCAGGTGGCACAATTATTCAAGAGTGTGTTCCAATAGTATTCTGAAATAAGGAGGTATTGTTATTTCTATTTTATGAGTAAATCATACATGGGAAAACTTCCTCTAGGTCACACCGACAATCTGCAACAGGATTAAGTAATTACCATCATTTAGCCTCACTGAGTTTTCTCCAAACTCCAGCATCAACTACAGAAAAACCTTTTGTAAGAAATGCAAGATCAGTGCAATTTTTAAAAGGGTTATGCACAATTCAGCTTATATCTAAGATCCTCAGATATTTACCTCTAGATACAGCAATGTATACAGCAGCAAGATTAGAAGTGAATGTTATGGCCTTTTGTCAACTACTACAGACTTTGCCTTAAGAAGACCCACCTGCATAGACTATCAAAAGATGCTGCCAAAAGATGCAGCCAACAGCAAGAAAAGTCCACTCCCAGAATGACAATCAGTTTGTATTTGTCAGAAAGTTCATGCTTCTAACAAGAAGCAGGGGGCCTGAGTAAGGGAAGTCTCTTCAAGATAAATCATTGTCACCCACATACAACTGAATATGCAGCTTTGCATGAACAGCCACTGATTGCCATGTGTATCAGGCTTCACATGTATATTGACAGAGCACAAGTTTTTACTAGGAGCATCTGGGCATTACTAACCAAGAGTGATGTTTTTGTAATGTTCTCTGTAATTACACATTCTAAAATATTTCAGGATAGTTTCATCATTCCCCGACAAATATTTTGAAATATTTCATGATAGTTTCATCATTCCCTGGCACTAACAGAAAGGAAAATTATATTTCATTCATAGATCAAAGTACAAAATGTGATCGCTTATCTTTATAGCCATACTTGAAATAAAATTTCCATGTTTTTCCCATAACTGCTGATTACCAATCAATTTAAAAATAGGAATATGATGCAAAGGGAGCCATTTTTACCATACCAATAAAATACATTTGATTATAGCTGATTCTTTGGGTGCTGAAGATTTACTGGTCTCAAAATATTTGCCACGGTAAAATACACTTTTATATATGACTTGCCAATTTATTTTACATATTCAGCACACATTATGTTTTCCCAGTAAGATGGCAGGGAGGATGGGAAAAAAAAAAGAAGGAAGTTTTACAGAACAGGTCAAAATCTAGATTTGGTACCATCTACTCTTTGAAAGTTTTTTAGGCATTTTCTTTACCAAGGCTTGTGACATGTGGAGTTGGAAACAGCTAAAATATAATTAGGCTTTGTAGTTTTGTAAAAGTAGAAAACACAGCATGAGATTTTGTGCCTTATGTTTTAACTTAAATGATTTATTTTCATTTATATATTCATTAAGCTCAGGAACAAGTGTATCCTATTTGTACTTAATATTAACATTACCACTTCTTACACTCAAATCTTCAACTTTTAAGCTGAAACTTCCACAGTAATTTTCAGAGCAAGTTTGAAAATCCTTTTTATATTCCGTGAATTATGAAAGAGAGAGCAAATCCCCCTCAGCTCCTTAAGGATAGTTCCCCTTCACCTCAGCAAACTTAATTTTCCTAACTTTCTTCAGTAACTGCCACAAAAATAACCTATGACTTTGAGACTACAGAACGGGCAGTGATTTCCCCTCATTCACTGTTCACTGTCACTTTTCTGGTACCTATGTAAAACATCAGACAAGAAAGACAGACAGCTCATTGTGAAAAATAAAACTGATAGCCTATTAATTAGTTACCCATACAAGGAACTGCTCCAGCTTGCCTACAGTCTTATCACCACTGGAGTCGATGCAAGGGAAGCTGCTGAGTGTACAGACATGGAGGGGAAAAGGCTGGACTATCACTGCCTGCGTGGTCCTGTGCCTGCATACACTGACTCTGAGGGTGTGCTCTCCCCACAGTGTCACATTCTGCACATTCATGCAGGGAGAGTCAGACCAACTTCTTCAGTGTGAGGGAGATGCCAGGTAAATCCTCACCCTGATATTTTTTTTTGCACACTTCTCAATGAATTATAGTTTGCTTTCTGTTTGTCAACTGGAATTACCTTCTGACAAACAGTATTTCCTAACTGTAAAATTGCACTTTTCTTCTGCATGTGATATCAGACCTTACTGTACAACCAGGGACATTGCAATTATGCTCTGAGTGTCAAAAAACAAAAACTAAAGCTTAATGCTACATGTCCCCCTTTTCATTTCACAAAATGGTGTTCTGATTCAGGATTATTTGCCTCAGTTTATCTGAAAGCTTAAAAATGTCTGGGTTAACAGAAAAAAAAATTGTTCTAAATAAGTAGATACTCATCAGGAGATTGTATCATGAAAGAATGTCCCAGATGTTTTCAGCTGGGACATTCCGGGCAAAGCCTCTACCTTCAGGTACAGCCATTTCTTGTGCTTGATTCCAGAATGATCTCAGAAATTGATCATCACCTCTGCTGTTCTTATGAACTGCACATTTGTGTTAGTCATGGACATACAAATAGGGAACAAATAGATTCTCACTATTCAGGGTTGTATTTCTTAAACAAATATTTAATAATTATTGTGATGACTGAAGTCAAACCGATGGGAAAATACTTGTAAGGAACAGCCTCTTGTATTTTCTTTTCAAGATTTAATCTTGCCCATCTAACCCTCTTCCCTTTCTTTTTCCTGTGTTCCCTTACTTCTCCCTGACTCCTCAAAGCCTATGTGCTAAAAGCCTGGCCTGTCATTGAAACCAGCCAGCATGTCTACAGCTGTTGCACCCATTGTCTTCTAATACATCTGACTATTTTTTTCAAATAAACATACCTTACCTTCAATTCACAGTCCTCATTTACTGCCAAGTTTCCAGGCTTTAGATCCTGTAACCAGATTTCAAATGGATATTATTTTTTTATTTTATAGCAAGCACAATAAAGCACTATTCCTGCTTTCTTTACTTCGTTCTTTCTTCTGTTACTGTTTTCATGTAACTATTTTGAACAGCAACAGGCAAAACAATGTCATAAGAAATAACACAAAAAAGGATAGACTTGTATATGCTTGGCTTTTTTCTGGATTTATTTCCCCCCCCCAGAAAAATAAACTTTTCTTTTCTGCTAGATGTCAGGAAAACACTTGCCAGTGAAGGAATTCACTCATTTTTCTTTCTAGGAGTGGGTTTTGGCCATAAATTTGTTGCATTTAATACTAATGCCACAAAGCTAACAATTCAGATACATATTTCTGGACTGACTATACATATTGCATATCAACATGCATTTTATCAAGGCTGCATACTCTGACAGACTTAGAAGTACTGTAGGAATCAAACAAGATTTTACATAAAAGCTTATGCTCTCTTCTCTGGAAAGATCAATTTCCTGACAAAATCAATTGAACTGCAACTCAAAAAAGTGTTCCCTTAAGTCGTTTTAGCTACCATAGGGACCCATAATGATCTTCAAAAGTTGTACAGTTCAGCAAAAGCAAGAGCATTGGCAATGACTAAGATGATACTGCAACACCATTTACTCAGACATACACAATTAGAAAGAAAAAATCAGAAATAAATTTTCCTTCTACTCTTCAAATCTTTGTTTGATACATTTTACCACAAGATGTTTAGAAGTATCTTCTCTCTGAACTTTTTAACAGGCATCCACCTATTTTACACAAAGATGTTTTAAGATCAGAGAGACCTTGGAGAAAAACAATTCAGTGCAAAGAACCGTAATGAAACCAAGAAGTTCAAGGGCTGCTGAGAGGGAGCAGTTGCAAAAATAAAAATATATCATATTATTATATTATAAAATATAGTATTATAATCATATTATAATTCTATATTGTCAGTTTGCACCGTTTCCATGTCCATCTTAAAGCTACCATACAATGTGCCCTTTCTATGATTCTCCTGATATTTTATTACAAATGGACCATTTCTACTGTTCTGATGCAGTTTTAGGGGAAGATGTGCTGCTTGGTACCCCAAGGGCATCATTCATAACTCCTTCTTCACAGTGCAAAAGTGATTTTAAGTGGACTTTAGACACAGAAGGAATTCAGAAAGAATCAAATTGTTAATTTATTGCAGGAAAAAACAGAGGTTTTAAAGGCTTTAGAAGTTTGGACAGTTTTTCAGTTTCTACAGTTACCTCCCAACTTTGAACATTAACATGATGTTTAAAGAAAATCGAAATATTGTTTTTATAAGTTTAATCTTCATTAAAAAAACGAAAACAAAACAGAACAAATTCTTACCCATCTAAATTTAGACACTATTTACTCTTGTGGGGACTTACAACTCAATTTCACAAAGGATTTTAAGAAATCCAAATTTAAGCTGTATTCAGTGCAACTCGAGTGCCCAACTTACACTGATGTAGCCATGACACCTTTTGTTCTTATTGAAGAAAAAACCAAAGACTGAGAAACTATAAACAGAATTTCAGACATATTTATAAACATGCTTATACACAAACATCACTCACATTACCAAAATATTAACAACTTTAATGTTGTTTCCACTTACCCTGTGAATTATGCCTGATGAGTGAATATACTGTAAAAAAAAGAAAGTGTTTTTTATTAATAAGGTCCCAACTTGAAGAAGTTGCCTAGGGTTGGAGAGAAAGTACTTTTTCATGGTGCTAAAGTGAAATTAGAAAATGTTTACTTACTGCACAGATCTTTTTAGGTAGGATTGTAAAGTTCAGGTAATTAAACTAGCATTTTGCCCTTTCCAACTCCCAATAATGAGAAACGACTAAATCAGTTTGAGTACTGCAACAGATCATATAGTTTTTTCTAAGTCCTCCCATACATAAAATGCCTTTTTCAGTTAATTTTTGACATATATATGTGTATGTGTGTGTATATGTATATATGTATGTATATATCAGAATAAAACCTGCTACTTTATTTATCATAAATGTTCTCTGGCAATAAATGTCTCTGGTGTGCCATCAAATGCTTCAGTGGCACTGACTTTTAAGAGATCATTAAATGCAGGATGAAGGTCAGCCAAGGTCTTATCTGAGAATTCTTACTACATGCTTCAATATTTCCTCAATGAAACACAGAAAGGTCAAGTTACAAGACATTGTCCTTTCCTTGAATATTTTCATCACCCATTCAGTACATATTTAAGGGCTCACAAAAGCCAAACCAACAAACTGGACACTCAGGACTAGTTCTTTAGGGAAGACACCTGATCAAATAGATATTTGAAACCAGACTGCCACCAAACGCTCCTCTCACTGAGGTATGCAGTTCCTCTCACCAGCTGAATGATGTCCTAGAAGAGGCTATTTTCATCAAAGATAATAAAGGGAGCCTTTAGTAACTAGTTCAGACACAGGCATCTCTTGCAAGAATAGAAGTGCAGAAAGTTGTCCTGAGGACATGCTTTCCAAGAGTGCCCTGGGAGGTGCTATTACTGTTCATTTCAGTTGCAGGGAACTGATCTGAAAATGCCACAGACCACACTGTTGCTGGCAGCTCATACTACTGACACTAAAAGCTTTTACTCTTCTTGTGTTGCTTAAATAAAAATATTCCAGAAAAGATGGATGAGATGCAAGTCCCACCAGCTTCACCTGGAGAATTATCCTTTTATTCCACCATGAAGAATGGGCCAACAACTGGCAAAAGAATTACTGAGAACCAGCTGTCAGCACCAGGGAAGACCAACCAGGGATAGTCAGCATGGTGTCACGGAAATCACAGAATGAAGGATTTTTACAGGATAACTGCAAAGCAGCCATAGCCCCATCTTCCTTCCCAGCAGCCCTCAAGATAGGCAATTAACCTTGTAAATGCAACAGTCCCTCTGTAAAGGGTTCCTCACAATCCAACTGATGAGAGAACCAGGGAAAATAAAGCAAAAGCTACAGATCAAAGCCAACTTTTTCAGACAGATCCAATGTGCATTTCAGACTTAGATTTCTGAACTTAAACAAAATCCATACAACCTAAGCAACACAAGATCTGCATTTAAGGCACCAAGTTTTTAAAGCAGTGACTGTAAAAACTAAAACTTCTGACAGTTTATTTTTTCCTCTCTTACACCTGACACGGTGCACCAGATGTGGTCTCAAAGGTTCTGAAAAGAGGTGGGGAAAAAACCCACAGGGACTTCTCTTAACCCTGTGCTTACAACTTTACCAATCCAGCCCAGGCCATGGCAGGGCCTTGCTGCTGCACAGCTGCACTGACTGCTGGGCCAGAGCCCAGGCAGGTCTTGGCAACTGTGGTAGACCAGTTCCTGCTACATATTACTTGCAGATTAGGCAAGGTTTAACATAACCCATAAGAAATGCCAAAGCCCTTCACAGGATTTCCTGGGGCAGACACAAGAGGCTGAGGGCATGTGGCTGCTCCTCAAAATGTAGCCTGTAAAACCACTACAGCGAACAAAAAAAACACAGAATGTTGTATCTGTCATGGATGTGCATGAAGTGGACTGGGATAGGAGGAAGTCTGTCAGTTGCACATGGAGACCAGAGATTCTCTATTTTTTTAAAAAAGAAATGAACATGTAAGCATCTAGACTTCCAAGAAATTAAGAAAAAGAGGTCTTCTGCCATAGCTGTCTTGATCATTGCATTCTAAATTATTCCAGTGTCTTCTAACTGAAGCCTCTTTATTTTCCAGAGCAGATGTTTAAAATATTCTATAGGCTGTTTTCTCTGTTAAGACTGTAAGGAAATAGCTGGCTATTGTGCATCTAAGAATGCAGCATGTAGAAACATGCATCCTTCAGAGTTTTAGTTAAAGTAAATCTCACCTGTTTGGGGGGAAGAGTGTGGTTTTGCTTGCATTCTTATCCCACTGAAGGTTTTATGAGCATTCACAGCACCAAAATCATATTAACACTTTGGGAGAGCTCCTACATTTTCTAAACTGTCCTTTTAATATGACACTACTGAGATTACATGAAACAGCATTTATTCCTGATGCTAATGTACACATCAGCCTTTCTGTAAGCTGAAACACTGGTGATGTGCTGCAGTATTTCTTTAACAATTGCAGTACTTTTTAAACTGCATTTTATTATCTGCCAGGAGGCAGGTAGCAGCACTGGCACTATGCCAATCTTCATTCAGAATACTTTCCATTTCTGTTCAATAACCACCTGAAACTGATCCTGTTCTTACTGATTCTCCTCATGAAATTAGCAATTTATTGATGGATTTTTTCATTCTTAGCATGACAAAAAGATCAAAACCAGAGCAGACATATCCTTCACAATGTTATTACTACTTCATCTTAACAATATTTGATTAAAGAACCCAGTAACATGAGTGAAGTGTCTTGGAGCACAGGAGCTCTGTGCATTATCCTAAAGACAATTTCTGGTAGTATGCATAAATCCTCGAATGCAAACTTCAGATTGTGCTAGGAAGCCATCCAACAGTCATCTAAATTTTAAGCGTTCTTGTCTGTATATGTAACCTCTACACAAAATAAACAGCTAATCAAAAGGGAATTGGAAAAGACTCAGGAGGAAGTGTTCAGGCAACAGGCAAAATGAAAATGAAGAGCAACTTGGCAGCGAAGGAAAAACTGAAGAGGAAATAAGGGAGAGCGGGAAGGGAAAACAGAGAAGCAGAAAAAATCCAGCATAAATGGGAACAAAAGGCAGTAAATACAGATGAGAAAAGGAGAGAACGGGAGCAGGTAAATCTTATTATAAGTATGGCAAAAGAAGCTTGACCAGGTATTTATATGGCCCAAGAGCTGTCTTGTCCCCTCTCAAACACTGTAGAATAAAGTAAGAGGACTGGCAGCCACCTCCCCAGACCTTTACAAACAGGAATCCAGGTGGCATTCCCATAGAAGAGGGACCCAAGACTGAAAGGGCTGGAACCTCCAACTTCTTTCCACCTACATACAGACACTTACTTTACTTTTTGACAATACACAGCTTTTATGTCACATAAACAAACCAAAAAAATATTAAAGCGCTTCCAAGTTGCAAGCTCATACATAAAATTTAATGCCACAGTAGGCCTGACTAGTAGACGGACAAAGGAGAGGCATGTCACTGTTTTTAAGTGGTAAATTCTGATAGATTACAAAGCTTGCTGAAGAAATGAATATTTCATTCTCTGTAGAAAGAAGATGGTAAAATGGTAAGAACTGAGAAACAAGGACCTGTACAGACTCGCAGTACAAAGGCTGAGAACTTGATACAAACCTTCCTGAAATCAGTATGAACTTTTTATTGACCTCAATTTATACATATTTTTTTTTAAATCAAGCCTGATGAGCATTTTTGTGTACAACCAATCCAGAATCAGTCTACAGATAGAGTGTAGAAACGAAGCCTGTGAGGAACCAGCTCTGGAGCTTTGCAAAAATCTCTCTTATGCCTTCACAATGCATCAGTCATGCAGAGTTTTTTCTACATGCATTTACCTGTTACATGTAAACAGGCTGTTGCAGTAGAATATGTAATGTGACAAAAATAAAGAATTGCCTTCTTGCCTTTGACCAGACAAAAATACAGATACCAAAAAGTTCTTACATACTGAACACAAAGGACAAATCCAAATTGCAGGTTACATCATTAACACCAAAAAAACCCCATCAAAATACAGTTCATCAAACTTAAAAGGTGGGATTAAAAAAAAGGCATTTTACAAATATGAGGCTAAGCTTGGGAAGCTGAAAGTTTTACGACAAAAATCTGCAGGGTAGCATATTCCTCCTTCCCAAGTGTTGCAAGTGTTTTTCCCTTATAATGCCTCAACTGAATGCTAGCTAAGTATACCCCTGCACTGCCAAAAAAGCAATCTAAGTAAACAAAGACGGGCTGTCTTTAATCCAGATACAGTAGGCCTTAAAAAGTACAAGATTTTCTTGCAAAACTTGGCAAACCTTTTCTTAAAGAGCTAATGTACTGATACCTGTAAAGGAATAAACAAATTAATGACTCATTCTCTTTTTTCTCTGCATGCTGGCAACACTGCTTTCAGCTTAACACACTTCCTAGCACACAAAATCCAAAATTTAATGGAACAGATACAGTAAACACTGTTCTCCAATGTTTGCTGTGAAATAAGAAATGACAAAACAGAGTCTAGTAGATGAATAATATCTTGTCTCCTGCTGGTAAGTTTGAGGTAAGTACAGCTGTGCTCTCAAAAAACATGTGGGAAGAGACAAAACATTCAGGCAAACCACTTCCTATAGACGACCTAACACAGTTAAAGAGATCAGAGACACAAATTTTCTAAGATTATCTCAGCATCCCTGCTGGTTGCCATGTAACTGCAATGAGAACTGCCTTTATTTTCATGACATCTAGGGAATAGCAAGGAACATCAAAAACTTCACACTCTTCTCTGTCCTTTGGCTGGTCACCAGGTGCCTACTGAGCTGCTCTTTCACTACCCACTCTCAGCAGAACATGGGGTAGAAAACACAGTGGAAAAGCTCGTGGGTCGAGACAAGGACAGGGAAATCACTCACCAACTACCAAAACAAACTCAGCTTGAGAAAAAATTAATTTAATTTATTGCCTATTAATAACAGAATAAAATAGTTTGAAACAACACCAAAACTAAAACACATTCCCCCCACCCCTGCCTAGACTCAAGTTCACTCCTGATTTGTATTCCTCCTTCCCCCAGGCAGCACAGAGGGACAGGGAATGCAGACTATGGTCAGTCCATCATGTGTTGTCTCTGATGTTCTTTCCTTCTCAGTCTTTCCCTGCTCTCGTGTGGGGTCCCTCCCAGAGGAGACAGTCCTTCATGAACTGCTCCAGCATGGGTCCCCTGTGGGCCACAGATCTTGCCACAAAACCTGCCAGGAGCCTGCTCCAGCACAGGCTTTCTGTGGGCTGCAGTTTCATTTAGGGCACATCCCTGTGTGCCAGCATGGGCTCCTCCACAGGCTGCTGTGTGGATATATGCTCTGTCATGGTCCTTCATGGGTTGCAGGGGAGCAACCTGTGCCACCACTCTTCTCCATGGGCAGGGGAATCTCTGCTCTAGCATCTGAAGTAACTTCTCCCCCTCTTTCCTCACTGACCTTGGCAGTTGCAGGGCTGTTTCACATTTTCTCACTCTCCTCTCACAGCTGCTGCACATTTTTTTACCCCTCCTTAAATCTGTTACCACAGAGGTGCCATGAACATCACTGATGGACTCAGCTTTAGGCAGTGGCAGGTCTGTCTTGGAGCCAGCTGGAACTGACTGTTCAACATGTAAGGCAGGTCCTGCAAGACCATCCCTGCAGCCTCCACTAACAAACAAACCCTACCACACAAACTAAATACATCCTCTTAAATTCCTCCTGTGTTTTCTTCCTATGTATGTCAACCAGGCACAGTTACCCCACTTGCCTTCCACATTTACTGATCCAACAGACTTTAGTGTCAATCTTTGCGGCCCACAAGCTCTGCTCTGTTAGCCTCTGACACATAATGTATGTCACTAGAACCAAAATAGGTTTCTAAGCCATTTCACGAGAATTCAATTAATTATTCATACTTTCCACTACACTCAACTTAAGATAATTATTTACAGTTCATATATTTCTCGCCTGTAAAGTTTGCACGAATGATGTTTTTAATCTCTGGTGAACAGCATGCCTCTCCTGGAAACCTGCTTCCCAGACAGTTACCTACAACTAAACAGACCACTCCAGTTACATGGTCCACGAGAGAACACTTATTGGGACCTGGCTTTGTAACTAGGGAGCTAATTACAAACCTGAAACCATAACTCCACATTTAAATTCCAGATTAGAGGTGAATTTTCTCTCTTTTAAATACAACTAATTTCCCCAAATCTGCATTTGCAAAATGGGAATTATAACAATTAAATGGACAACTGTAGAATACAAAGGATAATTACTTAGCATATGTAAAAGGCTATGTGAGTAAAAATCTACTAAAATACGAAAACAAAATCCAAGGTAGGGTCTAAGAGAACTCAGTAATGCAGGACTCAACAACAAGGTATATTTATTAAGTTTTGTGATGGGAGTAAAGCAATTTACTTAAACTTCTGTATCTGTTAAGTACTGAGAGACAAAGGAATCATGGGCATGCTGTTCCTGATGTTCTTGTCCAGGCATAGAATGCTGTCCTGCTATATTAATTGTATTTTAGTAGTGTTTGGGAATGCAAATATAGATCTGGATGAATCAGCATTCTTAATGTGCCAGACCTTCCTATATGAAAGTAAGTTCTGTGTTTCCACTGCAAAAGCACATCCCTGCACTGACCTCACTTATCTCTGTACAAGTGCAGAGCTGTTGCAGGCAGAGGACTGTAAAACCAAAATTGTACAGTGCCAGCAGCAGCCAAGGAATGACTTCAGTTTCAGACAGTGCTGTTCCACAGCCTCCTTACACTACCCATCTCCAGAGCAGCAAAGGGAACTAAACAGCCATGACTGCCAGGGAGTCTGGCTGAAGCCTGAAGACCTAGGTCAATGTTTTTCTTCTCTTGGAATTGTGTCACCAAAAGAAAAAAAAGGGAAGTAGCAGCCTTTTTATGATCAACAGCTGTGCACACCAAAAAAGCAAACACAGCAATTCAAGAACTGTAGTACTAATCTAGACCAAGAATCATTTTCACATCACATTAATATAGGTTATAGATAAAAGCAGGGAGCTTAAAGATATCTTCTTTTTGTGTTGTAAGATATACACTTCAATAATCACAGTCAAATTTTTAAAAGTCAAACTGAGATAAAAAGGAGTAACAATAATAAACAGTATTTAGCAAAACATGAGGAAGAAAAACTTACAAAGTTACAAATACATTTAGAATCATTCTTGTGAGAGTCAGAAAAATTCAAGATTGTGTTGTTTTGCTATAGCTGTAAACTCTGCAGTCACCAAAAGTGAAAGACAAATGAATATAAACATTATTTCTGAGAAGAAGTAGGGGATTAACAGGCTTACTGTCAGAGTTATTATCTGGAGGAAAAAAAAAAAAAAAAGAGAAAGAAGAAAACTGTGAACAAGCCCAGCAACTAACTTACAAATTGCATCTGGTTATACTTCTTGTTCAAGTATAAGAAAATGATACATTGCTGTTTAGCAAGAGCTCCACAGGCTGAAGAAATGGGCTGAGAGGAACCCACCAAAGTTCAGTAAAATCCTGTACCTGGGAAGGAATAATCCCATGTGCCAAACAAGGCTGGGGGTTGACCAGCTTGACAGAAAAGGACCTGGAGGTTCTGATGGACAAGCTGAATGTGAGCAATGCGCCCTTGCAACAAAGACAACCAAATGCCTCATGCATTTGGCAGAGGATTGCCAGCAACTTGAGGGAGGTGATCCTTTCCCTTTTTTCAGCTCTACTGAGACACACCCGCAGTGCTGTGTTCCGCTTTGGCCTTCCCATTTAAAGAGAGACACAGAAGCAAATCCAGTGAATGTTCACGACAATGATTATGGGACTGGAGCACCTAATGTAACAGGAGAAACTGAGACAGCCAGAATTGTTTAGTCAGAAAAATGTATTTCCTATATATCTTTTTACTATATAAGGTGAGAAAAAATGTATCCCCCTATCAAATTATAAGTATTTACAGGTTTCCATAATGGTTTGCTAGGAAAGAAGACTCTGAAAATCAAAATAATAGTAGAAGTGGCAAACCTTTAAGCCTTTCAGCATCTGATATACCAGAAACTGGATTCGGTCTTCAGTTAGTTTCTCATGCTTCATTATCTTGCTCAAGTCTGTTCCCATAAATGGCATGACAAGGTAGCTTAAAACAAAACCAGGAAAAGAAAACCAAACAGATTTACTTGATTAATTTGTTGTGTAAATTGAAACATAATTGTATGTTATAGTTCAATGACAATACGAAATTACAGATAATTTCATTTACCAAACAGTTCCTTTATCATCTCCCCGCCCTCCAAGTTTCTCTGTTTTTATCTGGTTGTCATAAAGAGGTATTGCCCAACCCTGTCACTGATTGTGGAAAGTGTCTAGTTATCAGAAAAGTGCAGACTCTGAACTATCTTAGAAAGAAACTAACCAAGACCTTTGTGACATTACAAAGACAGCCACACAGAACACCAAGACATTCATGCAATACCCCGTATCTCACAATCACGACCATAGCATTGAACTAGCAGTGACCAAGCTGTGTAGATGGTTCACTCAAACAGACAAGGTCAGACATAACGAAAATAAAGTTGATTGCATTAGGAGGCAACAATAACTGCCATTAGTTTTCATCTGGGATCATAAACTGGGATCTTCAATACTTCATAATGATAAAGGACAGCAGCAACAGAAAGCTTGAAAATGCCAAGCTGGTATTTCACAGATAGTCTTCATTTAAGCTCCAAACCTGTTCTTTGCATTGTATGTAGTAAACTCATCCTACAGATTTCCTGAACACAGGCAGAGCCAATCACATCTGGTACCTGAGGATATTGTAATCAGTTTTCCTCTTCCAATGAGGACAAGCAGATGCATTTTTATGGTGGGAGGAATTCAATTTATCATTGTTCCACACTACAGATTTTATTATTTAGATTTAAGCAGGTTTCCTCTGCTTAAAATGTGCAAATTATTATTCTGTTGATTTCTGCTATTAAACTTGCATGAAAAGTGTTTATTCTACTAGAAATGCAACTATAAAACAAAATAGAAATTGAACATAAAGACACTGATTTAGTCACTAGGAGTTATAGGTAGCATTTCCAACATGTTCTAGTTAGCAAGCACTTTTTCCCATGACTTTGGGGATCAGGACTCTCAAGCACAGAGTATTATTCTTGAGGATGGTCCTGTGAAGAGCTAAGGGTTGTGATTTATGTGAATAGAAAAAGTTTAAACCAATATATAATCATTAGGCACTGTAAAGAGCAGGATGAGAAGCAGAAATAAGACTGTAGTTTTACATACGGACAATTTGCTGTTTACAAAGTAATGACTTCAAATCTCTTACAGTCAAATAGAAAAAAGTCTAGGTGGGTGGGAAAATAACCAAAATGTAAGAGAGGAAAAAAACACTTCTATTGGAGTTTAAAAGTTCACACTGTAATAATAATTTATAAGCAACATACTGGAACAGGACAACAATGTGATCAAACACTACAAACTCATTTTCAACATCATGTCTATTACCTAAAACTCTGCAATTTTATTTTTATTATTAAAAATATATTTACAGTCCTCAAATAATCCCAGGAGGTTAGGCACATGATTAATAACTCGCTTCAATGAGAAATTGATGTCTAATGCATTTAAGTTCTTGCAAGTTTCAGTTAAAACTCAAATTCTTACAAAATGAGGAGCAGCAATCCATTGTGGCACCTTGTGTATGACACAAGCAAGGACAATGCAAGCAATAGAGATGAAGGAGGTGAAAAGCAGCTGGTAGAACAGGACTCAAACTGATAAAGATTTACGCATTTCTGATTCAGTACCCCATTTCAATCAGCTGGACATTTAAAACTGGAGGAATTTGGACAAAAACATGAGTGGGGAAGGACAGTTTCTTCATAAAGTAATCAAGACTTTGCCTTCAATCTTCATTAATACATTGACTGGTAGAGCAGAGGAGCAGGAGAGCAGAGTGGCAGGTTAAGTAAGAGCATGGTCCCCTCTAGACAGGAGTGCTAAAAGTCAACTAAGAAACCTCAGATGTCAATAAGACCAACCTTAATGACTGGCTCTGGTGAAACCACACACCTTGTTTCTGCTGCTTCCAGACACAAAACCACTTGAATTTGATCTTTATAGAAGAAGTCACAGACATCTCATGACTAGTCATCAAAAAGAGAGTATCCCTCAAATGCCCCATTTGACCTTTAGTCACAAGAGCTGTTTCTCCACTTTTGTTTTAAGTGTACACACATCTACTTACACTCACCTCTAACAGCTTGCCCAAGGGCTTGAAAGCAAATTTTGTCATAGGCTCATTTGTTGCAGTTTCAGTAATGAAAATGTCCTTTCTACTTGACTTGCACCTCCAAAATTTGGAAGATGACTTTAGGGTCTCATTTAAAACACAGTGTTTCAATGTTAATCACATACATGTGCATTCTATTACATATACTATATAAAATGCTAGCACAATAGGTAATATGAGCAACATTCCTTTTGGCTCGATCAGTATGAACACACACTCCATGTTCTCTACTTCATTTTCTACATTTTTCTGTCAGATAGCTTTCTTTGTTAACATATAAACATGCATGGTTGTTTTGGAAACATAGCTACATTAGATGCAATCCAGAACAATTCTACAGGAAATCTACAGTAAGCCTACACAGACTTGTGAGCACTGTTACTCTAGTGACTCTAATTCACAAGAATTGCAGTAGGATCCACAAATAAAACAGTACACATACTAAGCATCTTGTGTCTGAGATGCCACCAAAGGTCAGGGACATGTGGGTGAAGCAGTCTGTATCACATGCTGTTTAGACCACTGGACTGGGAAAACGGTCAAGAGAGCACAATAGACCACAATGCAGATAATCACTAAAAAATTCAGCACTATCAACAGTTTTTAATTAATCCTTTAATTAGCATGGATCCCACCAAGATGTGTAACATAGTACACATCACTTTCAGCCTCTCTCTTTGAGCTAAGAATTGTCCTATCATTTGAGCAACCTGGGTCTTAGGGTAAGAAATCAGTACTTGAGAGGTGGATTAGGGAATTCATCAAACTGCCATTTAATAAGGGCTGACAGAAGTACACACCTTATAATATAGGAAACTGGTTCTAAAGACAATATGAAAACCCCAGTTGACCAGTTTTGAAGTTGCATGTAAGAGTTATATTAAGATGAAATTCAGAAAACAAATCCACGAAGCAACCATTTTGAATTCTCTATTTAAAAAAGTGACAACCTTTCCTTATGCACAAGCAACATTGCCCTGCTCTGAAACACAAACAATTCCAAACTTACAAGTCATTAAATTTCTCCAGTGTTACATCTGGTGTGAACACATCCAATATTCCAATGACCTAAAAAGGAAAAAAAAAAGTTAATAGCTGATTTAACACAATAAATCTTGAATCATCTAATAAGTGAAACAAATATAATCAAAAACATTTCCACAGTGAGACATTAGCTACAGGTGTAAACATGGCAGAAAGAATATCCAAAATACTGCCTAGCAACACCAGGATTTGTTATGTGTTATATTTTATAACTCTGAGGGCTGCTTGACCCGGTGATAAAAAAATTAAAAAGTTCAGAGGTTAAGAGTTTTATGTAAGAGGAGACAGCAACTTAGCACTTCAACCACTGAAGTGTTGAAAATAAACCAGACAAATCGGTCTATGACATGAAACACTCATGTCTCTGCCAGTGCTCTTCACCTGGCTGGGCCTGCTGCTTATCAGTGAAGAACAAACATCTTCTAACTTCAGTAACAGGGTAATTTAGTACATAGACTACAATATCTAATTGAGAGTTCAGAGAAGAAACTAGAACTAAACTGTTTTTATAGAGGGAAAGTCAGGAAGAACTTTACATTATTTGCTATGGCTTATACCTTAGGTTCTCCTTAAAAGCTATTTTTGTCAAACAAAAGCATTCTATCACTCAACAGAGAAATAACAATCTCATAGAACAGATTTTCCACCACAGCTTTTCCTATTAGTATGGTTTTCAGACAAACTATACAAACTAAGTGCATTACAATGACTGCCAATGTTTCTTTCAAGGCCATTAAACACCAGTAAATTAAATATACAGAACTCAGTGCTCCAAAAGAAGTAGTTGGAATAGTCTAAAGCCAGACTTCAATTTATATGCTGCTTAATCCAGGCAGTACCTAAATAGCACAAGCTTTTAGAGCAGCTTCTTTTCTATCTCTGCTCCTAATTCATTACTATTTCTGTCTGCTGAGAGGAAGCCTCCCAAGCCCCAGAGTGCTCATGGTGTTTCCCAGGTGCAGGCTGCTGTGTCAATGAGGTTGTGCAGGGGTTTGCTAGAAAGCAAGCTAAAAGACTAATAACTTTTATAATCTTGTTCAACCCTATCTCTGTGGCCATATAGACATCAGATTATACATCAAGAACTACTGCCCAAAAGAGATATCTTTATAAAAAAGAATGTAAAAGTAAAAAGAAGCATGAGCAGATTTGGAGGGAAGAAATGCAAAGCTTTTATTATATTTTATTAAAGCAAAGATTTAAATAAAAATCCCCAACTGTGATGAAATCCTTATTGCGCATATTTTTAGTCTTTCCACATTCAGGGCAAACTACTACAGTCAGCCTGGATATTATCAAAATGTCATAATGATGAACAAGACAGAAAAACTAATAAAGATGAAGGTAGAAAATTACAACTCCCTTTCTTTGTAGTCACATATATTTTTGAAAAAAAATTCACTAAGAATGTTTTCCTGAGAATTGTTATATGAAACCAATTAAAGATGAATAACTATCATAAAACAATAATTAAAGCCACAGAGGATGTGCTTATTTGAAGTAATACCTCTAGTGTTAACATTACGTTATTTTTTTCTTTTTTTGCATGACAGTTTTACAGAAGGTTTTTTATTTCTCTGTGGAGGCAAGGGGGAAAAAAGAGGAGGGCAGGATTACAAAGATGTACATGACAACAGTGGAGCATAATGCAGCTCTATGAGCATTTCCTAAGGCAGCATGTGTACATCCAGAGCATACACAGCCATAAAAGTTGTGTGGTCTCCACAGATTTATGTATTACAAAGAAGGATGTTAACATTTTAGCAGTAATCTTATCCCATATGTATCTTTCTTTATCAAGCCTCACTTTCTCAGAAGTTCTGTTGGCTCTCCTTCAGCAGATATTTCCATGCCCTCATAAAGCTAAGCAAGAACCATAGGAAAATAAACCTCATCACGCCCGAATATAGTAGTGAAAGACACTGGGACACCAACATAAAAAGAAGGGACACAGAAGAGAACGAAATAGTGTGGCTGCTGTATCACACCAATCTGTGCACTGGGGCATTATCAGACATCCTCTGCGAAACACAGGAGCATGACGAACATGTTTCCATGGAAGAACATACCAGCCCTAAAACACATGTAGTTCACTAACATTTTATTGTGTACCCATTCAAGTAAACAGAGTGCCCAGCAGTTACTTAATGCTGCCTGATACGTTGTTTCTCAGGCGAGGTTGCAAATTTATGGAGACAAACTTATCTTTGCTGCAAATCCTCTGCAGTGAAGGATTCCACCGAGACCAGTGCTCCACTCCCGCTGACAGGAATTTTAAATAATGAACCAGAAAACTCTTTTAATGTGACAAGGATTTCACAATACTTCTTTTCTTGCTTACCAAAGCAAGTTTTCTAAAAATCCTGAAATGGATTTTAGTGTCCAAAATAGTAAAACATACTAATAGTCAATCAATTTCAAAATAAAAGCAAAGGACCCGTTTCCTTTTCCTCATTGATCTTTATTTAATAGCTGTGTTTTGGGATTATTTTCCTGTATTGGAACAGAGTATTTCCATTTAGGCCAGAGATTCCTGCAGCTGTATTAAGCACAAGGAGGTACAGGATAAACTAAGTCCATTGAGGAAGATACAACTCCAGCTACTTCTTCAGGAAAAGGGAAAGAGCTGGACAAAGAGTAGGCAGCTCCCTTTTTTAAAATATCATAGAAAATCCTGTGTCTGTCTGAAATGCTCTCAATTAAAGACAGTATTTGTAAAGAAACTTTATGATACTTAGAGATAATGTCCCAGCACAAAAATAAGCAACCATAAACCATTACGAGAATATTTTTCATAGTGTTGTCTATATGAAATATAACAGAGATACCTGTGAAACCTTCTACAGATGTATTTTTAGTGTTAATCAGCACAATGACTGACAGTATCAGAGATGGAAGCCCAGTTGAGGAATGAACCCAGTATACTCTACAATGGCACTGAAAAGCATCTGTGAAAACCAGCAGCAGCACTGCCTTTTCAGGGTCTTATTTTTACCACCATTAACTCTGCCAAAGGCCAATTTTTGAAATAAATATGACCACAAAGAGTGCACCTTGTTTCCTACTGCAAATTTGACAGAAAAATAATCTGGATTTCTTCAGTCTGCACGGAAGTACCTTACTAGCTTTTATTTGAAGAAGAGAGTGTAATACTATGCCTCTCCCACAGAATCATAGAATGGTTTGGACTGGAATGGACCTTAAAGCTCATCTAGTTCTAATCCCCTGCCATGGGCAGCGACACCTTCCACTAGACCAACCTGGCCTTGAACACTTCCAGGGATGGAGCATCCACAGCTTCTCTGGGCAACCTGTTCCAGGGCCTCACCACCCTCACAGTAAAGAATTTTTTCCTTAGGTCCAATCTAAGCCTACACTCCTTCAGTTTAAACCATTCCTCCGTGTCCTATCACTACATGCACTTGTAGAAAGTCCCTCTCCAGTTCTTTCGTAACCCCCTTTAGATACTGTAAGGTGCTGTAAGGCGTCCCCAGAGTCTTCTCTTCTCCAGGCTGAAAAACTCCAATCCTCTCAGCATTTCTTCATAGAAGAGATGCTCCATCTTCCTGAAATGCAAACCCACAAAACTACCTATCTATAGTCTAACTTAAAATACTTACTTTGAAGCCAGTGGAGAGTGAGTGGCAGCTTCTCCAGCCTTTCTTAACCCTATTGTACATATGTGTGTGTCCGCTGACCACCCTGAACAATTTTAACTACTGTCAACAAATAAAGAAGAACACGTTTCTGCCCTTCCCTTCTCAGCTGCCTACTTTACCAAACACTATTCCAACAGTAGAGCACAATGGCAAAGAGCTCCTCAGCTCTGTCCTCCCCTGTACTTTCATAAATTGGATTAGTTGTATTGAAGGACTGATCCACTACATTTCTGCAAAAAAGAGTTTCTGATGTAAACAGCAGTACATCAAGAAAAGACCCCAATCTTGTATAAATTAATAAGTAATGTAGGTTATGTCTCTCATACAGTAAGTGCTGCTTTCTCTTGCAGATGTTATGCATGAAAACACAGTCAAGTTAAGTGGATTTAGCACTCAGGCTACACATGCAAGCACATTTTTTAAGAGAGAACATTGCTAGGGTGCACTGTTCTACATATTATGCTGCATTACGTTTTCTGCAGGATTAGCTTCATGTTCCTGCATTATTCTCCATCATGGGCACCTGCATCCTTTTACTACACTAAGAACTCTCAACCTTCTAAAATTTTAGCTATCCATGCCAAGGCTTGCACCACAGTTACCTTTCTTCTTCACAGATTACCAATACATCACATGAGGGATGCCTGCTGATGAACCAAGATCTCCCTTCCTTTTCTCCTGCCAGTCACCACACACGCAGTCACAAGCTGTACCCATGAGCATCACTGCACTCTTTTTTCAAAAGACTCCTATGTACCACCAGACAGATTCCAATCCTGCACACAGACTCATCTTTTATCTCTGGATTAAATGGCAATGCAAATGGAAGGTTTGGGTTTCAGTGCTGCTTTCCTTATTTTCATTTAATCGAATGAGCTAATCAGTCTGCTTTATTACTACCCAAAGCTGGGGTGCAAATAAGTGGCTATCAGCTGAAGTCCAGCCTACGTAAAACACCTATTTGCCAGGCTTGTGAAAACAAGCAGAAATGACAACAGATACCCCTATGTTGATTTACTGGCTTTTGAGTTCCAAAATAAAAGGACTCTGGTGTCCTGTTAGCTCCCTCTCTGTGGTAAACTTTCAGCCTGCAGAAAAGCAGACAAGAGCGTTTCTTCCTTACAGATTTTTGACAGCAATAAACAACCCAGTTATAACTGAATTTTTGCTTTCATAAGGACCCATGAAGAGGTTTGCCATCTCCAGACAGGATTCCTGAACTGCACTTTACTCACATATGTGTACCCAAAGGATGTGAATTTTTAACTGGTGCAGTCCTGCAGGACTTGCTGCAGGAAACCTCTTCTAACACAGTGAGCATGCTCTCTCATCTGTTAAGGCATCATTCATCTACAACTCCCTTGTTGGTCTGATTCTGCACACTGCAGATGCTGCTGCTCTTCCAATGCTCATGTCAGGCTAGATGAACTGCAAAAGGTGACATATTTAGGATTTTTTCAGGCAGGAATAGAATGACCCACTATTTTTTCTGGAACAAATTCCTTTCCTGGTTGACACTGTGTAGGTGTAAATAAAAAGAGCAACTTTTATCAAAATAAAGAAGTCAACAGAATTAAAAAACAGCCAACTTAAAAGTGCATCATCCTCAAAAACATAACTGTAGAGAGACAGACAATTTGATGTCTGTTGGATATCCAATTGCTTCCAAAAGGGGGTGGGAGGGGAAAATCTACATGCTTCTTATAATGCAAAACATACACTGGGCTTCAGATGTGGGAATACACCAGAGAAAAACACTCAGAGCAATGAATGAGAGCATAATACAGAGTACCTCTGAACAAATACTGCAGTGGCCCCTTACATACAGGGTTTCCAGGAAGGGAAAACATCTGTAGAATATTAACTGACCCGAGAAACATTTAACGGGCATTTGTCAGAAATTTTATGCCAGAAACACATTCAGAATTTAATTGGTAGAATTGCGTCAGAACTCCCGTGGGTACCTATATGTACATGTAGGTATATACATAAGTACACACACACGCACATACTGCACTGTGATAAAATCCATGCTCTCTTCTGACATGAGCCACCAGCTTCTCCTCTTTCCAGGGCCATCTCCCCTTGTCAGCTATTCTGCATTCCTGCTGGCAACTTGAAAACTTCTGTTAGCAAACTGGGAGGGGAGCAGGGCACCAGCACAGGACCACAACAAGAAACTGTGCAGTTGTTTCAACTTAAGTGGGTATTGAGGTATCACTTTCAGTCCAAATGCAACTAAAGGTTCTGCACCTCCAGTTACTTGTCTGCATTCAGCTTTGCATACAGAAACATCCCCCTTAACTTCAGAAGAATACACAAATATAGATCTATGCAAATGTTTGAGAGCTAAAGCCAGGGCCAAAGTTAGCATGCTGGCCATATTCTCACTGCTTTTGGTTTTAAGAGCCGTAATAGGTAAGTTTTAATGGTCCTTCCTTTAAATGAACTCAAAATGGAAAGAAACTGGGAACAAAGGCAGCACTACTGGAAAAAATCTTTCTAAAGATAAAAAGCCTGTTCTTCTATACAAGATTCAGTAGATGTCAAAGAAATAATCAGCTTCTAAGGCTGTAGTGGGATGAATGCTACAAAGTGGCATGATTAAATGAAGGAGAAAAACAACTCCAAGCAGTGCTTTCTTCGTTCTGCCTTAGCTGTGTTTATTCCTCATTTTCATACTATCCCTCTCTTGGGCCAGCTGTTTATGCAGCTTCAGAGTGATCCAGATCACTGGAAACAAACTTTTACTTTTGGCAGTGTCTTAGGAATTGATCTGGGTCAGACTGTTTCTTTAGTAGTAGAAGTAGCTTATGAAGTTTGGGAAACATCCCAGATCCTCTGAAATTAAAAGGCCTACAAAAAAAAAATATGGATACCAGTGCCATTACAGACTGATTTATATCCTAACAGCCTAGACTTGTCCTCTTCACACACAGCCTCTGTCCCTTGGTCCTCAACACCATTACTCCTCTGGATTTGTTTGCAAAGTGTTGATGAGAAGCCCGATGCTATCAAGTCTGCACAGTTTATACAAAACATTCCTCACTGCATTTACTTGACAGCCTTTAGGGAGAGCAAAGGTCTAATGAAAGATGGTCATGCCAGCAACCACAGTCACCGTCTCCTGAAAATGCCTAAAACAGATCAAGCAAATTGACCTGTGAGTTAGCTTCCTTACAAAGCAAAATACAATTCCAATAAAATTCAATAGAGTGACTCCTATATCTGTTTTTAACAGGGCTCCTGGTCATGCTGCAACCGTTCCACATTACAGAGATGAGCATATTCCTCAAAGGGTCTATAATGGAGGTCATCTAGGCTATTAAGCAGAAGTTTTCCTCCCTTTTCCTTCACTGAAGCATGACACGTTGATGAGTTATAACACCGTGCCATGGGTTTAATGGTATCTTCTGCTACCTTAATGGAGGATCAGAGGTGCTATTTTTAACACAATGTGTCAGACCATTACAATTTCTTCCATCATTCTGAATACAGCATAAGGTTAAATAAACTATGATAATGTATTGCTACATGCTGAACACAACATTTTCTGAAAGCTACAAAGAGCAGAGATGGTCCATTGAGAGGTGAATTACAGCAAAACAAACAAAACATCACACTTTTATGAAAAGCCAACATCAAATTCCTTGTGATTACAGAAGTAATTATGAAAGAAAAATTAATAAGAAGAGTTAATTGGATGTAATTTTAACCATCAAATAAACTGAACCTTGAAACAGTTTATATGCTGAAGTAGGAAACAATGCAAGATGAAGATTTGCACTGGCATATTAATGCAACGCTACAACAATATCCCAAGTCTAATCCATAGTGGCAATACCATTAGACTGGTTATCATATACCACGTCCTCTACATACTTAGATTACTAACACCCAATACAGAGATAACAGTGGCATTACTATTTTACTGAAGTCTTTGAAAAAATTACTTCAGTTTTATTAAATTTTAATAGCAGTTGCATTATAATACAGCTAGAAAGACAGATAACTGCTATCTATAGAAGTGTACTATAACATGTTAGTTATCAAAAAATAAATATTAAGAAAGATTCTTCAATCACTGTTCTATTCTACTAATTCCTGTTATGAGGAGACGGGCACCCATCTGAGTTGAGCCCATTTAAAACTCCATAGCCCAACTGATGGAAGCAACAGTGGTGATGACAGAAAACAGGCAGCTCTCCTGACACTACTGTACAGATCATTAAAGGTATGCACAGCACACTGTGATATGAATGGGAAAGGACCTTGCCTTCTGCCTGTGAATCCACTCCTTGATGGAAACAAGAAAGATGGAGACTATTTACATGAACATGTAGTGATAGGACAAGGGTAAATACCTTAACACTGAAAGAGAGTAGGTTTAGATTAGGTATTCAGAAGAAATTCTTCCCTGTGTGAGTGGTCAGGCACTGGAACATGCTGCCCAGAAAAGCTGTGGATGCTGCATCCCTGGAGTGTTCAAGGCCAGGTTGGATGGGGCTCTGAACAACCTGGTCTTGTGACAGGTGTCCCTGCTCATGGCAAGGGGAGTTGGAACTAGGTGATATTTTGACTTCCTTCCAATCCAAGCCATTCTATGTCCTATGATTCTATGAAATATGTAAAAAGAGGCACTCTGACAGAATGGTGGTGGGTCAAAGGGGTGGGGCTGAAAATCCTGATGATGAGCAATACTGCCATTCTGGTTGAATTCTGGATGGGTGGAACAGCTAAAGAAGTACTCTGAGATCAGCTTAGGGGCTAAAAATCCTAAAATGCATTGTTGCTGCTCCTAATTCAGTACAGGCAACACTAAAGACAGAAGGGTGTGAGGCTGGGAAGGCAGATAGAAATTGTCCTGATGGGCTGTACAGCCATGTCAGTCCCACCACGGATGGGTGGAGTAGCCAGCCTCTGCCTCCATGGTGCCACAAACCCCTGCAGGATCATTTATTCAGTCTCTGTTCGCTAATGAGTAGATGCCATAATTCATGGTAAAGCTTTTCCTTAGTACATAGACCAGATTCTTCTTTCTGTGGCCCAAACTGTTTCCTAAGACTCTAAATCATTCCCTTCCTTCATAAATATTGATTTGTAACTTGTACAGATTGTGCATATGTTCCCCAGTGAGCATTTTCTTCTAGGTTCTTTGATTACCAAATGAGTCCATAGTGGACTTCCACAGTATTATCCTGGAGGGCATACACCACATGAAACCTGCTAGGAGTGGAAAATGCTACCCGACAGATTATTCTGGGAAATGCAAGAAAAATAATCTCAAAATTCTGGACACAGTTATGAGCTTGGCAACTGTACAGGCTGCTCCGCTCCCAAATGTTCAGTAAAGAAAATGATGAGAGTATTAAAGTCCATACATGAGACAGAAGTTCCCTGCAAACATTAACTCTTTAACATATATAGCAGTGGTTATGAGGCAGTTACTCTGAAGTAATCAGACTAAAAGATTCAAATTAAAATGTTACAAGCAGACAGGTTCTCAAACCTACAAAAAACTGGTTTTTTCTGGACCATCAGGATATCCCACAAATTATTCTTCAAATGAACCTAGATATTGTTGCTACCCACAACATTAATACTATAACATTAAATGGCAATGAATAGGTGCTGTTATTACCAGTTTCTCTCCTCCTTGCTTTTGATTTCTCAGCTTCCTGTGAAGGTGCTCTGAATGGAGCTCTGCTCCAATCTCCCACATCAGTACCATTTTAAACGATGTTCTCATGCATCATTTTAACAACACCCTCCAAACTAACTTCTTTTTCCCCCATATGCATTCTTCATAGACAGCACGTAAAACCCCCACTCTGATCCTCCAAGTCCATCCTGGAATTGTTCTTAACTGGAAGCCATGCTTTGACTGCACAAAAACTGTTTTCACACGAACCTCTTCTCCTTTATTTCTTTCTTAAACCATTAAACACTATTGGGACTAACTATCTTTCTCTCAATTACACTTTCAACACTTCTTTCTATAGGTGTTCTTTCAGTTTACATGGCAATTATGTGCAGAACTCTATATCCTATTCTCTGCCTCCCAGTAAAGCAGTTTGTTTAGTTATTAGTGAGCCTTTCCTGTTTCATGTTAGTATGAACTCAAAACTTTCAAATGCTTCATGAACAATAAAATAAGACAAAAGCCCTATCCCCTTCCCAAAGATGCACACATGTGCATCTTCATGCAAGTTCAGAAAAATAATAAGAGTAATAAAAAAATGTTACACTGGCACTCGAGACCCACAGACCCATGCTCTGCATTCCCCTGCACCTCACAGGAATGTAGTGATGGAGATTGTAATTTCTGGTCTTTAATCTCTCTCATTAGCTCTGTGCACAAATTGCACTGTGGTCCTAACCTTTTGCACCCCATCTTTCCTACATGGAAATTAGGTGGTATTTCCCACAGGTAATTCTAGTTTGTGTGAACTGATGTTTGTAAGACAGACAGACAAAAGACAGACTGAAAGATTACCAAACTCCATTCAACTACACATCTGCTTTGTCCAAATCTACACATTCTCTTTGCTTTTAGGGTGCCTAAGCCATGGTTTTGGGGAGGGATATCTGCTAACAACCCAACTCACGTTTTCGTGCTTCATGTGTTTCAGGAGACGCAGCTCTCGGTAAGCTCGTTTGGCAAAGAGTTCAGACTGAAACGGGCGGTACAATTTCTTAATGGCCACTTTGGTCCCACTTCTTCCATCGACGGCTGAGCTTTAAGGGAAAAGAAAGAGTTTGGTTAGTGAGGACTAAAGCGAGCCTGCAAACCCGAGCAAAGCCGGCCGGTGCTGGGGAGCGGCTGCATCCTGCTCCACGCTGCCCGGAGCGCCCCCGTGCCATGGGGGGAGAACACGTCCCCAGAGCACCTCGCCAGCAGCCGTCTCGTTGCATTCCTTTAAAAGGCTGCCAGACCCTGTGACGAACGCAGACAATTTTCAGAAGCTTTAAAGAGGAACATATGAGGAGGGGAAGAAAAAAGAGCAAAACATAAGACAAAAAAAACCAGAAAAACCGCCATCAACACTGACCCAAACCAGGCGTCCTTCCCCAAGGGGTGCAACACCCTGGGCTTCGGGGGTGCCGCGGGCCGGGGTCGGCAGCCTCGGGCAGCGCTCCCCGGGCAGGGCCGGGGCTCTGCTCGCTCCAGGGACGCGAACAGGAGTGGGTCGGGGCGCGGAGCTCCTGTCGGCGCCCCACGACGGGCTGCGCTCCCCGGCGGCACCGCCCGGCCCTGGGCCGCCAGGTGAGCAGCGGGACCGACCCTCCGTCCCCGCGGGGCCGCTAGCGCCGGGCGGGGCCAGCCCGGGGCCGGCACAAAAACCGGGAAAAGTTGGCAGGGACCAACACGCCAGAAGGTCGGGCAGAGCTGCGTCTCCGGTGCAGGGCAGAGGCGGCCACCCCCGCCGCCCGCTCCCGGGCTGCCCCCGCCGCCCCGCTCACCAGACGGCTCCGTAGGCGCCCGACCCCACGGGCTGCAGGTCCCGGTAGCGCTCCCGCACTTCCCAGAGCGTCTTGGTGATTTCCTGCCGGTAGAAGCCGTTCTTGGGGGCGGACATGGCGCTGCGCCCCCGCCAGCACCCACCGACAAAGAGCCAGGGCGGGGGGAGCGGGATCCGAGCCGGGCTGCGGAGGGGGCTGGGCTTGGGGAGCGGTGCCGCCCGCTCCCGCCCCGCACAGCCCGCGGCGGGACCGCCCGCCCGCCCGCCTCGGCTCACCCCGCCGGGACCGGGATCGGGACGGGGATCGGGATCGGGATCGGGATCGGAATCGGAATCGGAATCGGAATCGGCCGTGCCCTGCCTCTTCTCCAGCCTGGCACTCGGGGCTGCGCTCCGCCGAGGCTGGGGGCAGGCGCGGGGTCCCGGCAGCGTGCCCGGGCAGGGAGGCAGGTGCCGAGGCTCTCGCTGTCTGCGCCGGTCCTTGCGGTGGAGACCAAACCCATCCCGGCCGCCTCCCTGCCACGGTGCGGCCCTTCCCTCGGGCCACATTCTGCGCTTGTGTCCCGGACCTGGGGAGGTGCCACTGAAAGTGTTAGGAACTACGAGACGCTGCAGCTGGTAGAGCTGGGAGTACAAAAGTGAGCTTTTGTATGGCCTCTGCACGAAGACGAACATCTGAGGGCTCCCCAGGTCATCCCAGGGTCAGACCCCAAGTAATAATATTTCATAGAGCTAAATAGAAACAAGTACACACTTGGTTCAAGTGCTTAGGGCAAGTGGTTCCATGCATGTCTGGAGTGATACAGAACTATTCAAGCAGCGGCTTGAAAAAATTGCAGTGCTGCAGTATGGACAACAGCATGCCTTGGCCGGCACCACGTGTAAGGCAAAGACCTGGTTTAAAATGTGTTTTATGTGTTCTCTGTGTGAATGTAATTAAAACTCCTGTTCTTCAAGGTCTAGTAAAGCCTTTGTTTTGTCTGACTTCACCCCTGAGCAATGTTGCTGAGGTTAGATAATTCAGACTTGCTGTCAATAGAGTTCAGTTTGTGGTTTAGCTCCAAAGGGGTAAACTGGCCAAGTTTCATGGTTCCCAATGCCTTTTTGGTAGTTGCCATGGACGCAGCCCTTTTTGTGCCTGACGACCGAATGTGTAAGAGCCGCCCTGCCCTCGCTCCTCCCAGGATAGAAGGAGAATGCATCCTTCCAGCCCCCAGCCTTGTATTACAGGGCTGCTCCCTGCTGACCATTGACCCATTCAACACCCTTCTTTAGTGAGAATGGAGAGCAACCTTCTTACAAATGCAGTTAACATGAGGCTTGTGTGTGGCAAGTGTTAGATCAATGGTAGATATTTACTTCTAAAAGTCTGCTGCCCCAGGAGATTTTTTTTTTTTTTAATTTCTGACACCCCGTTAATGCTATGTTTGCCATTCAGATGATGGCTGGAGTGAAATGTGGTACAGGCAAGGTGCAGGATAGAGCAACTTCCGCTCAGTTTTGAGTCAGTCCATTAGTTAAATTACTTTTAATGACAAGTACATATGTTTCTAGTACAGTGAGGATTAGTTCTGCTTTTGATCCATCACCTCCTTTTTCCTTATCCAGTTGCGGCAAAGTGATACTTTCTTACTGCCTTTTTTTTTTTTTTTTTTAATCAGGGCAGAAAGCAGATGATTTTGATACAGTAGATGAAAATACTACGGGAGCACAAAGACAGGGTCTCTCTTGTGCAGAAGCTAGCAATATTGCAGAGCAACTTTTGTTAAGATATTTTAAATTCATTGACAAAGTTAACCAATGCTGGTTTTCTCATGTTTATCCTTCATATATGTATTTAGGTATACTTTGCTATAGATAGATGAGGTAGCAGTGTAGGTCCTATACAAGACCACCTTTCCCACTGGGTCAAATGCACAGGAGATGAACTGATAAACTTACTGAAAAGACTAGGAAATCAGCACTGTTGTAACAAGGAAAGCTTTGTCTAATAAACCATTCAAAGTATCTGTGAAGGGAGTGAGACAAGAAATGTGGATCCATCCACAGCTGCTGGGTCTTACAGCAGTGTCACAAACCACATGAGCCTCTGCATCCTCCCAGGCTCAGCTGGATACATGGTGATGTGTTTCCCAAAGACAGTCTGTTGCAAGGAGACTAATAGGATACTACAGCCATATCTTCTCCCAAACAATGTGTGCCTGACACATTGATAAATGTGACACAGGATAAATGAGAAAAAGAATGCTATCAGATGTTTCTGCTTCTGGCATATGTTTATTGTAAAGTTAGTAGAAAAAGAGGGACCTTCTTCATCATGAATAAAAGATAAATGCATTAATGGTGCAAAAATCCAGGGTTTCCAGTGCTCATCCCATAAAAGGAAGCATTGAGAGGTATAAGAACATGGTTTGGGGTTTTTTTAAAGCCAACTTTTGAAGTGCTGGAAGGTTGCCATCAGCTGCAAAGCACATGAGGTAGATGGGATGCATACAGTACTCTTTCTAATCCCTCTGAGAACTGAGAGCTCAATTTACACTTCAGCCTAGAGATGAGGCTTCAGTGCTGGAGCAGGAGTTCTACAAGTGAGCAGTGAGAAAGCTAGCCATGTTTTCCTGAGAAATCCTGCATGTATGATGTCTGTTGAGAGAGTTTGATGGCAACGCTGCTCACCACAAATGGCACAGCTTTGTTTGTCAGAAGCTGAACTGCAGGAGAGTTGCTGGGCCTCGGGTAAAGGAGAGTATCTGTGTAAACAGGGAGAGGGACTGGGACCTGATCTTCAGTCTAGGCACTGAAAACGTGGGGGAAAGCAGGTCATAGAAGTTCTTTGAAAAATCAAGCATCTTCTCACCTTTCTATGTCTACATCTTTCACATGATCATTTTCTTCCTGATACACTAAATCACATACAAATAATTTAGTTATGTAAAACATACCTTAAATGTCAATAAACATAAAATCTTGCCGAGTTATTGAAACCTAATTCCTAGAATATTATTGTTTTTAACAAGCTTTCTATATTCCCACCTTCAAAAAGTATTCTGTGCTTGTCTACTTAGACATGTTGCCATAGAGGAAGTAAGTTTATTCTATTTATTACAGCAAGAAGTAAAGATTAAATTAAAAAACAAACAAACAAAAAACCCCCTCAGTTTCAATCTGTCCCCACCCTTCTCCACTGGAGTCACTGCCAACTATTTTGCAACTTTTCTGTTTTTATCTCTCTGCTCCATGAGCAGGATGCTTCAGTGACAGTTCTGTGACATGGAGCCTTCCTGGAGGCCTTACCATGCTGCAAGGATACTCAGCCATCAGCAGAAAGGGATAAATATGCACCACCTAAGTGCTTTTTTATTTAAAAAAATTCTTTTTAAACTATATGTTTCATTTGCTCAAGAGGTAAGCAAGAACCTATTAAGTAACTATTTACTACCTCATTATCCCTGCTTGCTGTAGGGTGGTGGAGGAAGTGAGGCTGGGTGTAGAGAGTAGGAGACAGTTACGTATAAATCAACTGCTTTTAACACTCTCCTCACTTTTTCTCCTCAGAATCCACCAAAAGATTCTCTCCTACAAAATAACAAAGAAGTTTAATTTTTAAACTGTCACAGATTGTCGCAGTATAAGCGCACAGAGCAAAAAATACTCTTGAAGAGTTTCCCAACTTCAATGCAAAAATCATATGAAAAGAGCATTAATGGATATCACTGATGGCTTTACTCATTTGTCTTTGCATAGTTGTGCACATCACCTGTTTTAATCACCAGAAACTTAGCAGTATTCTTACACCATCTCACCCATCCTTCTCAATGCTGCCTTGAAGTTTTGTGTTTCCATCTCAACCTAGTGAGAGAGCTGGACAGCACAGGAGTACTGTGTGTTATTTTTGCACAGAACATAACATTGCTAAGGCTTCTTGCTTTGTGCCTTCAGGTTCTAATATAAAATAGGAATATATTATCTGAGTGTTAATCTACAGGATATTATTCTACAAGGAGCAAAGTATTGCTCAGTGGAGGCTGCCAGTTATGGCAGATTTAAAGTATAGTTGTCTCAGGGCTGCCACTGTGATTCAGTATTTCTATTGCATTCAGTATTACTTGTGATCAAATTGGAACCTAAAAGGACTAACTAAAACCTCTGTGCTATGTTACACATCTTAATTTGTGACAATAATTGGAGCTGGGGGACTATGTGAGTGCAAAATGAAGTATATGTATGCATGCGAGATTGAAGCCTAATTGAAGAGTTTCGTTTATTATGTATAAATTTCACATCTAATGGATTAACTGTCAGATTGGTTGGAAGATCAGTGTTCACATAGAAAACTCACAATACATTCCCTCCTTGTAGTGAAAACTTAGACCCTTTTAGGCATATCAGTTCAATATTTTATCTTACAGTAGAAAGAAGGGCCGTGGCAGTGACACTAATGCAGCTTTTTAAGTCTCTTGGTACTCGTCCCTTAAAACCCCTTACCCAGACTCATAAAATAATGACACTTGGTACTTTCTAAGGACCAGTGTTTACATCCATGAACACTAGCAGCACTAGCAGGAATGTAAGTGAAACAAACACTGATTTTAAAGCAAAGAGGTGTTGCTATTAATTTCTGCCTAAGGAGATTGATCTTGTTGAGGCTGAATCCCTTTCTGCAGCTACCAAAGGACATTACCCAATTTACAGTGCAATTCTCTTTTCAGGAGCTACAGCTTCACTGCTCATCTGTCAGGAATTCTTGGGCCAAGTCAGCAATTTACAGATGTAGCAAAGGACACATAAGTAATTTGTGCCAGCAGCTCAATATGGTACTTTTTTAGCAGATTCTTCTTTGACCACACCCTGAGAGTGGGGAAAGTGGAGATCTGTTTTCTTGTTATTATCCAGGAGCACATGTGACAGGAAGAAAGGAAGGAAGTGGCTTTTGTATTGAGCGCTTCCCACCTCTGTCAAAGGTGCTTTTGCTGCCAACATTTTGTCCTTGAAAGGGTTGTCCCCATCCTGACCCTAGGGTGAGCTCGCTGTGTGGGATCCTGCAGGATGCTGACCCTCCTTCCCTCTTGCTTTCATCTTTTATACCACATCAAAACCACACCAAGAGCACTACCTGGGACTCTTCAATAATGCTGTCTAAATCATGACTCTTGACCTATTGATACATGATATATTTTTTTCATATATCAGTGTGGATTACCTAATTACCTATTATTTTTCACCTCTATAAATTCTCAAAGTAACCCAGCTGTTTCATACTCATTAGCCATTTTGTATCTTCAAGGTCCTTTAACAATGTGTTATTCCTCTAAACCACCAGTGATTTTTCTTTCCATTGTAAATTAGAATTTTTTTTTTATTTTTGTCTGCTTTGGCTGCGGTATATAAATTTCCTGCTGCTGGCCTTCAGTGCTTATGAGGTAGAGAGCCTAAAAAATAAAGATGCAGATTCTAAAACTGTAGTGTATGCTTACACATGCCAAAAGACTGAGATGCATGCAGATTTTCCTTTTGCAAGACATTTTACTGCAAGTGATGATAAAACTACTAAACTTGGTGCTGCACTTAACATTGATTATGGAGTGAGATAATAAATACTAGAAGTGATTTAAATTCAGTAGGTGGAGGGATAATGAGGTCTTGTGACTGAAAGCTGAAATTAGGTAAATTCAGATTAAAAGTAAATTGCTAACAACATGAGTAATTAGCCGGAGAAAGCCCTTGGAGAGTTGTTTTCACACCAGTGGAAGCCTGAGCTGCCTCCTCCGCTGGGACTGTCCAGCCATGCTCCTCCAAGACTCCCCTCCGTGCTTTGCAGGTGGTCAGGGATGATGAACACTCTAATTTAGCGTGGGTTAAAACCTACGCTGCTCTCCTCAAATGTGCACACAATGTATAGAGGACCTTCAAAAGCACAATTGTATTAATGAGAGTAAGAGTGCTGTCAGGAGAGTAAAACCCAACTGTTTAGGCAGCTTTGAAAATAACATTTGGGCCATGTAATCAATGCCTTTATTAAAGATGTTTTTGGCAAATAAATTTTCATGGAATAAAATCCTTACTTCTATATTTATTTGCTCTTTTAAATTTACTTTCAAGCCACCTGCCTTACAGGTTCACCAAGCCCAACAAAGCCCTCACTCCTCGATGTTTACCTCCATTGGCCTGTTTGCATTGGTTGACAAATGGTTTTTTCCATCTGTGTTCAAACGATAAGGATTGTTAGTGCTAAGCCTTCCACCTTTCTGTCCCAGCGGGGTACCGGCTTTCCAATTACACTCTCCTGCTGTTGTAAACTGATAAAGTTACCACCTGGCAGTCCCACGTTGCATTGCCACAAGGGAGCTGGCTACCTGTTCTAGAAAAATACTTTAATTAGTGGCTTTTGAGGTCTAAGTAATTGCCTTCATTTTGCGTATCTTGGAAAAAGATGTCTGTCTCCCCACTGTTTTTCTTGACAGTAAAATGAGATGATTTACAGGTTTTGATGGTAATTCATTAAAAATAACTGAGCTATGGTTGCCCATTACTGTCACCTTTGATTAGTTTAAACGTGGGTATGACAGTATTCTTCCTACATAATTTATCTCCTAGAAAAAAAATTGCATCTCTGAATGTCAAAGGAAATATTCAGAGGAAGATTCAGAATTGCCAGAAGAAGAAATTTTGAACACAATATAAAAGTTTCATTGTACCTCAAGCAGCAGAGCTACAGCCACCACAATTTATACATAATTTGAAACATTTGCTAATGACCACCCTCATAGCCAGGAAACCAGATTAATCTGGGGCAAATGATGGGACAAATCCCACACTAAATTAATTATTGTTGGGTCATAAAATTTTTGTGTAATCTCTTTACTTCATCCTTGCCCTTCCAGCTGGAGTGGAGCTGCAGAATAGGCTCGTAATCTCAGTATCAGATTTCAGAGAAAATAAAGCACTGAACTACTTTAAACTGGCAAACAAATGAAAAAAAATATTTAAGACATGACTGAGTGATCATTTTCATTATGTAGTCAGACAAATAGTTTAAGAATTTACAGCTTTTTCACCTATTTCAGTCAGCATGAAATTCAGTCATTGCATGAGCATTACAGGCCTCATCCAGCTTCACAGGAAGCCAAAGAAATGATGGCCAAAGAGCACTTCAGAGGATTCGCAAGAAATCCATGCAGGCATTCACTTTCAGATTAATAAGCCTTGCAGAGAGCTGAATACAAGTGTCTGTATTGCACTGGAAGCAAGTATTGGATAACTGGCCAACATTATCAAAGCTGTCTATCACTTAGTCCACAGATGATAAAATTCCACTTTCTAGATGGAATGCCTATTTCTGTTTCAGAAAAATCAAAGTTCTTGGACTTGATTTTTTATTTTTTTAAATCTGTTTATTAAGAAAAAGCTTTTCTTTTTACATAGAAAAGATACAGAGGAAGGTAAATAAATGCCGTAGAACCCATTAGCTCATGTAATAGCTATACAATTGAATATTAATGACAAAAGTTTCAGAAAACCTAAATATTATAAAAAGCCTCCTCCAAAATAAGACTCTGACAGAGCAAGAACGAAACACAAAGATGAACATTAAACAACTGTGAATCACAAGTGCGTAGAAAGACACAGCCAGTACACCACAAGAGGCCTTGTGACAAAAGGATGTTCCTGCTACAGTATTATGCCTTCAATAGAGAAATCAGATAAGCAAATTATTTAAGAAATCTTGGTATCTGGTGTATCCTGCAATTTATTACTCAATTTTCCAACTTTTCAGAGCTGGAAAGCTGTTTAAATTTTGCTTAAAAAGAAACTCTAATGAGAGTGTGTCAAATCCTTAAATCTCCTTGTTTCGTCACGCTTTCCAATGGCAATTATTAGATTATTTTCCCAATAATTATGCAAGGGAAAATAAGAAAATGGAGACTGTTTAATTCAAAGCTGTGAACTGAACTGAGTGTTTTTGCACTGCCATCTGTGACAGCCTTTACTGAAGCTTGCTGAAGTCTAGAGAGTTCTGCTGCAGTACCTTTAAGGCACCTTCCTGTAAACTCAGACAAATTCACCAGCATCACTCCAGCGATGGCACAGTTAGAAATACCATCGTGCAGTCAAATCATCTCAGAAATGGGTATTGTGTAGATTGAAAAAGAGTATGGGGTAAATAATGAGAACAGACACTTGAATGGCAAGAGAAGACAAAGATTTATTTTTACTGACTTTCAACTGGTGTTGATTGTTTGAGAGACATCCAGTAAATGTGTAAGACCACCACAGATGTGACTACATATGCATATTCTGTCTATCTCACTACCATGCCCTCTCTTTATAAAGGCACTAACTATAAATAGTACAAAAACAGATAAAATGCCAGAACAAAAAAGGATTGCTTGTATGGACTCCTATGTTTATGTTTGTATACATTCATGCTTTAAATGTACAATTTTAAAATTAATTTATGAGGTCACCTTTATTTTGGCAGTACAACTGATAAAATGAAACATGCAGAACACACAGCTTGACAGAACTCAGTGCATAATTTTGTCAGAATGAAGCAGTTCTTTATCACCCTTTGTGACCTGGGAATACATTCATATTACAAGGCAAAAGAAACCCCACCCAAAACAGATAACATCTGGCTTCTGTTTAATTCATCTGCTTTTCCACATATTCTCCAACATCTTTGGATAGTAAAATCTACATCTTGACCACAGGTTAAATTGGATGGTTATATTTTCACAGTCTTCACAGTGCAGCAAGGCAAGACAGAGCTGCCTGTATTCACTGTTCTATCTCCAGGCTGTCCATTTTTAGGTCGGGTGGTTTAAAGCTAATCACTTCCTGATAGGTAAGTTCTGTAGAGGGAGGGGTAATGGAGAAAAAAGAATTAGGTGATATTCTCTTCAAAAGAAAAATATTCCAGACAAAATAGTTCTATGGATTCATGTGACTTATAGTTTGTATTTCCAGCCTTGATGGAGTCCAGATCCAAAAACAGAATGAATTCACTAGGAATCCTTCTCTTAACCTCAGATTACAAATTACTCACGAACAGTGCTATTGTACAACATAACTGTCCCTTTCAACTAATTACTGGAACACACAGGCCCTGAAACAGAAACATCAATTATGCTGTCAAATGACCTACCAAAATGATGTAATAAAAGACAAAATGTAATGGAAAATGGAATCTTTAAAAGCACCCAAATAGGCTTTAAAATATACACTTTTAACTGTGGAGAACGTTCTTTATCATCTCTCAGTCAATTGGCTTCAACATAAATCATTTGCAATTCTGTGCTAATGCCTCAGAATCTTGATTGTTGAGGGTTTTTTATGTTTTACTGTAACTAACATAATTTTAAGGTCCTCTGAAAAAAATTTCCTTTTGTCTTAGAAGCACGTAACAGTCCTACTTTCATCAAGCAGGGCTCAGCTAGAAACATGGGTTCCCTGCTATTTTTCCCTGCCATAAGAATAATCCTTTATCTTTCCATGCTGACAAATGTGTCCTGTTGTCTGCCTTGGACATTAATGAAATACGTTGTCAGTGGCTGCCTCTTATGTATTTTCTGAAGTTTGATACTGTATATTAAGGACCTTATCCTGTTCACATATAACATATGGCTAACAGTGCATTGCTTCAGGTTCTGTTTGCCAAACAGTGATGTTTAAATCATATCAGACTCCTGCCTATCAGTTTGTTTATTAAATAATTCTGTCTGATACAGCTGCTACACCTGCAAGTGTACCTACTCCTCCCAAGGGTATATAAGAACTTCTCTAAAAAGTATGTAAAAAAATCTGCTTGTGCTCTAGTTGTGTTACATTGTTATCACAGCATACAGTCACCCACATGCCAGTTTCTCTGAAAGAAATTCTGCATGCAGAACTCCAGAGGTGGGAGGATTTGTTAGGTGACTCTTACAGTGACTGATTTGTAGCTATTAAATAGCATCTGCTTACAGCCAGCTCCAGGGAGGAGCTAGAGCAGTCCTGACTGAACTTGGAGGAAGCCAGTGTCCTCACAAATTGGACACCTGGAACTGTATTAGAAATTATTCTTGCTGGCTGTACATTGTATGTTTATGAAGCTCCTTACCCGCTTCGCATGCCACCTACTCAGCAGAGATATGTGCAACTGGAGCAACAACAAAGGAGAGAGTGCATAGCATTTAGCTCGGAATACAATACTCTTGGCCTTTAACATTTCAAAATATTTTCTGATTAAACTTGTCAGTAAGAATTCTATGAGCTTGGGCTGCAAGCCTCAGCAGCGTGCAGTGGAGGCCAAGAAAATTCTGAAGTACATAATGTGTAAGACAAAGTGTCTGAAATATTTTATTTTGGTGCTCAGTCCCTCTTGGGATCCAGTGCCATTGATTCTTAATTTGTACTGAAAAAGAGGAGAAATATGCCATTGACATCTTGAGAAACTAGGTCAATATTTCATCAACACTAAAAACATGTTATGCCATCTTACTTAAATGTGGCATCATGCTGTACTTGAAAATAAAAAGTTTATTCCCCAAGATAAAAATATGGCCAGAAGGAAGGAAGAAGAGCTGCATGTCCTGTGTCAGTTTTGAAATTTTTGTCTCAGGCCTTTTCTTCCCCCCCCGTATAAGGAAGGAATTTGACCTGTAGTTTCAGCAAGGACAGTGATGTAGAAAATAATACATAATAAATATAATGATAAATGATATGATACTGCCCTTCCTAGAGAATTCACCTTCATGTTCTCATTTCAGTTTAGAAAGTGTTTAGCTAAGACTGCTCCTGAAATAATTTCAACGGAGTTTCATCACAAACAGAAAGCAGCTTCATGACTCGGAAATTGTTCAAATTTCCTGTTTAAGACCCAGTTAACTGAGAAAGCAGCAGAGAAAGAAAATTGCCCACTCCTAAGTAAGGCAGCAAATTGAACATAGCTCTCAACAAACAAGATGTATGGGTGGCGCTGGAGACTGCCATGATTTGCAGAGGAGAACGTGTGTAAGGAGTAAGTGATGCCAGTCAGTCCTCCTTGTTTGAACAGACATAGTAGGCTTCTAGAAAAGCCTTTCCAGGGCTCGAGGAGGTTGATTTATTGTAGGGAGAGCCATGATCCTGCTACTATCTGTCTTCAAGATGTATTTGGTATTATCAGTCTGCTTGTCTCTCCTACAATACCCATGATAAAACATGGCACAAGTGGAAGGGTATGAGTAAGACATGGGAGATCGATATTATTTATCATAAACCTAACCACTAAGCTAATACAATTTTATTGAACTTTTCCAGAGTAAAAGTTATAGAATACACAAGTAAAAACAGATGAACACTTATTCTGTAGAAGACATATTTCATCTTAAGCCAAGGAAAGGCCCTTAATGATAAACAGAAACAATTAGTTTTCTACAGCACGATTCTCAATTTAAAATCTCTAGTAAGAAAATTTTAGCATAATATGTCCCAATTAGACAGTGATGAAATTGGATTGTACTTTTCAGTGTACTTGCAACCTAATGTTTAGCCACCTTACTTCCGTGATACTGCAGTGCAATATGACCATGATGCAAGCATGGAATTAACTAATAAAATGTTGTTGCAGTATTTCTCAAAGAAGGGTTTTGGGGTGTCACTTCTAAGTAAAATCATGAACCCTCATCTCAAACAGCAGCAATAGCATGGTTTATTTATTAATCCTAATTCCTTGGCTATCTAAAGAATTATTAACAAAATACACATCTATGGGGAAAATACTACTTTCGGTTCTGAAAAGGCTAGACAGAATCACAAATACTGTCACTTGCCCTAGGACAGTTATTTCAGCTGGGGAGATATGACTTAGAAAACTAAAAGCAAAATAGAATGTGTGATTACCTGGTAACTAGCATCAGTTTTTAGTTAAGTATAAACCTGGTACAGGGATTCTAGTGAGGAGATGAGAGAACAGGGAAAGGGAGCAAAGTACAGAGAGGAAACACAACCCCTTCCACCTCTCCACTCCCACAAGTACACACATGGATTTATCTTGTTTGCCTGAGGCTTAAGAGTTCAAATTCCTCTTGCTAGAAATGGAGGAAAACTGTTATTTTAAGTAAGGTTTTGTCCTGCTGCATGTATGAACTGCTGTGTGCAATTCTGATACCTTTCCATTCATCTATGGTTCTCTCCTTATTCTCTATTGACTCGTCGTACAGCTCAGCCTCGGGTTCATCTTCTGGATCGTGATACTGTACAAAGTATGGATGTGCAAGTGCTTCTGAGGCAGTAATTCTTTTATCACTGTCTAATATAAGCATCTTCTCAAGAAGATCTACAGCTAAGGGAAAAAGAGAAATGCAGTTCAAAGCCGGAAGAGACCATATAAAAATAAAAAAGACAACTGTCTACACAGAATGTATTCTCACTCACCTTAAACACAGTCAATATCACTGACAAACCCACAAAATTCGGGCAACATAACAAATAAGTTTTGAAGACGATATACTATGAGTACAATTTTCAGAGCTGAAGGAAGCTTCTGGTTTGCTTGTGGTATGCACAAAAGTTTGTTATAGTCTATTTGGGATGTGATTCACCTCTTCAGACATCCGAGGACTTAATTCTAAAAAGACCTCTGTGTGCTTATAAATTAAATATACTGTGTTGTGCATCATGTGCTTAAGTTTGCACAGATCAGGACCAAGTCAAGTGACTTGTGAATAATGAAATGTGAATGTGAGATTACACTCTTAATTAGCTGCACCAATGAAACAATCAGATTAAAATCCCAAAGTAACTTTACAGGACCCAGCATAAACAAAATATGTTTGAAGTTGACAGTTGAATACTAGAAATGAGAGATGAGGCTGAAATTAGTTTTTTATGGAAATTTTATCCTAACTATTTAAAATATTAAAAATTTCTTAGTGCTTTCATATGAGGATTGATATTAATTTGTCCATATCATATTAATACATAGCACACTCTCATGTACCTCAGGCATATAAATCCTATTTTTTGTATGAAAGCTACTTACATTTGTAAGAATAAAATTCACATTAATACACAGAATGAGTTCAAAACATTTTAACTCACAGTACTTCCCTTATAATGTACACTTGATGGAACTGACCAGGTGCTGTAGCGAGATGACTCTGGTGACTCAAATGTGCCCTTTGCCATTTCACAAGAAAAGCTTCACAGAAATATCTCTTTTGCACAGGCAGAACCAATTGGTTAGACATAAAAACAATTGTGCAGGATCAGACCAAGTGTCTGCCTAGCCCAGTATCCTGTGTCCAAAAATGGCTCATATGTTCCTAGGAAATAATACTCAGAGGGTCATTCAAACAGCTATACTTCCTGGTATATTCTTCTGCTTGCCAGCAATTTACAGTTCATGGCCTTCCTGAGCCAGAAGTGATGTCTCTAATCTAGATCCCATGACATTTTAATTTATTCCTGCTATTAGCTGGCTTTTGCTTTTCATCCATGGACCATTTTCACAAGAGGTTCCTGTAATTTCCACCAGAAACAAAAGACACAGGCTTCATGAAGGGAAAACAGTCTCAGGATGAAAGATTAAGCAATGCTCTTGTCACTGGTCTGATCATTATTATATGGGATCACGTAGCAAAGGAAGGCTTGAGTTCCTATGTTAGTGGAAAAGTTTTATCTATATTAGTCTGACTTTCTTACCTAATGGATTGGCACCACGAAATACTGCTTTCAAATCCTGTTGAGGCATATGTGGAAGAGATTCAATGTATTTTCTGGCCTAGGAATAAATCAATATACATACCACATGCACAGAGGTTATATTTTGCTCAATAGTAACCACATCAAATCTAAAAGAAACATTATAATTTTTATGTTTCTTATACACGGAAAACCTTCTTTACATAAAACCATAATGTATGACTTTGTTTTAAGTAGTCACTCCTGTATACTGCACAATAAGCAAGAGAGTTTTAAGCTGGTGTATTTTGGTGTAAGAGCTGTGTGTGTTAGCACTTTTGTTTTCACCTGTGCTTACTGGTTCACTGCAGTGTATCCCCAGGGAACACACACATCTAACATTCGATCAGAAATTGCAACCTAAATCATCTTTTAGTTACCCTCATCAAAGTGGTACAATTCAATCTGCAGCCTTCCCTTCTGTCTTTTTGTTCAACAGTAGCTTCACTAACCAAAGTCTACTCCCTTGGAATAGATTTTCAGATGTTTAACAGAATTTACAGCCTGCCCTTTCACTGTGGCTGTGAAAGGCTCATCCGAACTCAGCTAGGAAAAGCCTACCCATATACTGGATCCGCATTGCATACTACACTATAGTACAGTATGATTCTATGTTATTGTATCTCACATAATGTCAGTGTGGAGTCAGTCTGATGTTATGTGAGCTACAAATTTCTAGGCTGAGGTAGATAGGCCAGCAAGAGAAGAGGTTGAATGCTGGTCCTAAGGGTTGGGATCAGAAAGACCAGGGAACTCTGAAATGGAACAGTTAAAGAAGAAGGAAATGGCTGTTCCCAAATCCATAAAAAAACCCCAGCTGGTCTTTGAACAAGGCTTAATCCTTTTAAAACATTTAAATTACACATACATCTCTCTCACTTAGCAATTCTGTTAGGACACTATCTGCAGAAGGCTAACTAAGCATCCTTGCCCTACTAAAGATAGCAAAGGAAATAAAGTAGTTCATACTAAGCAGCTCCATGGCTTCAAGTGAGACATCAGCTTGAGAACTGTGGAGTTATCTTCTGGACTATCATGATGTGACTACAACATACTATGACATATCACCTGTGTGATCCTACAACCACACTTGGGAAACAGATCCTCTTCCCTAGACTGTTCTGTCTCAGCCATCATCTTTATTTCTGCAGCTACGATGAACTGATATAAAGATATTTCAAATCATTACATAATACAGCCTCTTTTCAAACTGTGTTCTAGTTTAACAAGGCAGATATATTTATTTTTTTCTGCTTCTTGCAAGACGTAAGTATATTCAATCAAAACTCTAGACTGCCATCAGAGACACATTGCAGAGTATTACTAAAAGAAGAAAGCCTTTATGCATTATGTCCCCAACCTGTTATATTGCTACTAGTATCTTCCGTTTTTATTATGGAGTTGACAGCCAGGCTTTCTAAAAGGACGATTTCTTCTGAGCAGCTGTAGCCTGTCAGGCAGAGATGGATGTTTAAAGACTTAAGGTCAAACACAGGCTTCATTGCACCCATTTTATGCCCCTGGGGTTCATAAGGCAGCTAACACCTCCCAGAAAGTCAGGGTGTGCTCCTCTTTTCAGAGCTCAGTCTTCCAGGACATTAGTTTACATATATACAGATGAACAGCAGAGCAAAAGAGAGCTATCACACATTCTGGCATGGAAGCTACAGGCTAGGGTAGAAACAGGGTAGATTTATCTTATTACAAACATCTGTGGATTTGTGGATTATTTATTTCTGTACAGACATCAATCAACATCACTAATTCAAACATGACTGAACAAGGTACGCTAAAAATTACCTCCAACCTTGCCCAGAAGTCTTCTGAAAACAACATAGACCTAGCAAATTATACTTACCAACCTGTCCCCTCATCACAGAAACCCAACCAACAGAATCCAGATGTTTAAATTATTCTGAAATGCAAAACACCTCAGTAACTTGTGCTGAAACATCCCATGTGGTTGATCTTTTCCGTTTCCAATTGTTTAATCCTCTACTTATAAGTGAAAATAGGCTTGGCATTTCAGCAAATCTCTGACTTTTTTTTTTTTTCTGGAATGTTAAAAATTGTCCATGACTGCAAGCTGCATTAAGAAATATCTAAAAATAAGGCCAAACTACATGGTAAAGAACTACAACAAAGGAACTCCCTTGCAAGTGGCAACTACCTCCAAGCAAGGTATGCATCTCCTTTGACATGGCTGCTTTAGCCAGGCAGCAGCAGCCCAGAGGTGACCTGACAGCACTCCCATTCATTAACCTGGTTTTTGTATTCTTCCTGCACTCTATAATTAGCCCCAGTAACACAGTTGCAGGACTCCTGTAACTCACTGAGGTATACTCTGAAGCACAAGAAATTAGACAAAAGCAGATGCTATTTCCATTAAATAATTAAGGTGCTTAATGCCAGAATCAAAAGCTCACAATCTTACTACTTGTGGGTAAATAACACATTTGTATGACTACTCTGAATGCATTACTGCAAAAACTGTAGGATCTTAATAATAACACATAAAGGCTACACAAGGATCTACAAGACTATAAAAGGACTTATGCTTACGATAGCACAGTATGAGATTTACTGGTTGATGCAGTCCCTGGCAAAAGGATGGATGCTTAGTTAGCCTCCTGCCCTGGCCATTTCCAGGTGCTGCGTACCCAAAAACTCCAGGACTGTGCACTGGCTGATGAAGTTTCATTATGCTTGGACCTTCCAGAAACACAGGGTTGCTCTGGCTCTCCTACTGCCCCTGTTTACTTAACCCACTAGTGTATTAATTAGTAAGGTCAAAGAAAACCCATCAATATAAACACAAGCTGAAAAAGAGCCATTAGTATTAGTCTGAAGTGTAGAAAGAAAAGGTTTAAAGAAAACAGCTGCAGCTCGGGAGGTATCTACATGTTGTTGTTTATCTGAACTTTTACATTGTGCCCATCACCTCCCTTTATCAATCAATACCACATCTCATTCCTCAGCTGGATATCCATGGTTACTGCTTACAGTAAATCCTTCAAGTGTAGCTTTAGCAGAGAAACAAAGCAGAAATTGTTTGATTTGCTAGATTACTATTTTAAAGAAGTCATATGCAGATTTAAAAAGCACACTCTTAACTATGGATATTATCAGGAAAATAGACCTCATGAAAGGATTCAGAGAAATGAACAAATATGATTTTTAAATTAGGGATCTAAATAGACAACTCATGAGAACAATAGAACATGTGTGTTCAATAGAACACACATTACTGGATTCTGATATCTCTGTTTAGAATCCATACAACAATGGAAAAGCATAAAAATTGCAGAGACATCAGCTCCAATAACAATAATATAATGCTCTGAGCTGAGCATGAGTTTGAATTTTTTTAATCATAAGAATAGCAGCAAATTAAAAGATCATCAAGACTAATTGCAAAACTCATTTCAAAAACAGTACATGAGAATAAGTATCAAAATTAATCCAGCTGACAGTCAAGGGATCTAGATACCTTGAAAAAACACATTTTTTAAATGGTGGCATTCTAGCAGCAAATAAGACAGATAATTTTAAGACATGCACTCATTTCCAAATCAGAGTATATGCATTACACAGCCAGTAACATATGATGCCAATTAGTGAAAGAATGTCAGTTAACAGCATGAAGCTGTGAACTCACATGTTCTGATGATATCTTCTTCAGAAGTTCAGAACTGGGTGTGCCCACAACTTCCATTATTCTCTTTAGTTGATCGATATCTGTATTATTTCAGGGAAATAAATAGCACATGGTCCCTCGGGGTTTAGACAATTAATGAGCTTCCATGCACATAACTAAGATGTTTAAAAGTATTCAGCAAGACAATTCCACCACTCTTCATGGAAAGATACCAATTCAGACCTGCTTAACCCTAGTCCCGGATTATCAAATTCACTACTGTACTATATTGATCTGTCAGGTATGTCAGCTGTATGAAAAATATTGCTTTTCTGCCCTCCTTCCCAATTTAATATATTCTTAAGCTTAATCTTAATGGCACATCTATGTTTCAGCAATCTGAGGGATTTCTGAAGATCAGTCTAATATATGATACAGCACACATGGCTCGATTACTAATCTGAAGACTGGCAAGTGGAAACTTCTCATTTTGCAGACTTAAAAATCTGTTTTATATTGGTCTCTAGATTAAAAACTTTGAAAATGTAAATTTTTCATTGTCATAGATGACCTGTATATTACATTTTTCATAGAGATTCAATTACAGTTTTATCTAAACTGATGTAATCATATAACTATAAACAATATTTTATAACAACAACAAAAAATCTGATTTCTTGAAAACTAGATGTTTTGATTTTTCCAAATACCATGTATCATGTAATCAAACAGTATGAGGGACAGTCATCTCCACATGATGAACATCTGGAGAATGCCTGTGGTTACAGCAGAGTCTAATGATGCTGAGCACAAGATCAGCAGGGAGACTTTGTCTCAGCTCTCTTACCAGTATTCCAGGCAACTCTAATGTCATGATGTTTTGCACCTGGTGACAGCTTAGTTTTAGCAGAAGTATTTGCTTTTTGAGGGGTTTCAGAGTAGCAAGAAAGGTCAATATTCAGTACAGAAGAATGCGCCTTTGTTTCTTGTATTAAAAGCTTTCCTCCTCTGATGCAGTTGTTTCCTTGTTCCTTATTACACCTTATTCATGTTTTTCTTCACCTTTCTTTTATTATTTTACTGCTCTCCTCAGCAATGTCTCTTTGTTTTCTCCTGCCAGCACAGGAAACACCAGTGGAAATCCCTGATGCTCCATCAGGGACCACAGCACAGTGTTGCAGAAAAGAGAGGGATTTGTTGTTCCTGTGGCATTTCTGGAACTTGCTGCCTTTTTTTACTAACAGCACACCATAGGCCAATTAATTCACTTTTAAATAATAAGCTAACTAATTTGCATTTTAGGAACTTCCGGCCTAAGTGCAGGTCTATTTTTAAAAACTGTATTAGCTGATTAAAAAATAGTGCCTTTACTCAGCTTCAGTTTTAGCATATGTTATTTCCGTAAGATCCACACATGGAAGAAGTCTACACTGTTGTAACTAAGTTATTATTTAAATACAGATACACAACAAAGAATAAATGCAGCATACTACTGGTTAGGAACATCTGTTACTGGTTTTTATCCTACCAGTGGGTCTCATATTCAGTTGTCATACACACTGAACTGAAAGATTAGCAAATTGTTTACTCTTTTACAAGTTTGTTACCTGAAAAACATTTCCATAGAAAGACTCAGGTCCTTAGGAAAAAAAGGAAGAATTAGAGAATACTTTTATAGCTCCATTTTAAGTTTTGTATTAAGGATACAATCATTTCCTGGGAATAGAGCCTTCCCTTTCAACAGCTCTGCCATGATACAGCCAACTGACCATATGTCAACTGCCAAAAAACAGAGAGAGAAATGTATAAGGTGAATCAAAGTGATCCTTGAACACAGTTGCCTCTTGGTTTAAAACTATCACTACATCCAGCTGCAGCAAAATGCAAGCCTTCATAGTTTACCTGTTTGATTGTAGTGCATCCAGTTTAACATAATTTCTGGAGCTCTGTACCATCTTGTTGCAACATATCCAGTCATTTCATCATCAGTTTGTCGAGCTAAACCAAAGTCTAAAATCTACAGAATGAAAATAAATAATAATTTTTAAAAATCCCCTTTCACTTTTGTTACAGGTCCTGATTTTCTCCATTACTCATTTCTGAGTTTACCACAGTCCCTCACTATCAGTGAAGTAAAACCAGGAGCACTCTGTGGATGAGCTCATCTGTTCTCCCTGCTGTATCCCTCCAGCCTAGGGGTCTGCATAAAGATGCTTCCACTGCAGTGAGCCTGGCCCTTTGTTCTCTAAGGTAAACTTGACATTTTGCCTCAAGTTCCATTTTCCATTAACATTCATTTGCTAAAAATAAGCACTGTTGCTATAAAAAAATGAAACACTATTATCAACTGGGAATGTCTGTGTAAAACGCCAACAGCAAGTGCCAGTGGCCATTTAAAGACCACACGAGCTAATCACAAATCTGCAGAACTTCTGCTGTTTCCCTCTTAAGCCTAAGCATTTACCCAAATCACGCATCAACCCAATGCCACTAGGAGAGAAACATATATCCTGCATAGCAAGGTAGATTTAAATCACATACCATCAGTTTTCAGTTAGAACTTGCCCACCCAAGCAAGAAAGGAGCTCTGTTTAGGTACACACAGGCTTGAATGCAAAATGTTCCTCTCCATATGCCTTCTTTTGCTTAGTTTTGATAGGAATTTATTTCAGCTGAATTTTTTCTGCTCATTTCTTTGCTTTCTATTCTCTCTCTGATTAGCTTATGTCCCACTAATTATGGACCCTAGCTCTAAGAGTCTGCTGTGAAAGGGTACAATCTGAGTCTTGGTGCTGTTAAGTCAGTCATCTGAGCTAGTGAGCATCTCTTCACACAGAAATGTGAACAAGAGCATTGGGTATCTCCCACGACGAGATCCAGGATTACTTATTACGATGATGGCTAATCCTTTTCACTGGCAATAAGAAAATTTCAAGAGTATAATTCAAAATTCCTCAGTTATAATCAAATTAAAAGATATAAAAAGCCTAAATAAAATATTAAGATATGAATAACACATTAACATCTTTATCTCTAATATACTTTAAAGGCATAATGTATTTCTTATACAGAGAAAGAAAAATGTATGAGGCAGGCAAGGCACAAACAATATTGTGAAACTCAAGCACTAATGCTCTTATTTTTATAAGGGTTTTTGAAATATTTTTCCCTAACAGCTGATCTCTTCTTATCAATTACGTACACACACATTTTCCTTCTTTTTGCTTCTAGTTTATTTTTGTTCATACTTGGAAATATCCACTAGTTTGTTCTATTAAAAATAATTTGAGGAAGTAAAGCTATAAATATAAACAAAGCAGAGAATGGTGTAACAAATGCTAGGCAGAGAGGTGAACAGATAGCATAATAGGAAAAAAACCCAGTAAAAGTCTCCTTTACTTACAGTACAAAAATACAGCACACATTTTAGAGTGCATGATCAGAAACAGATGACCCATAAAATTTCACAGATGCTGAACATATATGCATGAAGACATTAAAGAGATAATCATGAAACTTGCTGAGCATCTGCAAGTGTCACTAAACCAAACAGGAACTACAGTTTCTCACCACAAATCTGGATTAGTGCAAGAACCTAACTGTACTGTTCTTATTCACTACTGTGATTTTTTGCTGATCTTGTAGTATTTGGAGTCTTTTCTTAAATCCCTCACAGCTGGAATAAAGTGATTACATCAGAGTATTAGAAACAGGGAGAAAGATGTTTCTGGCTGTCATGGAGAAATGCTAAACTTCTCATTCTTAGGCTTAAAGGCTTAGAAAGGTATAAGACATCTTTTCCTTTTCCCGAATCTCATTCTTATTATGTAATACTGTACCACACAGATACACAAAGAGATGTATTTATATGTGTATATTAAAACAGCACCTGAGAAGTGTGGATTACAGGGTTCTTTTGGGCTGGCTGGGTTTTTTTTTATTTAGGTTTTTTTTTTACTGCCTGTAACTGGTAATACTGGTATATTTTTTGCCATCATTATTTAATTTCGCTTATATTTCCTACAGATATAAAAATGAAAGTTTTTACAAGGTTTCATCTCAACATAGCAGATGCAGATACATATCACAGGTCACATTTCCAAGACATACTTAGTTAAGTACTCACTCACAGGCCAAATTATTAGCTGTGTACCATCTGTGGGGTATATAGAGATGAACATTTTGCAAAGACTCTTGCATTCATACTAAATAAGCATTTGGGAGAAAACACATGTTCATGGAAATGTTTTTTCTATGCCAGGGGAGGAACAGTAGCAAAGAGCTGAAATTAATGGAATCAGAAATAAAAATGGTATCTAATGTTTTCTCAGAAAACTGTCATCTTGAAAGCTTTTACAACATTCTTCGTTACAACAGCATGATACCTACCCTCAGTTCACAGTCTTCATTTACAGCTAGGTTACTGGGCTTCAGGTCCTGTGGCAGAACACAGTTAGTCAAGTACTATTTAAACCTTTTAAAGTATATTGTAACTATGTCTTAGTAACACACTTGATGCACAGATGGACATATTCCATTAATTTTTATTACACCAATGGGTGAACTTACCCGGTGGATGATTCCAGCTGAGTGAATATACTGTAAAATCAAAAAAAAAAAAAAAAAAAAAAAAAAAAAAAAAAAAAAAAAAAAAAAAAAAAGAAAAGGTAAGATTTGAATTTAGAGGTGAAGGGAGGTAGAAGTCACTTATTTGTTTACTTCTGAGACTGACAGTTTTATACAAAGAAAATAATTATGTCATGCCACATTTTCAGATCAGAGGTATGTCAAACTTCAAAACCTCCCTGTTTTGTCTTATCTGGAACTCGATATTTCAAGAAAGGTAACCATGAGTTACTGGATTCTACCATGAAAGAAAGCGCTCACAGTGATTCTTCTGTTGAAAGTTTCTTTCTAATTTGGAACTTGTTCCAGTCTTAGCTGGATGTCCATGTTGATTAGCTAGTGGCTCAGTGAAGTCGGTGGTCTAGGGAGCAGTTTTACATGGTAAGTTACCTTCCCATACTGTGAACATTTACATGGGTGAGAGCAGCCATACTTGCACCCTGGGACGGGTTAGTGACCAAAATACCCACCTAAGCCACAGCAGTACTTCAGGTCCACTTTCAAAGCAGGGACCAAAAGCAGTATGTCAGTGGCTATTTAGTGTCTCTACATAGAACATTTAAAATCAAAGACTGAGAAAAGCTTACCCTGTCATTGCCTATCGTTCCCTTGTTAGGATTAATAGCAAATTTATCTATCATCTTACTGACCAGCATCAGCAAGACCCTGAAAACCTTCTCTTCTGTTCTCTAGAAGTGATTTCACCCTTTTTAGGAGCAGAGATTACAGCAATTGGGAAAACTCAAGGAAAACACAAGGGCATTCTTTGTGTTCCAGACCTAAGCAGTGTTTATCAGAAGGCCGGGCCACCTCTCAGTGCTCCTCCCAACAGCTGTGAGCAGCTGAATGAAGACAAAACCAAACCACTGCTTGTGGCAGAAGGAGCCATGTCCATGCTCAGCAGAGACAACCACAAGAGCTCCTCTTGGTGCCACCAAGCACTGCTCCACCAGCCAGCTCAGGAGCCTGACAAACTCTGCAGCTCCATGCCAGCACTCCGTCTGCTCATTCAGCTTTGCCAGGGCATGAAGCCTGTGCTCCCCACTGCTCAACACACCCACCACCAGCAAGTCCTGAGCACATTCAGATACGTGGATACACCTTGTAATGACTCCAACATAGATGTAAGTGAGGAGAAACACATGATCAAATGTTCTTCAACTAATCAGACATGAGAATTTCAATTCCAGAAGAGACGAGCCACCATCAATCCCTCCACATCCGAAACAGAGCCAGAAATGCACCTGAGTGCATTTCTGAAATTAATACTCAGAGCACAATTCTTACTATGACTTAGCTCTGACACAAGATAGACTTATATTCAAAGCTACAAGCTGCATAATTAATGTCAGAATCCATCTTCCCAATTAAGCTATTAACTCACGTAAATGAGACAAACCAATTAAGGTCTCAGTTTTGCAATTTTTATTCACAAAAATTTGCACTTCAATTGACCGAACCTGCACGCATGAATAAGAATTACTGTCTCAGGCACAAGGTGACTTGCTGAAAATCACCCAATAAGTATATCTCAGAGCCAGTATTTACCATGGCTTGCTTTCAGACATACAGTTATTTTCTGTGTCTAGAATATCACTTACTGTTAAGTTAGCTAGTAAAGCAGCTGACCTCCCTCTTTTCTGTTTGCTTATACCTGGGAAAATCCATACTGGTCTGAGAAAAAGCTTAGCACTTAGTAAAGGGAAATATTATCTACATCTTCACTTATTCATGGACACTTATATATTTAACATCAGCAAAGTGATACATATTTTAACTCTTTTGGAAGAAAATTGTGCTGCAGTTTCACTGCCCATCGACTGTGTTATCTAACTGTATAAATTTTAACAGGCACAATTAAGGAAACAATGAATTTACAGGCAGAGTAAATCCTAAGTGATTGTGTGCAATGATGTACAGGATAAATTTGTACTTCCAGACTTTTCCCAAAGGTCCCAGCTAGCCTGGATATCTCTTCACCCATGTGGCACACTCTACAAACATCAGGATTGTGGTTTTTCAAACTGGCTTATATCTCTCAAAGCACAAATGTGAATTACTTGCCATATTGTTCTTTATCCATTACACATTCTTCAAAATTTTTGAGACACTATATAGCAAGTGATTGTCCTGCAATAGTAACTTAATATTGTGCATATAAACATTGGCAGACTTGGAGGTTTATTTCTGGTTAGAAAAATCATCTGGTAATTTCTGAAATGATTGATGCTATCTGTGCACTCTCAAGACACACACACACACACACACACACACACACACACACACACACACACAAAATCTTCATGTACTGTCATTGCAATGAACCAGTCATTACTACAACATTTAGATTGTTGACTCTAAAACTTCTGCAGTCAGACAGTACCTTAAGACCTCGAAGTAACTGATAGATGAGAAACTGTATATGATCGTCTGTTAACTTCTGGCACTTCACAATGTTATTCAGGTCAGCACCCATTAGATTTGTCACAAGGTACCTGTGAAAACAGAACAGGGAAAAGAAAACAAAGAAACACATCTCATTTAAGAATTTCAGGATGTAAATTCTTCTAGAAGCAGCACATCCAAAGAGTATCTACATATGCCCACGTAGATTCCTGTTCCACTGTCTAATAACACACAGTTTATTTCCTTTAAATCAACTATGAGCTTTAACAATGCAATCACTGATAGGAGATTTAATATAATGAAAAATTTTTACAGTATATTACAGGCTTTTTTCTCTGTTTTCTCCATGACAAACCACACCAGTGATACATGCAACACATTTTTTCATGAAGGGGAAGCCTCACTTGAGATCAAAATGGGAGCCTCAGGCACAGAAAATACTAGACCTGCAAGGCCTTGGAATATCTGATGATGGAGGTTAACATTAGATTGGTAGAAACAAGAGTGTTTTGTGTAACTTCCCACCCTGTTCTGACAGGAAGTTTTATTTTCTGACAAGTTTTGCAGAAACATTGGTTCTTTCCAAAACCAGTGCTGGGACAAAAGTATGCATCTGTCATACTGACTTCCCATTTGTGTAATTTTGCCCCAGAGCTAAAGGGGTTTGGCCACTAATTTCCATGGAGACAAAAACAAATTAATTACTCTTTCTTCTGCTAAATTGTTTATCTGAGTGCTTATGCATTATGTAAACCAAGAGAAAGTCAGCATAAATAATATGGTTGAGTAGCAGCAAAATAGATTAGGCTAGCCTAAATTTATCTTGTCACAGTTAACCAACACAATGCTTTCCTGCATTCCTGAACTATCCCATCTATCTGTGAAAAGATAATCTAAAGCTAACACATAATTGAACTGAAAAAGTGTTAAGTTTACTGGAATTTACCATATATCTATGATCTTACTAATTATTTTAAAAAGTAAAAAAATGAGGTCCATCTTCCTGCCTTCCTCTTTTGTGGAAAAGTTGAAAAAAGATTTTTACAAAGCCAACTCTGTGTGCACATCTATTAGAAATGTATGTATTTACTTTTTAAAACCAGAGTGGTATGTACTTACTTAGAAACTAGTCAGAATGATTTTAAAATTTTACTTACACTTCATTAAAATTTTCTATTGATGTTGCAGGTGTAAAAACATCTAGCAATCCTATAACCTGAAAGGTGAAGGAAGTGACATTTTATTTTTAGAAATCTGTAAAGCAACATGTAATTAGTATTGACACTGCTCAGCATTTTTTGGATGAAACTTATAAAACCATGACATATGGTCATACCGAAAACTGGTACAATAGGTGGTCTACACAGGTATCACCTCAGCTATCTCCATGAAAAGTGCATTAACTACAAAAAGTAATTACAACAAGATTTTAGACAATCAAAAATTAAAGCAGGAAAAATAATGTCTCATTGCAGAAAACTTGACACACAGCTTATATAATTGTTATAATTAAGATTATGTATCATTTCATGAGTTTTCTTGTTCTGTTCTTGTTTAACTTTTTTAGTATCCGTTCTCCAGGACACTTTTCAATTCACTATATTTTATTCAGGCTTCAGGCCATCAAGCTGCCTTTAAGCAGGTGGATACTCCACTGAAATCAACATAAACTTAGAACGGTACTCAGTTACCTGGGGCCTGAAGGTCTGCTGTCTTTCATTTAGCTATTACACTGTTGTCAATTTCCATGAAAATATCTGCCCTTAATTTCTCAACAGAACTCAAAGACAGAAAAAGCAGGTTTGAGGTGTTGGGGTTTTGTTTTGTTTTTTGTTTGTTTGTTTTTTGTTTTGTTTTTGTTTTGTTTCCCTGTACTGATGTTTCAAGATGTTTCAACAGTATACTTTTATTACTTTAGTTACAGAAGAACTGTTTCGGATTTCATTAAACTCATCTTCAAGACTTAATTAGATATTTTTAAAATAAACATGCAGCCTGTTACTGAAAGTCTTTAAAGTCCAGTGATCCCATTACACATAAGATGGCTAGGTCCAGGTATCTTGGGTAGCTAGACAGTTGCACACACTTTTCAAAAAAGATTGTACCTAACGGAAATTAAGCCTGTATTGCAAACTTTTGTAATGACAACCTGAAGGGAAAGAACTCACTCTCCACTTACGTTCTCATGCTTCATGTGCTTAAGCAAGCGAAGCTCTCGGTAGGTCCTCCGTGCATGGATAAGTGATTGAAAGGGTCTTGAAAGCTTTTTCACTGCCACCTTCTGTCTTGTTTTGGTATCATAAGCTGAACTGGAAGAGGAAAAAGTCCACATTGATGGTGTGTTTTACTTCAAAGCTCTCAGCTAGTACAGTGAAGAAACCTGTACTCTCCTGGGGGTTCTTACTCCTTCCTTTACCCTCTTTCACCTTCTACTGAGGGACTGCACCCAGGGAGCTAGTCAGCAGTGACTCCAAGTATTCAAACACAGTCCCCTTGTTTTCCATCTAGCAAATTACTAACATTTACAGTACTGCTCAGAACTCAGCCCTGGGTAACCCTTTCCCATATGGCAGGAAAAGTAATCAGAGAATTAGCTCCATTACAGCAGTTCCAGCCTCCAGCTCCAATGCAAGGCTCGTAGGGAATATGAAGATTCAAACTCTGAAGTTTGTTCTTACTGAACAAACTGGAATCTTCACTAATTAGAGGAATGGTGCCATTGTGTCTAGGAATATTAATTACCTATGTGACCATTAGCTTGCTAGACAATAATGCCCTAAAACTCATATCAAATTAGGATGTTGACATAGCCAAGGCCATACCATTTCTTTGGGAAAGGCTGGTAACAAGTGAACAACAGGCACGTCTTATACTTCAGCCCAGAGATTCTGCTGACCCACAGCATGTGCTTAACATCACACAGATGGAAGTGCCCTGCTGAAGAGGACACTAAATATACAAGTTGTCACAATTTGCAAACAAGGGAGACCCACTGGGTTTTGTGCTTTAGAAAGACATGACAAGCACAAGCAGCCACAAATAACTCATGTCTGATATGTAGCACAGGAATAAAAATGATTCCAGCATTTATTACTTCATGACACTACATAGTACAATTATAAAAAGATTCAGTGTGTTACCTCCTCTGAGAAGAAAAATAACTCTTTTAATCATTACTCTTATCTATTAAGTTAAAATTGTGTTCAATTAAAATACATTGAAATTCTCCGTTTGAAGTGTGGATAACACTATTTATGTTTGCTGGAGAGCAGTAACAAGCCAAGAACCTTCATACACGTTAGTCTTACAGAACTTTTTTGGAGTTACAAACATGAAAATTAGACACGAAAAATGCATAGAGTAGGATGACAACAGTCAGCAGTCACACCAAATGCTATTAGCTCCTTCTGCACAGTGTTTTAGACACTCCTGCAAATTGTTGTAGGACACACCTTCTAGAGATAAAAAACACTGATTGTGCCTGGAGTAGCTCCCAAACTAATACACTGAACCTATAATCAGATCCAAGTAGGTGGACTCCTACACATATTTGGTCATGAAGTGAAGAGCAAAGCCTCATTACCTATAGGGCAAGGTGGTGTTTCTAATGAGAAGCAAAAAAGGATACAAACAGCAAATGGGCAGGAAGAACAGTGTGGCATCCAAAAGGTGATTGTGATACACTTGTCCTAGAATTCACCCAACCTCTGTGAAGGCCAATCCAGAATTTCAGAAAAACCAGAGTAAAGGTAAGTAATCAACAAGTTTCCTGCAGGCACCATGGAAGGAGGGAGTCACTAATGAGGTAAATGAAATGGATAAGTAGATTACTTAGCTAGTTTCTTGCAAGCATCACAGAAGCTGATCTTCAGGAAAGTTTTAAAACTGTAAAGTGTTGTGGCTTTGCTGAGCACCTCAGGAAGGACATTCCCTGAGTAGAAGAAAGAATGCATAGGAAGAAGAAGACTGGTATCACTCTGCCAAGTGGGTGTAAGTGATACAACAGAGATACTTGTTCCAACAGTAGAACAGGGACAGAGTTATTCAGGACACGAGGATGCTGTATTGTTGAAATACATGGAGCAGCTGAAGGAGCGAACAGTGAGAGAGGAACCAACAGCAGAGACATCTTAAATTCTACATGATCAGCCACAGGGACAATATGAAGGCTGCACAAAGAAATAAAAAGGAAGTCATTGCTTGGCTGTTAATATAACAAAGAGTATATGTAATTGCCTTGTGTTTAATCATGGACAGGGAAGCCATTGGAGAACACTGCCAAGCTGCACAAATTCATACTCTCTATATCCTTTCCAACTTCTTTTGAAAAGGAAATGTTTATCCAGAAAAATAAATAGCACTGCCCAAACCAGCAGTCTGCTTAACATCTCAGCTCTTCCAGTAATTCATAAGCCTTCCCACTCAGGCTTGTACAGGTTTGTGAAACACTGTATACATTATACAAGGCTAGGAGGAATTAGATTTTAAATCCTGTTATCATGATAAACATCGCTCTCCTCCGCATTCTAAGTTCAAATGTGCTTTTCAGTGATTTAAAAACCACTGATCTTTAAGATGGATTACTTTTTACCATCCATATAACTCAGGGCTGCAAAGTTTTCAGATGGTACAAAGCACTATCTTTTTATCTTCAGTAATTCTTATGACAGCAGCTTTTAGGCCCAGGATGGAACCACATAAGGAGAGAGGGGGAAAAAAAAAAAAAAAAGAGAGAGACAGAAAAGAAAAAAGCAAAAAGGCAACTTGAGTCCTGACACCTCCAATGGGAAATCATGAATTGTCATGATTTAGCACAGGCCAGGGACTGACTTGGTTTAAATTAATTCCTCCACACTCAACGAACTGCATCAAATGATAATCAGAGCTAATGCCTTCAGGCTCTTTCCTTGACTGGTTTACCATCACCATAATTCAAGTTATTAACAGTAAAGCATTTAAAAGTATGTTTGAACTGTCTTGTTTGTCAGATTCAAGGATGACTTGCATCTGTGACCTCTGCTACTGCCTCTGTGATCATATTTTTAGACTAGATCTCTCTGTCTTGATATTACATCATTATAGCTGCAGTCTGATTTGTCCCTCGAATCCCTCATTGGCCCCTGAGTAAACTGCCAGGTGGCAGGATGAGCTGCTTCCCTTGCTGTGTGATTTCCCCAAGAATGCTCAGCTTTCAGACTAGTCCCTGGATAGGACACCTCTGGTCTCAGTCATGGCAAAAATATAAGCCCACCTGTGCTTGGCACCTGTAAACCCTTCCTTGGGGGCCTGTAACCAGCCTGAGTAAAATGATTCAAAACAGCTTCCTGAAAAACCCCAAACCTATGCTGTTAACTAGTTTGATTTAACAGGGAAGAAGTGTTAGAGACTCTCTGTCACTGTTTAATTGCAGCTGGCAACTAAGTACCATGCAACTGCCCTGCCTGCTCGCTCCCCTCCCCCTCCACCTCGGAAAGAAAAAGTGAACCTCATGGATTGAGATGGGAACAATTTAAAAATTGAAACAAAATATAATAATAATGCCAAATATAGTAACAATATTGATAATTCTAATAACGCACATGATGTTCCATGGTATGAAACATCCCTTTGATCAGGTCAGGTCACCTGTCCCAGCTGTGCTCCCCGCCAGCTTCTAGTGCAGCCCCTAATTAACAGACACTGAAAAGTCCTTGACTTAGGGTCAGCACTACATAGCACAGTCAATACATCAAAATTTTTGCAGAACTTTGTAACAATCTTAGCAATAGCTTTTTCAGCTATGATCATTCTGGACCAAGAACCCATCAGAGTTATGACACATTTTTTGCCATCTCTCCTTTTTAAGATCAAGGATAAAGAGCCATTACTCTGCTTACATGGATGGCATCATTTTCACACAGATTAGAGACTTTTGTTTAGTGTGATTTTCAATCATTGCTTAAATTAGACCCACCTTTTCAGTGTTGTCAACTGCTATATTTAAGAATTCTATTGAAGTTCCACTAGATGAAACACAAATCTCTACTTATATGCACATTTTACCAGTTCTTAAGGTATTAGAGAAAAAATTGAACATAGGAAGCTACTGCAGTCCAAAAACTCAAGAGGCAAAAAGCACAAGATTTTAACAGCTTCAAACTAACTTCATGACTTTTGATGGGACATGGGTTTTTGATGTTTATGGCTGTAGATACAGTCATTTTCCTGGTATCCTTGGACAGTTTATCCCCTCTGGTTGCAGAGCTATAATGCTGGACAGACAGCCCATTCATGTGTGCAGCCTGCCCTGACCCCTCAATGATTTTGGGACCAGAAACACACTATCACCTATGGCTACTTAGCCTTTGGGATCAAATTAATTTCAACAGCTGGAGGACTTTTTGTGGGAACTTGATGTAACAAAGCACACACAGAGCCAACTCTTATCCTATTTAGTAAATTCTAGTACACAATGCAGGAAGAATTCTTCCTGGGATCAGCTGGTCCCCTTGAACTACAGCCAGTCCCTGAAATTCCTAATGCTTTAGGCTTGGACAGGGCTTATCAGCTGGGCACATAACTACCCACAATGCCTGGAAAACGTTCAGCTTGAATGCAGTGTTCATTCTAGTGAGTTCTCCATGCCTGGAGCCAGCTCAGGTCGAGCTGATGCAGAATGAAGGTATGACTCAAAGCTGGTTGTACGTGGTGCCAGCCTTGTGTCTGAATTTGCTGTAGGTTACCCATGTCAGACAATATTCCATCCCCATCACAGGGGTTTTGATTGTCTACAAAGACTGATTTTATGTTTTCAAAAATATTATTGCTGTGCAAAGGAATTAGATACACGCATTCTAAGTGATTGATTTGGGGTTAAGTGCAAAAACCAGAAGACTAAGGTTTTTTTATATAATTCAGTGTCTCAGCTTGTGAGGCTGTTAACTTTGTGTCATCAGAAATTTGACAACTGGTTGGACATACTATACCAAAACTTGGAGAGAACACTGTACGCAGCACATGTGACAATGACACTTTCCCCATACTGTTTTGGGTTTCTATTTTTGTTTCTTTCACTGCAGCACAACACAAGTTTCTTTCCTTCCCCGGGTCATATTCCTTCAGAATCTGGGAAGATCCTGCATTACATGTAAGTGTTAAGAGACAAAAACTCCTCCAAAAAAACCAAAACAAAACAAAGAAGCACAAAGAAAAAAATGCAATTCATGCTCAAAACACAGGTTCACAATTTTGAGCTCTTATCCACAAACCTCAGCGCTCTTTCATGTACCCACTGACTCCTTCTATTACAGGAGACGTGAACATCCTTGTGAACACATGTCCTCTTAATTTGGAAGAATTCCTGAGAAAAACAAACAACAGCAGCAGGAGGCTATATGTGAGCAAGTATTGAAGGTGAAGGAACAGAAGGGGGGGTCACTCACCACTGAGGGAGGCAACCTTTACTGCACCATGCATGGGACATTTTCTAATATCCAATCATCTAATTTGGGTTCCTCAAAACTACAGTGAATATCAACCCTTTTTACATTTCTCATGTCATGTAAGTGAAAAAAAAGTAATCACATGAACAACATGGATTTTGGTTTTTGTTTGCAAGGTTTAGTTTGTGAACTTTGTCTCCTGGTTCTTCTCCAGGATCTTGCTCTTCTTTTTTATTTAAATAAACAGAGCTACTTTTTGGGATATAGAGCACTCTTGAAGAAAAGCACACACAGCATCCATCCCATACCAGAAAATGGACCATAATAGCTATTGGCAGCGTGGCAAGAGAACAACAGAAAATGGCCACCCTAAGCCGATTTAAGTTAAGAGTACCATGAAATGGTTCATTTGTTTCTTCTTTATAAACACTTTTGTTACTTTTTTTGCAAGTTCAGGTTGCTGATTTCCACTCTCTTAATAGCTGGCTTTCAAGTGCAAAGAGTGTGTTTGCTAAACTACACAAATCACAACATATGTGCATCAAAAAGAAACTATAAATAAAAATTAGATGGTAGCAAGACAAAATATGAGAGGATAAGTAATGACCAACTCTGAAACTAGAGAGTTAATCTCCTCATAGACCAAAACAAACAAACAAACAAAACACCCACCAACAAACCACTTGCTTGAAGATGACAGGTTATTGTACTGTAAAATTACATCCCATCACTTGGATATTATTCCAATACACCATGCTGAGCACCAGCATCAATTGTTTTGGTTTTAGTACAATTGCTGTTAATTATCTCAGATAATTTACCACTAAATCTAAATATAAAACCACAAAATATCTCTTACATGTGCAACATAATTGTTCTACAACCAACATAAAAATATGTTTGCTTTATGTTTTAAGCAGACACTGAAAAATATTTAAAAATAATTGCTCCCTGTATTTTTGTGTGAATACATCACCAGTCTTCTTTCAATGTAACAACATGATCATAAAAGGGCTGTATCAGCCTCTGAGTCCACAAGCCATTTTTTATTTTCTAATCTGTCTCCTATGCCTCCACAGTGACTTAAACATTCACATAACTTTAGAGAGGAGCAGTCACACTTTTACAGGGGAAGCTACAGACAGTACAGCTTTTATCAGTGGGAGTGATGCATTTAAAATCATGGTTGTGAGAAAAATATACAGAAGGTTTGGGTCATAAGCTGATACCTTCCACAGCATATGCAACCAACTCATGGATACTAAAATAATCATGTATTTTAGATAGCCTATAAGCCCAATGTCAGTATGTAAACAAGAAAATCAGTCAGCTGCCACTAAGCCAGTAGACTGCTGATGACAAATGTGTTCCATTCATCATTTCATTAAAAAAGACCGACAGGGAGTTATATATTGGAGGCTTTGAAGCTTCAGCTAGAAATGCATGTGGTTAATCTGGATATAAAGTTTAACATGAAAATCATCAGTGCTTTCAAATACATTATAGAAACCTATACAGACAAAATCTCGCTTACATTTTCATCCCTCTTTTTCCTATTCCTCCCCCCACTTCTCTTTCACATTTCCTGTTTCCTCTCTCTACAAGAGCCAAAATATTAAATGGTAGCAATTTATTCCCAAGTCATGTAGGGGTTTTGAAATGCCCTCTCCCTTCCTGAATGTATGGACAGAAGTAAGGGGGTTTTTAAAAATATATTACTTTAATATATTATTTTAATATATTTTTGGTATCAGCTAATTAATAGGTTCTGAAATTGCAAACAGCTCCTTGGGAAGCTGTGTTGAAGCAACCAGGCCCTAAGACTTTCAGGTCTCTGGAACAGGGACTGTGTCCCCCAGGCAACTGCAATCACAATCGTGGCCGAGAGCAGGACAGGAAAGGAGGTAGCTATGTCACTGCTGCCTTGTGTAGTCAGGAAGGCACATATAATAAAAAAGAAATATATTGAAGTAGGGATGGAGGAGACCCCCTGCAGAGAATACCCTCTGCTAATGTATCCCTACAGCCACAAAGAAGGCTGAAATTTCATGACCCTTACTGCCTTTCTGCTACAAATGGCTCATCTCATGTCTCTCATCTCTCTTCCATTCCATGTCTGCCCTTTCTCTAAAAGAGATCTCATTAATTCCTTGTGAAAGAAAACCTGCACAATACAAAGTGGTCTTCCCCACTTCTTGACCTTGCCTTTTCTTCCTCTTACAAGACCCTCTATCACCCTCCTAACACACACAGATGTCATCTGCTCTCAACCTACTTCACAGACTTAGTGACAGCACCCTATATAGATATCTCTGGCACAGCAATTCTCATCCCTTCTCTTCCTTGTCCACAAACACCTCCTTTATTAAGTGTCCTCAGACATTCTCATTTAAAATGGGAACCTTGACTCCACTAATTACCATCCCATTTCCCTTTCCTTTCCAAAGTCACTTAACTATACTGTTCCAACAGCTGGAAAATACTCAGGATGAAACCAGACAAAGGAATGACAAGCAATCTACATTCCACTCTAGTACTCTGACAAAACCACTCTCAACAAACTCTCTACTCTGCCTGGCCAGTGCTCAGAAACAACTTCCATCTTCTTCATTGTACCTTTCACAAGATGTTTTGAATTCTTGACCTCCCTTGGCTTTGTAGCTGCAAATCCCACCGTGTCTTTGTTCCTAATGGCTATTCCTTTACAGTCCTCTGAGGGTCTCACTCTGCAACATTTTTTTGTTGCTTCACTTATTTCCATCCATTCACTCCAGCAACACTGCAGCACAAATCCTCCTTCTAAGCTGTAACATTGATCATGTAACTCCTTTGATTTAGTTCTCCTCTCTGTTGTAATCTTGCCTTCAAGGCCTTGCTTCCAAGTATCATTATTACATTTACTCACTCTTAAGAGGTGTCCTGACTCTGACTGGACTCTCATATCAGCCTCCGTATCTCATTCAGTTTTCAAGCAAGTGTCTGAATATGCTTAGAAGGGCACATTGTAAATATCTGCAAAACTAATGAAAGGCTTCAACACTTTCCTTCTGAACGACACACACCAAAAATAGACAACTCCTAACAGTTCTTGGACAGCAATATTTTAACAACACTGTATGAAAAGTTTGTAATAAATATAACCATAGGTAGAGTGAAGTTCAGCACCTGTATTTGTATGGGAAACGAGATCTAATCCAAAAGAAGAGCAGTCCAAAGGGAGTCCGCTGAAATCTACACATGCTTGAGATTGTGTTTAGCTTGTAGAGATCTATACCACCTTCAGTTTCCAGCTGTATTTACATACAGCAGCTGTAGTTACAACTAATCTAAAGGTTTATCTCAGCATTTACTATTTAAAGTAGCATGTAGTGTTACAGTGACACACATCATAACGCCAATAACCTGATCTCACAGTTGAAATCATACACTTAGTATCACTACAGCTAAGAAAAAGGATCCTTTAAAAAAAAATAATGGAGGTCATCAAGTACAATCTTGGACGAAGGAATTTTTCTCTTTGTCAGTCAAAGACAATGTATATCAGCTTTTAAAACTGCTCATATGCTACTGAGTTGTCTCAGCATCTCCATAGAGGTCCTCTATGTGAAAAGAATATGTTTTGCTTTGTTCCAGTATTGCAAGCTACTGCCCTTAAAATACTTGTGAGTACCATCTAATCAGAAGCCCAGAACAGAGTGGATGACAGGAAAGGAGGAGCTAAACTTCAAGAATAAAGCCTTCTGCTTCTGTTTTTCCACTTGCACTTCCTCAAAGCAAAACAGTAGCCTAAACAGTCTCCATCTTACCCCATTTTTACCCAAAATTAGCCAGGAAGAAAACTTAGTGTATCTTAAATATGCAGATAAAGTTAACAGGATCGAGGGATACTGAAGTGTTGGATCATGTAAAAGACTTAAGGCAGGCTTTGCTTTCTTGCTTTTCTTGAACTGAGGCCCATGCCATTACACTCTGACTTAGCAGGCCTCTTTCTAAAAAGGTGTTATGCCATCTAAGTTGGTGTCAGGCATTGCACACTCTTAAAATCAAACGAGGCTAAGTGTAAGTACCATTGATGCCAACAGCCTCTGAGGAAACAGTGCAGGAGTTTCTGATTGGGAAGAAGCTCTGAACTCACTTTGTTTCATCTTGCAAGGTCTGTTCTTTCCAGAGAAAGCAGAACACAGAGCCTGCAATATGCTAATGGGAAATAACCTGTTGGAAAGATGAGAGACAGCATGCTACAGAATGCTGTTGATCCCTCCCAGGCAAAAATAGGACTAAGTAGGTTAGAACACAGTTTACAAAAGCTGCATAAAAAGAGGCATAGAGGCTTTAAAAAACCCAAACAACAGCAAATCAAAAATCTACCCATGTTACATAATTTGTGGTATAATAAAAAGTCTTTAAAAAAGAAGAACTCTTTCTCAAGGCAATGCCAGCTCCCAGAGGAAAATGTACCAAACCATAGTGGACCCACCAGGACAACACAGCAGGGAGGCAGAGATGCTTCAGGCTAAAGGTCCAGTTATAAGCAATATCATTGGGTCAGTGGGAAGACTCAAATGCAGCCAGTATTCTTATTTAAAAGGCAGAGTCACAACAGAAAAGAGTTTAATATGCCATTTTAACTGACATAATCTGTTTTTTTCCTCTAGAACTGAAATGAAAGTGTTGTAGATGAAGATTACTGCTGTGAAAGTAAGATAGCTTGCTTCCCATCTAAATGGCTTAATTTAGCTTAAATACTACACTTAGCATCAGAATGTTTTCAAAACTTTCAGTTAGCAGGTCTGGTGCCTGGTCCCAGCTCTTCGACTTCTGTGAGAGGTAAATCCACCTTTGAGGGTGGACACTGAAAACTCATTTTACAAGAAAACTTTAAATTTAATCAGGTTTTGGCTTGAGAAAGTTACAATAATTGTCTAATAATAATAAAAAAATTCACTTGATAAGAAAAGCTATAGCACAGAAAGAAAACTACTCCAAAACAAACCAGTTCTTTGTGTAAATTTGATGTTTTCTAATACAAAAAAACCCAAACCAAACAAGCCCGGAAAAGAGGGAAACTAACCAAAATGTACTGTTGAGGATGCCATTGGTAATTTTACATGTAACTAACCTACCACACACCCCCCACACTTCCACACACGTTTATTTCTTTTTTTTTCCTAAACTTAAAGTCAGATCAGACAGTGGCAAATGACAGAACATCCATGAGCTTGAATGGCCATAGGAGAGAGATGAGGTAAGAGGAAGCCTTCCATGGAGTTAAATTACAAGAGTAACATCAAGAGTACTGCAAGAGAGAAGTACTTGAGGGACAGACCTCAGAGTTCTCTCTGTGGATCACGTAGATGCTGAAGCGCAACCCAGCTTGGCATTGTGGCTGAGTTCGGAGGATATCCAAAAAGAAATGTGCTTTGTGATATGTCATTAAAAGAGTGAGAAGAGCAGTAGAGCTCTTAATGCTAAGGAAAATTTGCTTTTTATGCATATTCCACTTCTAAATAAAAACTAAGAAAAACAAATGGGAAAGCACTGTGCTTGGTATAGATACCTCTCTAAAAGTGAATCTGTTTTAAACCACTAATATCTATCTCCATAGTGTATTTGATACATCTGTAATTAACTCAAACATGAACTCTATCAGACTTATGAAATGTCAATAAATTGGGCCAAAACACAGCCTCCTGACACAAACTCTTCTATTGATTTTGAACTGTGAGTAAAAGAAGTTTAAATGCAAGTATTTACAATATGTTTCTTATTACCAGTTAGCAATTCAGTTACCCAAGTCTATTGGATATGACCTGTAACTTACTGTAAAAAAAAAATAAAATAAAATAGGGTAGGACTAGAGAACAGTTTCACTGAGGTAGAAAAAATTTGTTACAACTCTATTCCTGTTCTAAAGACATTCTTTGGAGTTCAGGACCTTGGCATCTATTCATCAAACCACTTAAGAATTTGTTTAATTCCAGCAGTTTCTGTAAGACTTGAATATGTTTTTAGACATTTTACTTAATAGGAATACAATTATTCACAGAAGCAATATAGCATATTACTCAAGGGAATGGTTGGGTCTCCTGGGTAAAACACACGCACACAGACAGAAAAAAAAATCAATTTCAAGAGACACTAAAAATAGATGGCTTTTCTCAGAGAGATGCATACCTTTCCTTCATATTCAACTTCTGTTTGTGTTTATAGTTCATTGATGTTAACAAGGCTATTAATATAGAGCAATAATTTAATGCTATATTCTATTTTTAAATGTCTATTTTAGAGTAAACCTTTCCCATAGCATCTTCCAGTCTCCGTTTTACATCTCAGTTCCTATCCTTTGCAATTGATAAAAATACTAGGATTTCCTTGGCTTTGCAGTTTCCAAAACCAAAGCACCAGGTGTGCTGCAAGTGAACCATGAAATGTTTTCATTTCCTTTGCAATTTCTCAAAAGTCTTGACATCTCATTACAAAACAGAGCAAAGCCACTCTTCCCCTTAAATTTATGTCTGCATAAATAGGGAAAATAACCAGAAATGCACTTTCAATTGGAATGCAAAAGTAGTTGCTGTGCTACTGTATATCTTAGTTTACTTTCTCTTCTTTTATTTTACAAACTAACATTTTTATAGTCTAAATAAATTAGGTCCTTGTGAAACTATTCACAGCAGATCCTCACAGGACTATGATGCTTAACTACAATGGCAGGTACCAACACTAACATGCTATTTTGCTAGGTGCAAGCATAAAACAGAAATAATAAAAGAATTCCAAGATACTTCACACTACTCCTGAGTGCTTCTACCGATTGTTGGATTTTTAAATGCACGTTCCTAGCTCATGTGCAACTGGGACATTTCACAGAGCTAGTGAATGAAGTAACAAACATGAAACTCCGGACAAAAATGTTCTGTGATACCTGACTATGAATAGAGAAAAGGTCAGAACTATTGCATGAGTTTAGAGCATGGCAAAAAGTAAAGTTCTAGGGACAATTTTTATTTTTTTTAGGCCCGTTATGAGTTGTTTTACATAATTCCACTTACCCAGCTTACAAAAGAAACACAACTCTTTTTCAGAAACACCTTAAACATCTCTATTATTTCCAAAAATTGATTCAAACCTTTTATAAGCATAGTAAAGCGCGCATCAAATACTAAAGTAACAGCCCAACCTACGTTGGGAGTTCTCGAAAGTGCAAATCTGATGCAGAAATTATCAAAGAAAGGGATACGTTTTATGACAAGATGTGGCAATCCCTTATACAGCCCTAAGACGCCGAAGCCCTTGGGCGGCATTCTGCCCTCATTTGCGATCCTCCGAATCCCGCGGGCGAGCCCCCTGTCTCCTCCCTCAGCCTGCCCCGCTCCGGGGGCTGTTCCCATTGTCTCGGCGGACAGCGCTCCCCTCGCCGTGGATGCCCCCGCGGGATGTCCCGCTCGCCCCGCGGCTTGGAAGGGCCGCGGTCGCCGCTCCCGCAGCCCTTGCCCGCGCCCCGCCGCTGCCTCCCCGTCCCCGCCATGACTGTGCAGGATTCCCGGCTTGGGGGCAATTCCCTCTCCGGCGGGAGCAGCGGCCCCGGTTTCCCGGGTTACGGCGAGGCACTCCCGGCCGGGGCGGGGGAGCGGGAGCCGCGGTGCCGCTCTGCCCGGAGCCCGCCGGGCGCGCCCCCGCCCCGCTGCCCGCACACACGGGGCTGCCGCCCGGCTTTGTCCGCGCCCGCCGCCCGCACCTGCCGGCTGCCGGCCCCGCTGCCGCCGCCCCGCACTTACCACACCGAGCCGTAGGCGCCGGAGCCGACGGGAGTGAGGTTCTGGTAGCGCTGCGGCACCTCCCACACCGTCTTGTTCAGCTCCTGCCGGTAGAAGCAGCCGCGCTCGGACATTTTCCCCGAGCAGCCGCCGGCAGCGACAGCCGCCCCTCAACCGAGGCGAGCGCGGCCGGCGCCGGCGGGAAGGAGGGACCGGGAGGGGAAGGGGAGGGGAAGGCGGCGGCCGAGGGGGTGGGGGCAGCGGCCGGGGCAGCCCGTGCTGGGGCGGGGGGCGCTTGGCGCACAGGCCCGGGAGAGCCCCGGGTGTCCCCCCACGGGGTGCGGGGAGTGGCGAAGCGCCGGTCCCGCCCCGGAGCATCGCGGCTGCACCGCATCCTCCGCCCTGACCGAACGTGCAGGAAGGGCCCGCGCCGCCGCCGCTGCTCCCCGCGGTCACCCAGCCCTTTCCCTGGCATCCGTCAGGCTTTCTAAAGCCTTGCCGACTCCTTTCTGGCTTTGCCAGGGCCACCTGCAGCTCCCCCTCGCCATCTCCCCCACCCCAAACCTGGAGCTGCAGCGCCCGCGGCGGTGACCCTGCGGCGGGCTCGCAGCCCGGGCATCGCCCGCGGGGCCAGCGCGGGCCCCACGCACTGACGGAGCCCCGGGCAGCTCTGGGATTTACTGGGAGTCCGACTAATTTCCCGTTACAGCATTGGCTCCCAGATGCAACCATCTGAGTCTTTTTCCTTTTCATCAAGGAAGGCTCGACCCCGCAAGAGAGCAGATAATCTTGAAAACTTTAAAACTCCGAAACACCAGTAAAAGTGAAAGGTTCTCTGACTTGTTTACTGCGTTTCTTTTTCTCTCTGAAATGTACCCGATACAATATCTCAACGACCTCTGGAATCAATGCAGCACTACTGCAATGTTACTAGTATACTTTTTATATATATTATTTCCTTCCATAACTTCTTATGCTTCTTTGACTACCTCTAAATAACCTGTGCATAGCCTACTTGCATAGGTTTGGGATGTCAGGATTGCTCCACATCTGTCTTTGAATCAGTATGGAATGTAAATCCTCTCTTTTCAGAAACCACGTGTAAGTCCACTGCATTCCTATGCCATGGTTTGCAGTTCACTTTGACAAATAGGTGCTCAGTTTGTGCTAGGACATAATGTAAGTATTGAGAACACATATGCTTGAGTAGCTGTGAGCATGATGAGCCAGAAGGCAAGTTTTATGGATGCTCCAAACACTGGATGGTTCAAGTTCCAGCTCTGAAACCCCAGCCCACATTGTATGATAAGACTTCCATAATAGGGCTATTCAAGTGAACAGCACCAGCAACTTGGCATTTGCTCAGTGCATTTCAAATTAAAAAACACATGAATGATGCTACTACAGCCATTTATTTGCAGCCGTCCACTCAAAGTGCTCCTAAAGTCATAGTCTAGTTCTCACTTCTACCCTTTTCTAGTGCAGCAGACCTCTCCAATCTTCTCAAGACTGCTCCTTGGTCCCACTTGAATTTCTGTGCTGAGAGCCTAGTACTTGAAGGAAGTGGCAAGTGTGAAAAATCCAACAATATGTTAATTTATCTTATTTTTCTCAGCACCGCCATTTTGAGTTTTTAAAACTGAATAACAGTGCAGTCACTCAACACCAAACCAAGAAGAAATATTTCTGTCACTGCTGTGCCAAAATGAAGCAAATAATGCTACTTACTGACTTTTATTCTACTTGGTCTCTCGAGGTGTTTTGGTGTATTAGGTTATTTCTTTCTAACTGCAGTCATGATTTTTGGAAGTTGAGTTTGTCCATATGTACCCAAGCTTTTAACCGTGCAATTTCCATAAGAGTTAATTTTCTGTCTGGTTAACATTTACAGTTGCTCTCAATTTCCTGCCTTCTGTGAGCTTCTGTCAATTGCTTGTATTACAGTCATGACTCAGATTGTACTTGATATCTATCCTTCTTTTATTGGATACTACATATATGGTGTACTACTGCATGTAATGAGGGAGATAACGGAAAACACCAAGGATGGAGGACAGTGCATTTGAGTTGTCTCAGAGCTAGGCAGGTTACAGGTCTACAGAAGCTTTCCATAAAGCAAGCCCTGACAGCTGTTCCTCCCATGGCAGAAGCACCTCTGATGAGGAATGAAGGCATAAACAAAAGATACGGTCACAGCTTCCTCGATACATACATTACCTTCTTAGAAACTTTCATTGTTTGTACATGAAGTACTGTTACATAAAACTGAGCCTGAGGCTGTGTTGGGGCTCCCCATGGACATGAAGAGGCTATAAAAAACTGATGTGGACACCGCACACCCCTTCTCCCCCTGCCCTGGTGGCAGCCTCTGTGACAGCTCCTCGCCACGGCAAGTGCTGATGGCTGGAGGGCAGGGTCAGCAGGACTCACTGCATTTCACATATGGCATCACAGCATGGGAGGGAGGCCCCCGGTGCTGCAGCGGGGCAGGCTGGGGCACCAGGAAGCCTGTGAGGTAGGGTCAGCTGTGTGAGCCTCATGCCTGGTGAGCGAGCCCTGAATGCAGGCATGAGGAAATCATGCCCCTGCAGGATAGGATGCACAGTCCCTCTGACACGGCAAATCCAGCAGGTACTGAAGGAAGAAAGCTGTGTGGCAGGGCACTACCTTTCTATTGTGACTGTTCTCACATTGCATAGTCAAACCCCACGTTATTCTCACTAAAAGAAATCTCAATGAAAACAAAGGAATTTATTATTTTAGCCAGTTGTGAGTTACTAATTTCCAGTTATTCCTCATTCCACTTTTTTTTTTTTTTTTGAGTTGGACATGATATTGATGGGTCACTTCCAGCTCAATATATTCTATTATTTTACTTCCTTTTTTTTTGGTTTGATATATTGCTTGTACATCTTTGCTAACCTCCTCCTGGTTCCTTTCAATTCTCATTTATTCTCTCTAGCTCTGTTTTGATTTTCAGTTTAGGAATCACAAATTTAATACGTAATGCAGTTTAAAGGTTGCAACTTTCATACTAACAATAAACATGGAAACTCAAAGAAAGAAAATGCCACCTTAGTACTGAAAACAAAATTTCCTGGTTGAAAATATAATAAATTTTTTGGAAACCCAGCACTGATTTAAAAAATACTTTTGAAAACATAGGACAGACTGTTTGCAAATCAGAATTCAGACTGTTCTCAATACAATTGCTGTAAATGTAGGGTACCTCTAACTAAAATTCTGACAAGTATCAGTGAGGTTTCAGGGTGAGCCACCTTGATTCCATCACTATATCTGCTACAGACTTAATTTTGAACTCAGAGATGCCCATTAATAGATTTCACCATGTCCACCTGAAGTTAATGATAGAAAACTAAAGATGTGAGTATTGTGACGGTGCATCCTGTGCCACTTTCTTTTGAAAAGAAAGTGTCATGAAAGTTGTAATGAATTTGTAACATATAATATAGTATATAACATATTTGTAAAAGAAACATTTATATACATTTCTGCTAATAATAAAACACTGGGGTAATTAGCTGTGGTGCTGGTTTTATTTGCAGGTTCTTGTGAATTTCTGAAACTGCATTGTACAAATATGTAATTATAACATAGGAAAGCTGTCAGTGTTTATAAGGACAGAAAAGACAAAGTACAGGCAGCAGGAAAAGCTTAATGAAGCCTTCTGTAAATATCAAGTCAATCATTAGCTAGTCCTAATACATCAGTTTCCATGAGGTTGCTTTGCGAGAGACCATGTATCTTTGTTATCAATCACAAGACACTTGTTGCACATGCCTGTGAGAGAGTATCTCTTTTATTTCTGCTATTAACACACTTTGCTACCGCATACCTCTTTGGAAGCCTTCTGTAACACCCAGATTGATTCAGATATCTGCTCCAGCCTGAGACTATTACGTAACAACAGATATGGCTTAGGTATTTAGACTGAAGAAACTTTTTTTGATCTTCTGAGAACATGAAGGATCTTGCATTGGAGAAAACTATTAAAATTTAGTTTCTAATTTTGAATCTCATGTTTGATAATGAAAAGTCTAAGGCATTTCACACTTGTGATGAGGTATGAAATCAGATGAGGAATCATGCTATTGACTGAGGACTTCTAAAGCCTGGCTTATATCCTAATAATTACATGGCAAGAATAGGTTTTTATTCTTTCTGAGAAGCAAGATTCTAATACACTCTGAGTTTGGAGCTGGCGCTTTGTTTCCTTCTCTCCCCCACTCTTTCTATGCAGACTTGGGATGGTCACTAGGTATCTCTCTACAAGTTTTCCACATTTATGAACTGAGACTAGGATTGTTTCCTTATTTTAAAGATAAATATATAAGATTGGTACTACCTCAGATAGCACAAGCACTTCTACGAGCTGGGATTATTGTTTGCAGACACTGATAACATTTTTCACATATTCCTTTCATACTGTGGTGGATACAAGACAGGAAATATTTTCTAATATCCTGTTAAATGAAAGTAGGTCTGACAAAAAAATCAGCCTCCCTTACCTGAAATTACAGTGAAGTGTGTCTTGGCCTCCTGTAGTCTATCAGAACAGGGCAGGAACAACATATGGGTATTATTCTAAGACCATGTTGCTATTAGATTTTCAATGTGATTGGGACTGCAAACATGATAGCAATTGGTGTCAGAAGTCTCCAAGGTAAATTTAATAAAATACAATATCCTGCTCAGTCATGTCAACAAGGGTTTCTCAGTTATATGTACATTCAGAACAAGGCCACCATCAGAAAAATAAATAGAGATTTAACTTTATAATAATTCCTAATTAAGTAAACAAAGGTTCAGTTATGAGGGAAGACTGAGATGGGATATTAATATATAGTGCTATATTTTGCATTGTATTTCACTTGCAACCCATGTAATCATGTTGCCTGCTGTCTCACAACAACTCCATGATGCTTTATTCTTATGCATAATACAGCATAACTCAAACATAGTCTAATATTGACATGTATAATCAGTAGCTGTGGACAGCCCAGCACTGCTCCCATTCAAGTCAAAGGCAAATTTCATTATGTGAATGGGAGCAAGAACACGTTGTTCCAAATGCATTAATTTGGGTTTATGTCCTGAATAAACATCAGTTGTAAATCTCTCCAATAAAAATAGATGCAGATGTAAGAGCCCACGTACACCAAGCTCTGTGCTTTTCTGATGCATATATGAAGTCACACACAAGGAAGACTGTTTAATTGACTATTGCACTGTCTCTTTTGGCTCCAAAGAAAACACCGTGGCATCTTTAAAATGGCTGTGCATTCCTAATCATGAATTCCTCTAATGACAATCCAAAAATATTTATGACAGTCTGGCTAAAAATGTGCTTATTTTGCACACAAAGTCAATATGAAGAGAAGTTGTTACTTACAGGACTTCTGAATACTGTGGGGTTGTAGATGTGTACAAACTTGCACCTACACCTGTAGGGCTGCTCTGCCTGATTCCTGTGGGCTTTGAAGTAAGCACTAATAGTGTAGTTTAAAAGTATGCAAATATTTGCAGTTAAGAGAGAACAATATGAGAACAATATCTGAGTCAGCTTTAACTCTTTATGAACACCTACAGGAAATGATTACCAATGCAAAAACTTGTAAAAGCAGAATGCACATCTCCAGTAAATTATCAGCCTGACTTAGTATGAGATGCATGTATTTGCATGCCTTCATTTGCCATCTGCTACTCATCTACAGAATTTTGTACTTCAATCTGGTGCTGTTCATTTCCTATAAAGCAGTTCAACCTTGTCCTCCTGAAAATGCTGTGTCCCTTTTCATAGCTGTGTTTTTCAGTCATTATTTGACATATTGTGAGGATACAACTCAGGCTGTTTGAAAAAAAATTGTACAAATTCAGTTGTTCTATTGTATATGAATCTCTCCAACCCATCTGGAGGGTTTTTTTTCTTTCCCACCAGCATGACTCCAGTGTACAGTAGGCTATTCCACAAAGGTGAAAAGTGGAATTTCTACTCTAATAACATTTTCTTCCTCACTGATACTGTAATGTCACCTTCTTGGTTTTTTTGGGTTTTTTTTAACAGCCTGTCTTTGGTATCTGCTGAACAGACTTTTGGTTTTTGAAAGCAAATGTGTCAGCAAGGCTTCAAATAATGGTTGCAATGTGACTGTAGTGTGACAAATGACACCGCAGATGTTGAGCAGTGTGGACAGTAATGGATCTGATGGCAACATGCCCTCTACTGGAGCTTCACAGGGGCTTCATAAACCCGGGCAAATGGCTCGTGTGGCTTGGCAGTCTGTTATTAGTCACATTTGGACTCACAACATACCTTGCTTGCTAAATGTCTGTATCAAACTTTCTGTTGTTATTATTATGGCAGGATGGTAGGACAATAATGTGATGTTGCTCAAATAATTCCATACAACCATTTGGACAAAAACTGTGGTCTGTGTGATCCACATTCTGTTCAGAAGCTGCCATCCATAAAGGAGGACAATTTTTCACAGTTTTGTCATAATTCAGGATGCCTTTGATACACATTGGCTCTTTCAGACTCTACAGACCATGCATCTACTGAAGTCTAATCATAGTTCTATTAATGAACCTCCATAATCTCTATGCTGTGAAAGAGTAGCTTACTACTCTTTAGTTTTACTTGTACTTACAGGAGTTTTTCTGAACTGAGCTACGTAAGAAACGCCCACAGTTTAAGCAGCCTTTGTGTGTATGTATTGCACTCTTAAAACAAATAAAGCCATAAACCCTTGTATGTAGAGTTGTGTAGACATATGACATACATCTACTAACATTTCAGAAATAAATATCAGGTGTTGCCTCGGTTTACCTGTTTTATATTATTGTACCTGAATTACACAGTTAAATTGATGAATAAAAGCAACAGCAGACATACCTTTTGAGGAACTTTTGAGGAACAATTAATTGAGGGACTTAGACCTAAGGATTTAAGCACTTTAGTGTCCTTTTTATAAACTGGAACTTAACAAAGGGAATATTCAATCACTGTAAGATCAGAGGCCCTGAAAATGAGGGGGGGTGGTGGGGGGGGTGGTATTAGCAGTTGCAAGAAATAAGTGAGACAGATCCTGACTGCCACACTGATGAACAATATAAAACTGGAAGTGACTTCCCAGACAGGTCATTGAGTTACAGGTGTTACATTCACCATCACAAACTTACTATGTGCCAATTAATAAGTAATTAATGTTCACTGGCCTTCAGAAAATTTATACTAGTTTGTAAACTGCCCATATATATTTGTGTTTGTGCCAGTGCTGCTCTCTGGCCTTTCCTTGGCATTTCTGTTTCCCCCAGTGTTATTTCCAGACATCAAGTGTGTCTGTGGCAGCATTCAGATTAAGTTCACTGAGTTCTTTATGTCTTCTGTGGTAAGATAGGCTCATCCCTTCTCTGTATGATTCTGAGGAGAAGGGCAAGCAAAAACTGTAACAGCTCCTCCAGTGGAGTGTTTTATGAAAAATGCCATGTGATTTTTTTTTTTGTGGTCACTGGGGAGTTATGAAGTAGTCCTTTTTTTTTACTGGAGTTGTTGTTTAAGGTGGAATTAATTATTCCAAATTTCCTTGAGGTTTTACTCATCCTGTAGCAAAACACACAGACTATCCTTTTTGCTGCTTACTGTTATCTCCTGCTTCTAATGGTAAAATAATAAATAGGCTGAGATTTCTTATTGACTCTTGGGTGTGAATGGCATAACAGTGGGCTTTCAAAACCAAAGGTCATGCCCATTGCCTTATTTGTGTGAACATTTAAATGACAGGACAGTGACCTGTGGCAAAAGGTTTTACATTCCCAGAGTGCATTTGGGGCCTTTTCCCTCAAGGTGAGCATAATTAAGGTTGGCAGAGGTAAGAGACCTAAAAGCAAAGGCAAGAGGCATTTCAATATGAATTTTTAATGCATACAAAGTTGCTGTTTCTGTCATACTAGGGGGAACCAAGGTAAGATGTCTTTACTGGCAAAGGCAGCACATTTGTTCAAAACACCAGCCTGTTTTACAGCAAAATACCTCAGTAAGCTAAAGTTTCTTAACACTACTTGTTATCATCTTTAGTCTTCATTTTATGTAGAATTAGACTGACTATACCTTAAGAAAATTCTCATCACCAGTTAATAAGGCAAATATGTCCTTAATTGCAGATTACAGATAGTGGTTTTTTTTAATGCGATGCAACTGGTGTTCTTGAAATCATTACAGAGATGGGTGTGAGCCCAGCTTTTATTACTGCCACAGTAACAGGTTCCATCTTACCTCAGTTAGCTGTTTTTATGCATCTAGTGGTCTGCCTCTCTTTTGCAGTAGTGTGAAACAGTGGATGAGTTTTTAAGAAGCCTTTTCTTCAAATATATGTTTTGGTTTCATCTTTTCAGCCTATTCCAGTTTTCCTCCTGAAAGACATCAGCCAACTTCCTTGTCCAGCAGTTTCATCAATTTTCACTTTGGGATAGAGCCTAATAATTTCTTTAAAACCTTGGATTGATTGTACACATGACCATTGAAACCAATTCTCTCTGCCAGTCTTTATCCCTCCATTTCATAACACAGAGGTTTAGCAAATATTGTATCAGTTTTAGGTAATTCTTCTTCTAGAAAGCTCTGTAGAATGCTTTTACCTGTAAGGTTTTTAGAAGCACCAGGTTTTCTGTAGTTTTTCTTCTTTTACTGGTTTTCACAACTTTTCCTGATTTACAATATAGATGCAGCAAACCTTGAATCAAGCTTCATTTGAAAGTGGGTTTTGTTATGTATTGTAAAATTCAAGTTTTTTACTGTCTTCTGAGCTTAATGGATGCCTTTGCAGAGCATCCATTTACTCCTTCTGCCTGATCTGTATATTGTTTTTCTGCGTGATGCTGTTGCACCTACCTGGCAGCTTTACCAGGTCTCTCTCCCATGACTAGGCAATTATTAATGTATTTTTGAGGTCCAAATCAATGTCTGGAGTTGCCTCAGTTTGTGTATCCTACACTAACATATATTTTGAAATGAGAATTAGCAACATTTCAAAGGCCTGCGCTAGACTGTTTTTATCTCCAGTTTAACAAGCATGTTGCCAGGAGGCCAGTGCAGTGGTAATGCTTTGTCTTTATACAAATAGAGACTGCTGACTTTTGAACCCAGTGAGATCCCAGTACCTGTGAATGTCACTGATATCTCCCCGAGGTATGCCATGGTGCTCAGAATCTCATTCTGTACCATCTGTGCTGTGTACCATTCAAAAGACCCCATGTTATTTGTGCTGCAGTTTCTGCCCCTTGCTTTGGTGTGATGAATTACTAAGCACATAATATCCCATCAAACTCTTAATCCAGCTGCATATGGGAAAAATAAGGTACTTTCTATTTGATTCTGCTGTGGCAGCAGAAGAGCTTGGCAATCACTGGTGGCTTTGTGGACAGGTGATCCTGAAAAGTCATTCAATCTCAGCACTGTTTTGTGTGCTGACTTACAGAAATTGCTAGCTATAGAGTAGCTCCTTTAGTCTCAGAAAATCAATAAATTATGTCATTAGCTATTAGAACTTCACACAGTCCTTATGGAGGTGGAGCAGTAGCTTTTTTGCAAGCATCCAGCCTTTTGAAACTTTTTTAGCTTGTACATAAGTGGTTTTCTCACATTGCAACAGCTGCAATGTGATGAGGTCTTTTTAGTTTAATTCAGCTGGCTTCTCCTTTTTCCTCATTTCTAGTTGAGGATTCCAGCCTCATTTCAACTGACAAGACTCTCACTCCACAAACAATAACCATTTGTTAAGACTGGATACCATCATGGCATTCATACTGCACAGTTTTGCAACACTTGTGATCGTTGTAGCAATATTTGATGACAGTGGGAGCCTGGACTTAACCTGTGAGATTCCTTCCCGTTACTATGACATTCCTATTACAAGTCATGCAAGCAAAAGACCAAATGACAAAGAGAAATAAAAGCTAAATTATGACATATAGACATGAAACAGCACAAGAATAAGTTCTTTGTGAACCTCAAGCCTACTGTCCAGTGATTCATTATACCTCAAATTCATACCGCACCACAAAACTTAATTACAGTAGAACTCAGATCTTCACAGCTATGTAAAACCTGTGCAGACCAGAACACATCTTTTTTTTTTTTTGTTAAAAATTGAAGATGAGAAGGCTGGATTCTCCTTCAAAAGCACCCTATTTTCAGTTATTTCCTTCTACGGTCATGCATGCATAGTTATCAGCAGTCCTGCATTAATAGGGAGAACTTTCCCTAATTATTCCTGGACATTCCTTTCCTTGATATTCACTCCAGTAGTGTGAACATTTTCTTTCATGGTTTCCTTTCTTTTTTTTCCTGTGTCTTAAACCAAAACGAGACTTGAAGATGTTTCCCACAGTCCCACATGGCAGAGAAGACAAAAAGAAACTGAGGGCAGCTGGGTTGGCTTGCATTAGTCCCCACTGCTCTGCTGATCATGCATCCTCTCTCATTAGCTTACCTAGAATGCGGAGGCTTGACCTGCTGGATTGTGTATGATCTCCTTCTTCCCTTGTGTCTGTTTTTTACCGTTCTGCTGATAAATCCAGGCTGTATAGCTGTAGGGATCTGCCCAGCAGAGAACTTCTTGTTTGTAGTGCAAGCTGTGGATAGTATGTTTGTGTGAACGGCCTGGAAGGTTCATTGTTAAGAGGGTAGGAGTAACAAAATTACTGAGACTGGGTTCAGTGATCTGCTTTCCATTCATGAGTTCTGCACTAATCATAACTCTGTCTGAACTATATAACAGTTAAGCAATATTTGTTCAACAAGCAAACAGAAATAACAACAATAACAAAAGCTTAACCAAGGTTTGCATTTGCTTTCTGAGGTACAAATTGATAAAAGTGTAGTTTAGAGAGATATATCAATTTCATTAAGCCTTTTGGTAAAGGTGATGGCCCTTTGCTTAAGGAATATGACAGGTGATACTTTAAGAGGAAATGGCCAGAGATGAGAATGCTTACACTGTAAATGTTGTAGCTTTCCCTCTTTATTTAATAAAATAACTGTAATCACAGAGAGGAAAGCAGACAAATGTTTTACACATGTGGCAAGCTTCAGCAGCCAAACAAACAATTCTCCCAACACAATGAGCACAATCTTTCCAGCTCTAGGCCTTTGCCACAAAGCTAATGGCTCTACTGTTCCGGAAAGCAATCACATGCCCTGTGCCCCTCCCTGCAGGTGCTGCTTTCCTGGGCAATCCAACCACAAACACTGTATTTTTGCACTCCTTTGTACAGAAGTAAGTTGCAATCCCACAATCAGGAAATGCTGTGACCAGAAGTCATTATGGTGAATTTTCTGAAGTAATGCAAAGGCACATGGGTAATAGCTTTCCATGATTTTAAAGCATTTTTATAGGGGCTGCTAAATTCTCAGAAACAGTAAATAGTAACTGAAGACAAATGACAGGTTATTGCTTTCTCCCACAACACTCCCCTTTATTTCCTAGTGAAGCAGGAAAGGAAATTAAAGATAAATCTGTTTTTATGAAATAGAAATAGTTTTTTAAATATAAATAAACCTTGGACAAAAACAGAGCAGGTGAAATAGCACTACTATTTCTCTTTTTGGCAGATAACTTGGCAAAATATGGGACAGGTGGCTTCAGGAAGTAAAATACTCCATACCTCTGCAAGTGCTTGGTGATCTGTTAACATAGCAGCTGTCCCACTCCCAGTCATAATGAAAAGGCAATTATTACAGCCTCAGTTATCACTATAGATAAGCAGATAGCCTCCAGCACAACTTGTATCCTGGCTCTTTTGCTCTTGTTTACCAGAAGCTGCACACTGCTCCAGGCAATTCACATAGCAAGCAGACACATCCAGTACAGCCAGAAAGAGGAAGGGTGTTCACCAAGCTCAGCAGTTGCTCAGACCTTAAGAAATGTGGGTTCAGTTCTTGTGGTCCCACAAACATCCTACAAGATTATACAGATCATTTAGTTTTTGTGGTCCAGGTACTTAAAATGACCTTCTCTTTTTCTAATGCCTAAAACCTTTATCTGCTCATCCTCTGAAGAAGAATATAATATGAAGAGCTAAATACCAAAGCGGCACAGGAATTAAGCATCTGGCAAGTGTTAGAGAAAAAGTCATTCCTTTCTTCTAACACTAGGAGAAACAAACACTTTCCTGTTTTGTTTGGAGAACTCATAAAGGAGTGAGAAGTATGATTTCTATTCTTCCTCCAAACTTGCTGTCTTGAACCCCAGATTTCTGCCCACTGCCTAAGGCTGTCCCAGTCCCCAGGTTCCAGTGTATAGGGGAAGAGGAAGGGAAGTACAAATGGATCAGGATGGAACAGGAAGAAGAAAATATTCCTCCTACAAAACATGTAGAGTTTTGTACTGATAGAATTTAAAGATCAAAGAAGCAAGCTGGAGGGCAAGTAAGCTGCTCCTCAGTTGTGTAGCATACATGGATTCCAGCTGTTGCTTTAATCAAGTCTTCAAGGACATTTTTTTTAATTTAAAATAATTTTATCATTTTCTTAGTGAATACTTGATTCTTGTTTGCAAAATGGGGTTGCTTCAAACAAAGGAAGTAAGAGCACTGCTGCACCCACAAAACCCAAGACTTAAGGTCCTCATGCATGGGGGGAAGGACAGGGCAAAGAGAGGAAAGGAGGACTTTGTTTCTGCATAAGCAAAGTGAGGCACAAAATCCAGCCACTCATTTACTGAGTATCATAACTGTCTAGAGCATGTATTCCAGAGATGTTGCTCAATGGATACACTTGATGAAAGCATAATTTTTAGATCCCAGTCAGTTCAAGCATGAGAAGTGTGAGTTGCTAGGCCTCAAGAGATCCAGGCTGTTCTATTTATTTTCAAAAGTAGAACTGTAGGCAAGGGACCTACACTATTAAAAACTCCTGACAACTATGGACTCAGGCTCTAGGAGTACAAGCCAGATTTTTGAAGTTCATGGTATCAGACTTCTGCATCTAATTGCTGTCTACAAACTGAGATGGACCCAAAAGTTGACCTTCTGAATTTGACTCTCTATAATTCTTTTCATCCTCTTCTTATACAACACTAATAATTTACACATGTTCCTAACCCAAGAGGTTTACTTGCTCTTTCTGATTCTCCTCCCCACCTGGGCTGTGTGGTACTTAGTTGCTGGTTGGGGTCAAACCACAGCACCACTGAAGGGAACATATGACTGGAGGATATGCAAGCAGACAAAATTTAATCTGGGTGATAGTAACAGTGGTGCATCAAAGTTAGCATCTGTAGATGCAGTGGATTACTAAGAACATAAGATAATAACTATGGTGATGGGAGCATCAGCACAGGCCAAAAAGCAGAAAAGAGGCCTAAAGAGACCTTATTTTCCTCCAGTGCAACAGCAGACACCCACTAATATGAGCATGCAAAGGTGAGAAACAAGCTCCACTCCTGTATCAGCTCATGCCTAGGGGCATTCTCTCCCATTTTTAATGAAGGGATACAATCTTCACCCCATGCCCTGTGTGTCCTCCTGATGTTAAGTTACTCCTGTACAGTGATGCAGCCTGGCTTCAGTTCCACAGTCTGGAAAGGTTCATGTTCTTGCTGTCATGGAAGGGAAGAATAAGATAGGCTTCTAGGGAGGGACCAAACCATTAAGAGTGTGGCACTAGGTCAGTTTTTATTGCCTTGGTATATCTGGTTATGCCTGCTTTGGTTGTGGGCATGTATCGAGAATTGCAGTCTTAAGGCGCCACAGATGCTGTTACCAAGCCATGATACAATTACACCTTCAGTGTGCTGTGTGAGCTGCACACTGTGTACGGAGTAAAAGCAGATGAGCCAACACTACAGAAAAGGTGGGGCTAGTTAGCAGATGTAGAACTTCATGCTACTGTGGCTTATTCAGAAGCAGCCCAGGTATTCACAGGTAACAGAGTTATGCTGAGCAGACACTTGAGTACAGGAACGGGTAGTATTTTTCAAGAAAATATACTTGGCAAAAGTTGCTAACAAAAATAATTTCCTAGTCAGTCAGAACTGATGTCATTGACTCCCTGTGCCTTGATGATATTTAAAATATTGCTGACTGCTGCTGTGCTGATACAAGTAATGCAAATCCACACACTTTCTGACAGTGAAAAACACAGGAAAACAAAGGCTCCAGGGCCAAACAGTCTATTGTAGCAGGAAATGTTTTCAAAACAGAAAGTGATGGGGTCATGCATAAGCTTTGCCATAGCAGTTATTCTAGCAGCTGAGTAGTCTGTCAGGAGAGGGAGGTCAGTTCATCTGCCTTGACCTAGAGTACTTCTTTCTTAATTGGCTGCTTTGCCTTTCTGGGGTTTGTTCCTAGGTTTTGCTTACTTTTTGTTGTTGTTGTTGTTTTTTGTTTTGTTGTGGGTGTTTTGGTTTTTTGTTTGTTTGGTTTTTGGGTTTTGTTTGTTTTGTTGTTGTTGTTGTTTTTGTTGGTTTTTCTTTTTGTAAAAAAAGAAACATGTATGGCAGAGGAGCCCACAGGAATCTGTGGACAGAAAAGCTTCTTCATTGATTGTGTCTGATTTTTCAGTAACCTTGGCACACACCATAGGAGATAAACCCCCCATCCAGGCACAGGTCAGTGTTATTGCAACAATTCATCTAGCTTTGCACTGACTTTCAATACACAGGAATTTTTCAAACAAACAAAAATCTCATGGGAGGTGGGGGTGCATCAAGGCATGAGATCCAACTTCTGTATCAGTTTTAGGGACTTTCCCTTTTGAAGCCTAAATCATGTAAATGAGAACATTACTGAGTTAACAGGTTTCTTAATTTGAGGCATCCACCATAAGTCTTTAAACAAAACATAACAAGTGATATGAACACGCCTGACACATGCACAGCCAAGACTAATATTATGGTACAGCATGCTATACTTGATTAGACAAAATGTTTGGGTATTCACATCTGACAAGCTTTTGAATAAAGCAATTGCATTAAGCTACATATCTGAGCCAGGAAGCTTTAATTATTTTTTTTTCCCCAGGTCTCAGTGGATTTTTTTTGTTTTGGGTTTTTTTTTGTTTTGGTTTTGTTTTGTTTTGCTTTTTTTTGTTTTGTTGGGGTTTTTTGTTGTTTTTTTTTTCCTCTTCTTCCTTGTTTCTCTGGCAAGAAGCAGCTCATGCCATCATTGTAATCTCTGAATGTACATGACATGTTCAGGCTGAACCTGCAATGGGATGCAACAAATAAGGATGACTTCACTGAAGGAACGCAAGGCCAGGGCTGTGGCTCAATGCAGAGCTTGAGTGACTGGACTGTTTTTGCTGTGTACCTCATGTGCTTTGAGCATGTGTAGAGAGCACTGAAATAACTGAGAGAGTCTGAAGTGGATTAGCCAGGCTCAGGTAAGCTCACTAGCCTGGCTTCAGAGCCTGTTCTGTGGGAAACATGTTTGGAGTCAGCAGGAGGAAGTGGAACAAGAATGGGTAAGAAGTGAGCTCTGAGCCAGGAGTGACAGTCCTGGCACTGCTGGAGGAGATGGCTGAGCACACTGGGGCAATAACAGAGATCTGGCTCCTACAGAGGCAAAACACCACTGGTCTTGTTCACACAACGTTCATCTAGATGAAGGTTGATAACCACTGTAGCAGACCAGATGATCAACTCCTCTCCCACTGCAGTTTTCTACCAGACAAACTCTAGTAGGCAGTGGCCATTTGGAGGGACAGAGCAATTAGATGCTGCAGCTTTTAGATGGAGAACTGTCTGAAGAGATGGATTTTCTTGCAAGTCAGTAGGTGTGTCTTGACAGGACATCCTATGTATGACTTGCTGAAGTGAGCATGATCCTATGAGCATGATCATCAGCTGAGAAACCAGCTGTCACAGAAATTCTGCAATTAAATAACTGCTGATGAGTTCAGCTTCCCAGGAGGGGTGTAAAGTTTGATTAGCACAAGCAAGGATCAAGACTTTCATTTGATTGTGTCACCAATGTTCTCACATGTTTTAATTTTTTTTCATTTTTTAAAAACTGCATCCTGAAGTACATAAATAATTGAAAAAATACTGGATGAGTTCAAGCTGCTTATAAATCTTTGGACTATGTCACACACTGTTGCCTGTACATCTTGATCAAACTGTGAGAAAGGCAGAAAGTGAAAGATCAAAGCAAGCAGGAAACTTCCAGTGTGGCTGGACTGGTAGAAACATCTGCTTATCATCATGTTTGTATAATCACTCATGTCATGGCTGTCAGACAACTGATACTTGTGTCATTCTGTACACTGCAGCTCACCAGCAGTATCTCGGGTGTTGTAGTTTCAAGAAAGAACGTGCACCAGGACTGAAAGGCAGTTAATTGCAAGTGAGAGCCAGGCCTCTGCTCTTCATACTGCTCTTCAAATGCATTTTTTAAAGTTCTTCCTGCCAGATCTTAGCCAAGATAAGTTTTATTTTAACTAATGTCTTCCATAGTCCTAATTTATTACTTTGGGCTTTTATTACCAAGAAGTTGTTCAAAACTACCTTTCCTTTGCGTCTTTAAAAAGCACCATGATTTGTGTTTTAATGCTTCTGTAAATGTTAACTTCTGATGCACTGAGATCAGTACATTTAAAAGACAGACATTTTATCAAAAAGTTTGCAGCATGTGGAATTGGAGCAGTGTCTTGAAAAGAAACCTCATCTCCTTTGTGAGACAGTGAAGGCAAGGATAAAATAGTTAAACTTCCCACTGAGTTGTTTTTATTGATGGAAATATACTTGCAGACCCTGAATAACAATTTAGGACTTCAAGCAGTGCATAGAAAATTAGGCATTTAAGAGTAATCTTGCTTTTTGAAACAGGTATTCACTCAGCATGAGCAACCTATGAAGTTTACACAGGCAATATGATTAGTATTTCAGACATACAATAGAAGATCTCAGAAGAAGAATTCCCTTGCATCACTTAACTTGGGGAATTTTTTGCTTCAACCTGTCCTGTCCTTGTATATCCAAAATCCATGCTGAGGTCTCACACCTTCTCACTGCACTGTGTCATTATTAAAGTTCATCACAACTGTGCTGCACCTTGACCATGGCTTTCTGGTGTGAGCATTTTGAAAAGGGTAATCAATGCCCAAGAAAAGACTCTGGAGGACAGATGATGATGATGATCCTTTCAGCAGCTTTTCTTGTTTTCCCTTTCTGCCTTCACTCCCCAGTAAAGATTCATCAGCAGTTGTTACAAATCCCTATTGCTGGAGGCCAGTGAGAGCCTGGACATAGGATTCAGCCTGTTGCCCAGCACTGAATTGGTATCTGTGCAAGTTTGACTTTGTTTTCGTTGCTGCTAGTGGTGAAAGGGGCACGTAGAACGTAAAACAGAATCAAAAAAAGGATAAACCCGCCATTACTATGCTTCACAGTGTTTGGCATTTGAAATCAAGAGTTAATGTTAAATTCTGTCTTATTGATTATGCATGCAAAGATTCCTCTTACTTAAGCAGTGATATTTCAATTACCTTCAATAATATCAAAGGCCAGCAGTGAACAACTTGTGACACAGGATTATTTTAATGCCCATAGGGCAGTTTGGGATAGTGTTGGGAAATTCTGCAATTTGAAAATTCATCTATGGAAGGCAATAATTTCTAGTTTCTGAATCCAGTGAAATCATTTGAATTTAGAGGACACAGTCCTTGACCTTCAGAAGCAACGTACTGCCAATTGGTTGATTGGTATGATCTTTGCCATCTGTGTAACAGAATCCCTCTGCTTCCACTGACCATCTTCTCTGGTAAGAGATGCCCTTAACCTCTGAATTGAGAAAGAAAATAGAGCTTGGCATGTACTCTTGAAAAAACTGCTTCTCCAGCTTTACAATTCAATCATCTTTGAGGATGATCCATTTATTTGGGCTCAAACATAGTTTTTAATTGAAGCTGTTAAAGCTCTAGACTGAAAGTGCTTTTAAAATTTGGTATATCTCTTATGAATCACATCATATCTTGAGATCTCTATTGTATCAAGTTGCCTTTTTACAGCTCTAGGCAAAAAAACTTATAAACAAAGCATTTTTAAAAGGCTGAATGAAAGAAAGGAAACACAAAGAGATTTGTCTGGCTCACAGCCAGGCCAAGGTTGCTATCTGGAGAATATTCTGAAATATAAATCACAAAATCTGGAGACTTGCCATGTCATCAGTTATTTTTAGCAGAATGAAGAAGAACTAAGTTTTAAGAAACATGTAAGATAAAGACGCAGCCTTAAAATTAGCTTTTGTTTATCTTTCTTCCTTGAACTATTGAACACTGTGATTTGCATTTTACATATTTCTTGTAGATGTCGGCTGTTCTGTACACAAATTCAAACTACACCATGTTTTTCTATAATAAAAGCAGTAAGATTGAATAAACAACTATGTAGCTAAAATGTAATATGAAAAATAAAAGCTAGAATAATTTGGAAAAAAATACAGTTCTACACATTTTTAAAGGCCTTGCATTTCTGTATGTCAAGTGTCAGCTCGCCTGATATTTTGCTAAAATTTTGAGGGGTGATATCCAAAGACTTACTCATTCAACCTACACCTTGCTAGGTTGTTATACAGAAAGTATTTCTGGACTCTGGCCCTAATTCAGAAGAAGTCTATTATTTTCAGGTGCTGTCGTTCTTAATCTTGTATGTACTTTAGACTTTAATTGACCTCAGGTTGTGATGACAGTCATGAAGATACTGATATGCTTATGTGAGCATCATAAGCACATGAACTAGAGTTCTAGAAGTCAATTTTGCTTTAAGACACAAAATCAAACCTATTGATGTGGGAGGCAAATAGCGATGGCAGTAGCAGTCACATAGTTATGCCAGTTCATGGTGAGAGGGGAATGTCAGTCTGTTAATTGGTTCTAGAGCTGTAGCCCACAACTTTCCTTTCTTCATCCCACTGTAACCAATGTAATGTTAAACAGTTATTCCCAATTTGTATTAAATTTAGAGTAGTCAGTTTGTTGACGACAAAACTCCCTGCTGCTACACAGTCTTAATCTGATTGCAAACTGACTTGCTTCTGACAAGTCATACCACAATTTCCAGGATGTTGCCTTTCATCAAAATAGAATCTTCTCCTTTAAAACAAAGTAAATGAAAACTGATGAAATACCAAAATTCATCCTGGACAAAAGAGCTGTTCTGTAAAAGCAAAGAAATATTTCTGACACAGAGACTCCTGATTGTTGAATCCCACACATGGCTGAGTGTGGTGACCATGTTAGTGGAGGTAGTGCACTCATGACTGGATGCATTTGTTAGTGAGTACTAGTGGGAAAGGGGATGGAGGGGAACAGGGATGTACAGTGTTCTCAATTCTTTGGAAATTCAAACTACTTACAACTGCAGTATTCAGCAAATGTGTTCCAGTGATCTACAGGCTCTGTTGGCACAGTGAGGTCCACATCCTCCTCTCTTTCCCTCATACAAACTGAGAATAACTCAACTGCAATTCACATTGCTGAAGGAGGGAGAAGAGCCAGATGTGAGGTTTTGTTTTCTCTTATTTTTAAATCAAGCTTTTCTAGCAAGTTATCACTTGCATGCAATGCAAGATGTCGCAGAAACCTTAAGTGCTGTTGGCAGAAATGTTCCAGTTTAATTAAGCTGCTAAAAGAAATGGCCATTTTAATGTAGAAGGAGAGTTACTTTCAGGGATAGCTACAGCAAAAATAGCTTCCTCCAGCAGAAATGGAACAGCTGGGGGAAAAGAATCTCACAGCTGTACGCAGTGCAAATGATGATTAAACAACTGCAAAGAAAGAATAAGGAACAGATCAGCGAACAGGGAGATGAAGACCTAGAAAACAGAGTATAAGTAACAGTGTTAAAGAAAATGACTTCTTGTGCAAGACTAATGAAAATGTTAGACTATCTCTCTGACAATACTTTACTGTGCCAAGAAGTAGTGCTTATAGTGGAAAATTATAATTTAGAAACTGGAAAGTGAAAAGTGCTAACTTAAAATGCAGCCCACCTCATTAAAAAGTCTGAGAGCTCAAAAAGAAGCTATTTTTAAAGATTAAATTGTAGATTCACAGGACAAAGGAGCTATGTATGAGGAAGAGATCAGAAGAAATGGAAAAAAAAAAAGGTATCATCCAAAGCATATCTTATGGTTCTGAAAGCAGTTCTTCAGACTGAAAGCATGAGAAACCTCAGAGAAACTGGTGAAAGACTTCCAGTGCTAAACATGAGGTTGCTGCAATTTGCAGTGAATGACCATGTGTGTATAATAAAAATCGTCTTGGATAAGAGAAAGAAGGTCAAGCTGAGGAAATTAAGAAGGAAAAAAATACTGAAAGGACAAAAGGAAAAAAAGCATCTCTTCAAATTGATGTAAGAAAGGATGCGTGAAAAAGAAGCTTGTCAGAGGAGAAAGGGATTGAAGAGCATAATGGAAAAACTTGACAGTTCAGATACAGAGCTGGTAATGAGGCAGTTCCTGGGTGTCTTTGCCCTGCTCCAGGGATGTGGGGAAGTCAAACCCCACTCAGATTAGTCAGGGATCAGAGACTTGTGAAAGCCGCATAAAGCCAATTTTTCTTTCTAACATGGTTTGGGACACCTCTTAGCTAGTTCTGTGTCTGCAACTGGAATTCAAGGAAGAGAAATTGAATGAAAAGACTGAGAAGGAGGAAGAGGATTAACAGGGGAAATAGAGTTATTTTTAGCCTTTTTTCCTCCCCTCCAGTACAGTGTCAACGTGAGGAAATGTAATTAATATTGATCCTTTGTGATTCAGAAACTGCCTGTAGCAGCTTCTTTGAATCTATATGCCACTTGCACAGCTTCGGTTGGTTTTCCAGGGGCACAGAGCTGCACTGAGCACCACAAACCATGCAGAAGAGAAAAGGTACCACTGGGCATTACTGTGATGGACAAGCTAAATAAAGGCAATTGTTTTAGTAAGTGCATTTAAATAGGTGCAATGCTTAAATGATTAAGAATTGGGGGAAACAGTCAAGTTGGTGCAACAGTCACACCTATGGCCACGTTTGGAGCACTTTTGTGGACAGGATATATCATAACTACTCCAAGTTGTGACAGTTCATTGTGAAGTTCATCATCTGTGTCACCTGCATGTGCCCTCATACAAAACCTCCTGGAAAACCTGTATCATAGAAAGCTTGAGGCAAGAAGAGCAGATCCTTCAGGCTGTCAAAGTGTCATTGTTGATATATTTCTGCCAATCAATTTTCATTGCAATGTTGCAGCTCTTCTTCCAGTAAGACACTGCATCTCACTGTCTCCCAGCCCATCTGTCCTATCAAATTGGCTTTTCTCCCTCTGGCTGTTTTGTGTTCGACTTGCGTATGCAGGTTTTAATCCCTCCATCTGATTAGTTAGGAGAAAAACAGTCTTAGTCTGGTAACAACAGATTAATGTAGCACTGAAAAGATATGATGATTAAATTATTGAATATTTTTTATTTATTTACATACTTTTGTATGTACTTTTTAGCAGAATGCAATGGAGGGTTTTTTTTTTTTTTTTTTTTTTTTTTTTTTGTTTTTTTGTTTTTTTTGTTTGTGTGTTTGTGTTGGGGTTTTTTGCAAGAAACTAAGAAGATGTCCTAAAATCATATTGGATTTTAGAGCACCTTATGAAATACTGATATTATCCACTAAGAATAGATACCTTTGAGTTCATGTCATCAGCATGTTTTTATGCTGCTTTTTTAAAGAGACTTAGCCCATTCTTGGAATATCTATTCTTGGCTCAATTTGCCCAGCCTTGGAAATTTTGTACATTCAGAAAAACAAAACCCAGGCAAATGTTCCCTTGTTACAAGAAGTAGCTGCCCTCCAAAGAAATATCCTTGTAATTATTTCCACAGTGACTTGACTGAAATAAACTTGTAGATTTTAAAGCTTAAATTGACAACTTATTGGATATTTGTGTTAAGCAGAAGTGATTTATACAGGTCTCACCATTTTTGCTATTGGTCCATGTCTCAGGCAGATTAGCTGGGAATTTGGAGACCCATTTCTTTAAATTGTCAAAGTAAGTTTATTAGACATCTTGTAAGATATGAAAACAGTTGTTTAATAGAACTTCCCTTTATGCTGAGATGCGTAACCCTACTCATTCACAGCAGCAAGCACAGATCTGGCACATTCAGGATAGGGAAAGGCACATCTGGATTACATGACAGCAGTGTGCCTCCAACCTGCCTCTCAAGTACATGAAAACCCTCCAGAGGTCCGTCTGGGAACTTGTCTTCTGATATCCCTCCTAGCTGAGGACTCCAGGCAACCACCCACAGATGTCTAGTGACAGAGGGTCCCATGGGGTGGGGGAACACAGGCAAGGGGAGGCAGCTTGTCCAGAGCATGGCATGCCCGAGGCAGAATTGAAAACACACAGTCAGCAGCTGGACTAACTCAGATGCAGATCAAGGCCACTGCCACTGCCCTCAGTCAGACTTAATTTGCAGAGTCCTTTCAAGCATCTTGAGCTGCTTCTGTTGGCAATATTTAGGCCTTTTATTTGAAGTTGAATGTATTACATATAACATAAATATATATTTTAACTTATTTTGCTGAGTCAGGATGGAGGCTTCTGCCAAGAAAAAATTTAAATCACCGTGGGGAATCTTCACAAAGAGGTAAAATTGTATGCAAAAGCATACAGACAGACACACACAAAAACAGAATTATAAAAGAACAGCACCTACTGAAACAAGTCTGAATACAATCATCCTAATAACTTGTGGTATCATAGAATCAAAGAATGGTTTGGGTTGGAAGGGAACTCAGAAGACCATCTAGGCCAGCACTCCTGCCACATGCAGGGACATGGTTGTTCAAGGCCCCATCCAACCTGGCCTTGAACACTTCAAGCAGTTAATCTACATTACCTTGTAGCTGACTTAGACTTCAGACAGGGATTGGGAGCTGACTTCCGGTCAAACTAGTCCATGACATCTCCACCAGGCTTGTGCTCTCTGTGCTAGGATGTTTTGGTTTTGAGAGACCCTGGAGCTGCCTGAAGATCACCCAGTCTATTCTCGACCAGCTCCCATGCATCCATGCCAGGCAGCACATTCCTCATGGCAACAGCCTTCTTCCTAATGATCTCATAATAGAACTGAGGAAGCTTGACTCAGAGCACTGAATATAATAAATTAAAGTCTTCACTGAGGTTGGATAAATAGGTAAATAGATTGATTGATTTTTAAAAAGTTCACTGCAGCCTGATATAATTATTTCACCAGTTTTGGACATTGCTATATGAATCCTGTGAATGCTGAAAGGGGAATTAATCCAGTGTCTTTTCTGAGGAAGAAGTCTCCTAAGAAAAAATTAACATAATAATTACAATGAGAAATGAGCTCAGGACATTTTTTATCCTCATAAAAATGAAATGGGAAATATGATTCACATCTCTTAGCAATGGACACTTCTGGCAGTATAAAATATGGAAGAACATTTTTTTATCACAGGCTTTGGGATTTTAGCTACAGTGAATTATAAGCAATATCTAAAAAATAAGATGATTTTAGAAGTTGAAGTTTCAGAAATAAGTGATGTAAAAGACTACATCTATCACATTTTGAAACCACAGGGCAAGAGAGATGAACTGTCACTGAATTTACACAGCAGAATTGTAAATGTACTCCTTTTTAGAAGCTTCTAATGATTGATTCCACTGTAACCTTTTGTTAACAAGAACTTAAGTTGCCTCCCTCACATAAATGAGTCTATTTTATGTAGAATATACAAGCAGCACAGCCTTGTGTTATCCAATTCATATTCAATTAATACGGTCTCATACACTTCATCATATTTATATTCTCACCAAATGTTAATGGTTTTGTTGAAGTTTCCTTGTCAAATATCTGCTTTGCACTTAAATTTCAATTAGAAATTTTTATAAAACACAACCAACTCATATTTTACAGTCATGCCTTGCTCTGCCATGGAGCTGTGCTGGTTTCCCAGGTGGGCACTGTGCTGGAGCTGTGAGTTGGTCCAGCCAAATCCCACAGCCCTGCTGACACTGTTGTTCAGCTCTGAGTGAATCTGTGTAATTCCAAGAAATACTCACAGCCTCACCAGAACATTTTAAGCACCCTCTATGCTTTCTGAGCTCCAGAGAGATAGTTAAACAGCCTTTCATTTCTCTTATGCCTGGCAGGATGTTCCTTCAGAAGGTTATTTGCCGTTCTGGTCTTTTCAGGTTCTCATCTTTGCAGTAAAGGGCCAATGATTCATATGACAGTCACTCAGGTGCAGGCAGACAGTGTTAAAATGTCTGTCCACTACTGCAGCTACAGATGTTTTCCAACACATCACAGAATTCCGGACAGCAATACTTCTCAAGCACAACACCACTACATATTCAAAGCAGCCCTCTTTCTCATGCCCGTTTCTACACATTTCCACTCTTTTTTCCAACCAGATGTTCACAGGACATCCTCTCCTTATCTGAGTAACATTGAGTGGGTTTAACTTCAGATTTACACTGAGAGGGCTGGTCAGATTATAACTCCTGCATGCAGGCAACTGAGGTATGGTTCCTGAGGAAGGGTCATGTCATGTGGCTGGCATCAGGATTGTGCTGGTTGGGAGGCTGAACCCCTGTGATGGGAGAGAGGGGGTCCAAAGGGACTATTGAAGCTGTCTGTTAGACCACTTGGGATTCTGCTTGGTCCTGTGGCACAGCACCAGAACCTTTAGATCTAACAGACACGTTGTCTTCTTCCTCCTCTCAGCTCCCTGTTGGTGTGTCAGCCATGGAAGACTTGAAATGGCTTCTACACAGCCTAACAGTGAGTGTGGGTAGGCAGCAGCAGGCAGGTAATACTGAATCACTAGCTTTTCCCGCTGTTTCTGGGCAAGCTGGCAGTTTCAATGTTTGGACAAGCTGCAGCAATGTTTTTCGGCATGTTTCAATGTGTCTCTTTCCAAACATTAATGTGCAAAGCTCAAACCTGCCCTAGATAGACTTAGAATGATGGAGAAAACACCTGCTTCCTGAGTATATAATTCCAGGAGTTAATTACACTCAGTGTGAAAAATGTGGTCCTTATTTCTGTTCTCATTTTATTTGGCTTAGTTTCCAGCTACAGAATCTTCCTTTTTCTTCACCTTTGACTATTAGAAATCTTCTCCTAAACAGATACTTCAGCTGATTAAATTCTGAGCTTCCTCTTCAACAAGTTTGAAGTTCTTCTGTAACTAGGTTCCCTGAGCTTCATATCATTCTTCCAAGTCCTTTTGAAAGTCCTTTCACATTTTTCCGAGTTCTTCAAAGAAAGTAGCAGCTAATGCTGGGCAGTACTCCAGGTACAGCCACAGAGTCTGCATCTCAGCTGTGGTGCAGGAGTGCTCTGGTGTGTATTGTGCATTCTTGGTCTTCTAACCATGCATTAAATTAAAGCCATTCTGGCCATGAGTTTGTCATTGCATAAGCCACCAGGTGACAGAAATTGTGTCATCACTGCTTTTTCAGACTTCAGTGCCCTACAAGCCTCTCCCTGTCCCTCTGAAAAGCCACATGAATATTTTCTGTTTTTAATTAAAAAGCCTTAAAGGTTCAGCTCATCTCTGAAAAAAAGAGTTATTAGAAATCTACCTTTCATAATTTATTCCAAGCCCAGATGCCTATATTAGCTACAATGTTAATTCTGCTTTATATTCACTAAAGCAATTTCAGCTCGTTTGTGATCCGGTTTCATTGGTCTCTGTCCATGTCGCTGTATTTTCACACACAGCATATTCTTTAAGGCTGATGCATTAATCTGATTAAGAAACCAGACCAGGTATTTCTGGTTCATTCATTGAACCCCCTAGGGAATTTAGCTCTGTTATTGTGAATTTTTGACTATTTTCACTTCAATTGAATGAGAATTTTTATGCCAGGGATAAATTTGTACTGGTTTGTTTACTGGCTTATTTGAATGATTACTCAATTGTCACTAAGAAATAATTCTGCTATTCAAAGTATTAGGCTAATCAGAATTTTCTCCTTGGAAATAAAAGATTATGTGTAAAAAACATAGAGAAGAACAAGGCTGTATCATCTCATGAGAGAAATCAACAAACACTAATCCCCTTAAGTGCTCAGTGTTGAAGTAGAATAGCAGCGAGCATGGTATAGAATTAGAAATCAAATATACAAACAACTAGAGAGGTGAACAAAGCAAGTAGACAAATACTCCAGTCTGCATGTTTCTGTAAGAAATGCTCTTTCCTCCTGTCGTTTTCGTGCTGGATTGCTGTTTGCACAACTCTTTGTGATACTCAGTTAATACTGCAAGAAACAGAGTAATTATATTTGTTTTAGAAGTAATGTTATTATGTCAGCAGTATTTCTGTTATCTAATTATCTCTTTGAATCACCCTATGTGAACCTTGCTTTTGTTTTTCACTTTTTTTGAGTGTGAGCAAAAGGTTTAGCTGATCAGCTGGCTACCATAGACATTTACTTTACTTAAAAAATGCCCAAGAAAGGACATCAGGGTATACTTGACCAGGTTAGATTGCATTCAAGAGAGGAGCCATGGCTGGGGATCTTCAGTACCTCATCATTCATGCAAAGTTTGCTGATCTTTCTCACAGTTGCCCAGCAACAAAATGTCCAAGTCAGTCGATTTTAATTAATGGCTTGGGAGCAAAGGGTTAATAATTAACCAAAGATATGGGACTTCTAAAGTCAAGTCGTCACAGCTCATGGCTTCAACACATAGAGCTCAATTTTAACCTAGGAAAATTACTTTTCTCACAATATTTAAATAAATGTCATGTAAGTCTATAGAAATTTAAAACATGAATTAAATGCCTCTCACTTTAAGATCATAATCAACCTCTGGATGACGTATGTTCTACTGAGTAAGTTGAGGAAAAATTGTTTGGTCAGACACCTTAAAAGTCATATGGACAAAATACTCTTAATGCACCGGGTTGCTGTATCAGCTGGGATTACCAAATCATTAACACCATCTTAATTTTGTCACCCCTTTGCCATGCTGGGTTTATATATCCTAATTGGTCCCCAGCCCTGCTCCGTCTCTATAGAATGTTCACAAGTACTCAGGTCTGTTGTTCAGGGTTTTGTTCTTAATAGAGTTGTAAAATAGGTTGTAGTGAAGCCTTGCCTTCTAAAAATAGGCCATGACAAGGAGGTTGCAATTGTGTTTGAAAAATTTTGTCTGAAGTGTTTATAAGCCCTGTTGCTGCCCCGGGTCAGAACAGGGGGTTTATCAGCACTTGACGCACAACAGCCATACCGTTTAGGTGAAGGTAAAAACTGAGGAGAAATATTTCACAGTGTTACCAAGAGACGAGCTTTCTTGTGAAATTTATTGCCCATGAAAATAATAGATTGTAGAATTAACCTGTCATACAGAGAAACAGAGAATGTGGCCTCACCAATGGCTGTGGTCAGACGAGGGATTGCTGGCAGCACTGATGATCCTGAGGTACATGCAGTTTCATGAAATATTTTCAGAAGAAATCTCCCAGTCGATTTTTTTAACAGTGCAAAGACGCATGAGTTAGTATCTTCGAGATGCCTCTAGTAACGCCAGGTGATGGCACTACTCCCCCAGCGGCGTTCGGGCTCCGGAGGTCGCAGAGCCGCTTGGGGAGGCTGCCCAAGCATTCCTAAAGGGAGAGCCTGGGAAAGTGTCCCCGGAAGAATGTGTACGATGGCAGGGCCTCCCGCCTGATCTGGCATCGGACGGTGCCAGTGCGGTCGCTCTCCCGAGGGGATGCGCCGGGAAACCTCCGCTCCCGCCGCTGGATGGCGCTCGCCGCCCGCCGCGGGAGCCGCCGCTGTGAACCCGCCCGGGGAGAGAAGGGGGGCTCCGTTCATTTACTTTTTTTTTTTTTTTTTTTTTTTTCTTTCCCCCCACACAAGTGTTCAGCATTTTGACATATGCAGGTAGCATTTCCAGGCGGAGGTGTTCCCTCCTGTCCCGCAGCCCCGATCTCTCGGGACAACCCCCCCGGCCCGCCGCCTGATTGCCACAGCTAAGGCGAACCCACACCTTACGAGTGACTTGAGTCTCGGCCACCAAACTGTTTTGCGTTTTTATTTTCCATACGATTACAATACAACAGGTATTTTGTATTGCAATTGCATTACAAAAGGCAGTAAATTGCAAGAAAACCCTTTTTTTAACCTGTAACATTTTTAACAAATTTTCGTTGTGTGTGGCATTTTGCAGAAATTTTGTAACAATTTAGAGATTTACTTTTTTTTTTTTTCCTTTTTAAACTGGAAATTACTGCACTTGAGCAGTACAGCCTTAGTGGCGTCTATTTTTCAGTTTACCAGGAGAGAAAAATTTCCTAGGAATGCAGGAAGCTATTTGGTCTACTGGTTTACGAGGATGTCCACTGGTAATAGTTATCAACTTGCAGCATTTTTGTTGTCTCATCTGGAGGAGAATTCTAGCCAGGGAATTTGGGAAGTGCACACAGTTTATTTTAGTGTTTGTAATACTTTTGCAAGCTGTGTGCTACTCATTAGAGACGAAAGCAAAACCAAGATGAACCCTAAAGGAGTTGGAATGAATGCAGTAAGAGAGAAAACAGCACCAGCTTGCTTTTTGTGACCAAGGTCAAAAAGGAGAAATTGAAGATGAAAATAAGAGTGTAGAAATGTTCGAGAGTGTAGTAGTTTTAATTTTCTTGGTACTAAACTAAGGCTTCAGGGAAGTGATGCAGTCTTTCTGATAGAAGTGATTTAGTGTCAGAAATCTGAGATAAAACTGAGTTTGTGTGGGAGGGAAATAGATGGAGGTTTAGCTGGAGAACATTTCTTGTAAATTAGGACAACTGAGCAGAACAGCAGCGAGAAGCTACTTCTGGTGGCTATGGGTCTGCTGAAATACAGGAAAAACATTATAATTCATTTGATTTATTTACAGTGACTGTGTTTGGGATCAAAATAATTGCCTTGAGACTAAAGTGCACTGCAACATACATTCCAGATGTGAAATGTAATACTTTGTTGTGGCTGACCTCATTTTCTGATTTTAAACCCAGAATTAGTCAGAACTAGTAAGTGAATAAATTATTATCATCCTCTAAATTAATCAAATGCAGAGGTGCTGTCACATTTCCCAAATAATCAGAAGTCTTTTGGGGGCAGGCAAAGAAATAGCTTCCTGCCAGATGACAGGTCACCCTGAGAAAAATCATCCACTTGGGTCTAGACAGTAGGAAACTCCTATCCCCTGGGGCACATATGGCCACAAGATCTTAATTTGCATTGCAGTTTGAATGTCGACTCAGCAACAAGTTACCGTCAAACTCCTTATGTGGATCATGCTTCGATCTTCAGTCCAGGCAGTCTGCCAGGAATGCCCCCCTCCCTGCTCCTGGGAAAAGCAGCCACGTGTGGGTTGCCTCCTGCTGCACTTCCCCTGTAGACAATGTGTGCTTCCTGCTTGTCCTTTTCTTTATTCTTCCATAGTTCAGGCAATTTTTATATTAGGCAACTGAGAGACATTAGAGTCTGTGTGAACAGCTTAGTGAAAACAAAACAAACAAACAAAAAAAGAAGATAAAAGAATCTGTAGGAGACTAAGCTTTGCCACTTTCCTCAGACACTTAATGAGACCTAATGTTTGCAAGAGCATCAAACAATCGTTCCCATTACTCTTTCAGCTTCTTTTCCAGCAGACCATGATGACAAGTGGGTATCTGTTTTCTCAGTACTTTTTAAAGGAAATTGGGTATGCTGTTCCATGCTTAATGCTTATTCCAAAGTGAAGCAATTAATCTAATTAAACTGTTACATGTAATTTTTTCTTTCCTTTGTTACTCTTTCCTTAGTATACATGGACAGAAATATCACAATGATGTACATCTGCAATCTACTATGATATTTTTACCTATCAGAAATTGTTTTATTCAAAACTTCAACTTGCTTAATTCTTTTGAAGTGTCTTTTTACACCTATTTCAAGTGTCTGATATGTTGAATATGCCAGATTCTGAGAGGCACAAGTGTCTGATTCCTAAAGAAAGAAAGGAAGGCTCCTCTGAGAAGCCTTTGTTTTGGAAGCAAAATTCAGTGTGTTTTCCATACTGGGCACAGTTGACAGAGGACAGAACCTCCCACAGTTCATGAGGTTAGGGAGAACTGTACGAGAAACTCCAAAGTTATCTGAGATGTAATTTATTTCCTCCTAACTTGTGCTATCAGATGTCAAACTTACTTATAACAGAAAAGAATTTCTTTTGACATAGGTCACTATACTGGGTCTCAATTCTGTAAAAATTTCAGTGCTGCCTCAGTGTCACTGAGGGCTCAGAGGAGCAGGGGTTGCTGTGTTTGGACACGAAATTTGACTGACAGGTTCCACAGTGGAGAGTTTCAGAGGGTGTAGTGTCCAGGGGAGTAAAATCAGCCATTTTGAGCACTAACTAGCTAATAGTCCTTCATGAAGAAGAAAAAGAATTTCTACAAGAACTAGTCCAGGCCCCCACATTACCTAACCCAGCTTGTGATTTCTCCATTAATAGAAATGTCAAACAAGTCTGAGATGTTCCCTTAGGTGATTTTAAACATTAGCTTTCTGGCAACAGCCCAGACTAGATTGTAAGGTATTGTATAGTGCTAAGCGATGGACCAGATTTCATCCCAAGATAGACAAGGATGCTATGCAAAGGAATGGCAGTATTTATCCTTGAATAAACAAGCTTCTTAATTTGCTCCTTAATGTGTCAGAAAGGACTTATTAGGGACAATATAGGAAACAGCATAGAAACAGTAGCACAACTATAGAAAGTTAAATACAGCCTAGCAGGAGAAAGTGCGAAGTATCATTGTTCTGTTTGAGATATGCTACTTGTCTTGTATTCATTTTTCCACTATGAATACTTTTATCATGGTAACTTTAGATATAGAACTCAATTAATACTCTTTGTGTAATGTTTTTGCTTCTATAGATATAGCTCAGTATGGGTATTCAAATAACTGGAATTAAAGAGTTTACCCAGCAATTAGGGAGAATTAAGATAGTTCCTGTGTCCTCTGTATCCCTGCCTAGCCTATGTCTGTGCTGCAAGCTGAGTACCTGATTTTCTCAGTCAAAAAATAAAACAAAATTAACATCAGACAAAGAACCTTCGTATCACTGTACAGAAAGCTCAGCCCAGTAGCCTGCCTTTCACAGTGACTATGGCACCACAGCAATAATGCTCAGAGAAAGCACAAGAGAGTACATGAACAGGGATCTATCCTACCCTGCTTTCCTGAATCAGAGGTTGAATTAAGACTTTTTTTTTTTTTAAATTATTAATTTTTACCAGTGGACCAGACTTCCCTGAATTTCTCTGATTTTTTGACTTTATCTACTACTTTTGGTCTGCACAGAAGCCTGTGACAATATAATTATGCACTATTCGAAGAAATACCTGCTCTCTCCTCCTAATTTGACACCTAATAATTTAAGTGGGTGCCCTGTAGGTTTTGTGGTGTGAACACAGTGAATAGTCATTACCTCGTCACCTCTTCCACACTATTCATTGTTTGTAGCCTTCCTCATTTGTCTTTTTCCTATCTGGAGTCTCCTTATCTGTTTGGTTTTCTCTTATATAGAAACTGCTGCCTTGGACCATCTTCACTGCTATCATCACTACTGTTCAACTTTTACTGTCCCTGAGGTGAAAGGACCAGACTGCCTACAAAGGCTTATCCAACGTGGACAGGTTTTTGTCAAAAAGAAACCACGAGAATAGATTATAATCTTTTTTTGATTTGTTTCTGAACAGGCATGATAAAATCAAGTCACAGACTGGGAGAAGTTGTAGTGATATCCTTTCTGTACACACCGGTTGTCATGAAAGGAATGAAGTCTGAGTTCAGATCCTTTTTTCCTACCTTTGAGAATGGAACTGAGCTACTGCCTGAACTACAGGATGATCAGGACAAAATCTCTCTTGTTTTAGCTGCTCTGGTTTTGCTCAGCTCTTTCAAAGCTCCTGGAGTAGGGACTGAACCCCAACGATTTTACTTCCTAGCCTTTAGCACTTGGTTAGGGAAATAGTTCCTTGCTCATGCTCTTGTCTGCACATCTTTGCTATGAATGGCCTCAATAGCTATTGGTTTATTTCCTTGAGTAAGTTTGGGCTGATGTCCTTCAGGGCACAAGAATTCAGAATCCTCATGACTCAGGGCTGTTTTATCAAACAAGCAGCTGCAGCTGTTGAGGGTGCAGTTGTTAATTACTGAGCTGGTATTACACTTACCTAAGCAGTGCTAAAAGCGGCTGGTCAGGAACAGCATATCTTTATGGTAAACCAGTCGTGGCCCTGGCCTTGCTTTGACTATTCAGAAAAATTTATTTGGAAGTTGAGAAGGAGGCATGGCTAAAGCTCAGCCCATCTGCCCACTCACTCCTACTAACAAAGGTGCTCTCATTGATCAAAGAAAGGACAAGTGTTTCTTGGTACACTTGGGCAGCAGTAAACCTGTCAGCTTGGAACTTTCTCTTCAGCTTTAAAACAAAAGATACAATTTCTTCTGGGTGTGTAGCCCAGCAGCTTCTACTCCAAGAAACATGGCTTCTGTGATATATCTGGCCTCAGTGCTGAGCACTCCCATTCTTCTCCCTGATCTTGGTTTCTTTCCCCCAGGCTTTTTTTTGCCCCTTGAAACAAAGAAGAATAAACACCTTTTAAGCTATTGCTAAGACATTTTAAAAAAAAGAAAACAAAACCACAAGAAGAGATGTCTGTTTTCACTGTACAAGCCTTATAGATAGGTGTAATTAGAGGTAGCATTGTTGCCTTCCATTAGTCTTAATTAGCTGTGGAATGTTAGGCAGATCTCACTACTCTGCACTGCTGCAGCCTCACCTTGAATATTGTGTGCAGTTTTGGTCACTGCAATATAAGAAAGATATTAAGATATTAGAAAGTGTCCAAAGGAGGGCAACAAAGACAGTGAAGGGCCTTGAGGGGAAGCTGTATGAGGAGAGGCTGAGGGCACTTGGTGTGTTCAGCCTGGAGAAGAGGAGACTGAGGGAGACCTCACTGCAGTTACAACTTCCTTGTGAGGGGAAGAGGAGGGGCAGGCACTGATCTCTTTTCTGTGGTGACCAGTGACAGGACCTGAGGGAATGGCCTGAAGTTGTGTTGGGAGTTTTAGGTTGGATATTAGAAAAAGGTTCATGACCGAGAGGGTGGTTGGGCACTGGAACAGGCTCCCTGGGGAAGTGGTCACAGCACCCATCCCAACAGAGTTCAAGAAGTGTTTGGATGATACTCTCAGACACACAGTGTGGCTCTTGGGAATGATCCTGTGCAGGGCTAAGGGTTGGACTTGATAATCCTTGTGGGTCCCTTCCAACTCAGCATATTGTGTGATTTTGTGATTCTGTGGTCAGTACCTCTCCCCTGTGGCTCTTCCTGCCCTGGAAGTATTCAACAGCAACACTCAGTGCTGCTTTCTGGCCTCTTTTAGGCCTAGAGGTTTTCACAAAATGCACTCGCAGTTTGCCTCCTTAATAAGGAGCTGTTTATTTACTGGCATGCTCAGATGATCTCTGGTCACTCTAGCCGGAATGGGGGGTGTTAGGTCTTCCATTTTCAGTTTTATGTGTCCTCACAACACTCTTTATACACAACAAACACCAATCTGTGTTTGCAGCATGAAAAATGTGAGAAAAGCCCCCACTTGTTTGCAGTTTTCTTTCTGCTTCAGGAAAAGATTTTCTTTTGCATCTAAAACCACAACCTTGTCTGAAAGTCCAGCCACCAATGCATTGTCACAGGTCTTTTGGGGACACAGCACTTGCCCTGTATGTGACTCAGGGTTCATCTGCAGTGCAAGAGAAGCTAGCTGATGTTTGTGCATCACCCTGCCACATACCCTCTGGACATAGTGATTCATATCTCTGCATCTGCTCTATCATCCCTAACTTGGCAGGGATCTGCACAATGTTGCAACATGCATGATACTCTTTTCCTCTCCTAAGAAAATCCTTGAGAAAATAGAAGGTTCTAAATGGTATACAGGTGAGCAGTGTGAGCTGGTATGACATCAGTGCTCTGTAGAGACACCTGGAAGCCAGTATGATGAGCTTATGGCAATTGTTTCTTATATCCTTTTCCATTATTAATAAAAGTCCATGCTGTGCTGATCTGGACATTTAAAACTTACTCCTTTCTACCTGATCTGTTTCCAAAAGTTGTTGAGAAATAAGCATGTGCCGGTTTAAAGGTAAACCAGCAGGAGAAATGAATCTAACTCACAAACAGATTACAAGTCAGAATTACAGTTTAGTAAAAAGATCACAATAAGTACAAGGGTACA
>JAWWEU010000040.1:19306329-19316867 GCA_035583155.1 Acropternis orthonyx
AACTGTAATTCTGACTTGTAATCTGTTTGTGAGTTAGATTCATTCCTCCTGCTGGTTTACCTTTAAACCAGCACACACGGGTACTCCTTTACACCAGTAATTCAACTACTGCCTTGTAGCAATGTAATTACCCTGCTTTCTCTTTGAAGGCTGACTGTGGTTTCAATTAATTTACATTCTAAAGAAACCTAATTTTTTTAAATAGTAAAAAAAGCCTTCTCTAGGTCTTAGCAGGTCATCTCAGCAGGAGATCTTTGCTAGGCCAGTGCTGGCCGGAGAATTGTGGATGAAAATAATTCTTCTATAAAAAGCCAAAGGGGCAATTTAAATTCTCTGTCTAATCCACAGAAGTTGAGCAGCTGTGTAGACATTCACAGTCAGACATAGTTTTGTGGGAGGACAAAACATTCCAAACTGCTTGCCTATTTTCAGCCTTCTTTCAAGGATGTTTATTGTAGTTCCGTATTTGACGGGACACTAGGAAAATGGTGGTGGGGAACAGCATCCTGCCATCAGGCGGTAGCAAACTGTGCTGATTGCTGTAGGTTAGAGACAAGGTTGCTGAACACTTAAACATGACTTATTGGCTTCTTCTCTCAAAAATGCCAACAGTTCCAGTAACGAGAACAGGAATGACCCAGCTCAGTGTGGGTTTGGATGGTGTGCAGCCAAGAAGGCCTGGGTAATAAACGTGTTTTCTGAATGGATTAGGAAATTATGTTGAATGAGTGCCTGTTCAGAGAAGACTGTGAATTGTGGAAGCAGAAGTGTCTGTGCAAAAAATGCAAATGTAAAATATGAGGAATGTGAATGTACCTAACTTGAGCTGTGCAGAAATTGGTGTCCACTCTAATCTAACACTTTATCATACCTCTGTGGATCTCTGTCACACATCTGGATGTGCCCTGTCCTCCCTCCCAGTTGCAGATAAACCATAGGAGAATAAAGGCTGAAGAGAAACTTTTACACAGCTCAAATTAGGTGATAGGAATTAGGACTACATCCCAGGAATCAAATTAATGCTGTTATGGATAGCTTGGATTCTAATATTTCCCAAGATTTCTGTAGCTCTTTCAAGAGATTACTTGGATGCATTGATTCCAGGATTTCATCAAAATAATTTACACACAGGCTGCACAGAATACTGAGCTCTCCAGAGATCAGAGAAGAGCTAAAAAGCTCAGTTTCTTTTAATGTAACATTTCCAGGTGAAAAAATAAGGCATGTCCACTGAGATTTCATAACCTCAATGACCCAACAGTCTGAGCTATTCTTACTGCAGTCTTTCTGTTCCCTTAACAAAGATTTTTCACACTTGTGAAGGTGTCATAAGCATGATGTGAAATGAACTTGAAGTATATGATTTTGAATGGTGTCTTTCATTGCCTGGGAACCTTTAAAATAGGCCCTCTGTGTCTGATTATGGCAGTTGTAGTGAAGTGGAGACAATTTTACCTAAGTGAAATAAGAAAGTAAAATCTAAGCAAGAAACCTGTTCCTGAGTCTGAATTCCATTTAGTGCTAACTCCTTGCAGGATCTGTTTTCACTCTGTCAATAATAGATGTGCTATTTGCAGTGTATGGCTGAACAAATCCATTTTCAAATGTCTCCTTGACTCTTTCACAATCTGTTGCTTTCCAGTGCTAGTACAATAAGCTGCTCAGCTGGGAGAAGTATGGAAGATGGGAACAAACTTGACTTTATTGATGTTGAGAAAAAAGAAAAAAAAAAGGAAAACAAAAAAAGATGCTTGTGTTCTTTTTATTTATTCATGAATAAGTCAGATTAGGGAATCTAGTTTTGTAACTTTGACTTCAGGAAGAGTGATAGGAACAATAATAAATATTAGCTCTTATTAGTGGAGAACTGTCTTTTGATTACTTATAGCTACTTATTTGCATACATTGTTTGTTTAAATTGTAACCATGCCAGAAGTGCCTTTTAAAACAAGCACATGTAGTCTTTCTCAAGGTCTCAAGACATTACAATATTTAAAATTACATACAACAAATACATGCATTAATTCTTACTTGACATAATTACAATAAATCAAATTTTTACTCTGAAAATAAACAGATTTTAAGTTGATAATTAAATAACTCATTGAAAGTGACAAGCGCAGTATGCCATGCTTAGAAAAATGGAAAATACTTTTTGCTCAAGAACATTAAAATTTAAGAGACAGGACTGGTTCCAAGGAATAGCTGCTAAATATGTTGGTTAATGCCAGGCAAGGATGTAGCTAACTTTATTAACCCTGTAAATTCAAACACTTATTTGTTTGACTGGACTAATTCCGGACAACAGTATAGGTGTGTCATTGAGAGTCGGCGTGCCCAGGGTTGGTCTCTGATACTGAGGTTATCTGGTATGAAACAGGCTATGTCCATAAATTTCTTATATGCCAAAATGGATCAGCTCACACAGTTTGCCTCTTGGGAGTGGTATGCTAATGCCTGAATTATGGCCTAGAATTATGTGGAGGAGTATTTCTTGACCCCAGCCAGAAGTTTAGTTTGGTGAGTGTTGACCCAGCCACGTCCTCTCATCTGCATGCTGAGAAAAAGATTGTACATTCCATGTTCTGCTGTGCCTCTCAGGAAAAAACAAGGAAGAAAAGAATGTGAATTTTCCTTGCCCTGATTCCCTTCAAACATACAGAGTTTCTTCTCAGGCTCCCTTCTGACACTTGGTAACATAATGGTCAAAAATCCCAACCAGCTGCTCAGTCCCCACCCTCAGCAATACAGGCCTTGGGGAAATTATAAATAGCAGGAGTGAGTACACTCATGGGTCATGATAAAGACATTTGGTGTCTCCTCAGCTGTTTCTCACACTTTTTTGTTCCCTCCTCATCCTCTGCCTGTCTGCCATTTCCTCCTCTATCTTAAATAAGTTATCACAGAGGGGCCAGCAGGTTGGCCAAGGGGCTCAGCTGTGCTCTGTGGTGAGTCTGAGATGGTTGAAACTGGCCATGTTTCGCACAGGCCAAGCCCAGGCTTCTCCTCACAGAGGCCACTTCTATGCCAAAATTTTGCCATGGACACCCAACATGGTGTCCTGGAAGGACAACAACAGAAAAGCCTCATCTGGAACATACTGTCCAAATTCTGAGCACGTGCTTAACAGTCTACAAAGTGAAACTCAGGAACAAAAAACCAAAAGGGTTCATTAGTAGGTTTAAATTTGCCTTTTCTCTTGGAAATGACTTTTCCAGTCCGCCATGTTAACAATATGGAACTGGTGATTCTCAGTAGGGTACAACTTGGTCAAAGAGATGTTTTTTGGCCAGAAGAAGAAAGCTTTCTTGTGTCATTTTAACTGCTGCTCTGGATGATAAAGGCAACAGACTTCCTCAGCATTTCTTCTCAAATAAAACTCTAGACAATTTTTGCTGTGCAGGAAGTGTCTGTAAGGAAAGGAACTGTGAAGCATGTACTCAGTTCATACATTTTGGGGATTTTTTACAACTTATGTGTGGCAAAATTTTAACTAGAAGGAAGTAGTGCCTAATACAAGGTTTTGAGCAAATTTTACTTAACCATTGATCTCAAAACTACCAACAACTATTTACAAAAACCTTACAGGACAAGAGAAGTCCTCAGCTCGTTTGAGGCATCTTCCCATGCATCACAGACAGTTAAGGATACTCTGTACTGAAGGGAGAATAGTTCCTTTATGAACATACATTCTGTTTTCCGTTAAAAGCCATGTTTGAGAAAGCAGACTTAATTTGGAAACCCAAGTGATGAAGAGTAAAACTTTTCACTTAGTAGTTTGTTTCAGTGGCTAATCACCTGCTTTTTTAAATATAACTGATCTACTTCCCTGCTTCCCTCCCCTTGCTCCTCCCTTCATCCCTCCTTTTCCTCCTCCCCTTTTCCCTTCTCATTCCTGTTCTGTCTCTCATCACTGATTCTTGACAGGTTTTTCACTGCTGGAATGAAAAACTATTTTACTCAGTAGTTTCTTCCTTTCAAGTGTTTACCTAATCGCTCTTTGGTCATTATTTTGGTAAGCTAAAAGAGACCAGGCTTGTTATTTTTGCCACTCCAGATCCCAAATAATTTAATTGCGTTATCTTTTCCAGTTTATCAACTTTCTTTTTAAATATAGGCGCAGCTCACACACAATATTTCAGTCTTCACTCACCAGTACCTATAGTACTTAATAAGTTTATTAATCCTGTTCCACCTTCCCATAGCTAATGTATTAAGTTGGGTTTTGTTATTACAGTTTTGGTCTATTGTATCCTCAGTTATTTCTTGCATCCTCTCCTCTATTCAGTAAGTCTAGCCTTCCCTTCATCTTTCTAAAAAGGAAATAATTTCTAAATATCCTTTGGCTAGACCAATTTCTTTGAATGGGCTCAGAGGGTTTTATCTGCTCTGTTCTTCATTACTGTTTACTGCTTTCTCAGTTGTTTTTTCCTAGAACTGCAATTTCCTCCTTCATCACTTTCAAAAACAAAGGCATGATTAGTGAAACTTTCTTACTGCTGGTCCTCTATTGGCAATGATGTTTTCCAGAATTTGCTTTCTACCTTATTGAATTTATGTTATATAGTGCCAATTTTTAGATCAGTGTAATCTTGTATTAATTTAACAGATCTATAAAAGTCAAAGATAATTGTGGAGCTACGACACACTTAGTCAAAGTTGTGACGTAATTTTAGAAGTAATTCAGGTATTTGACAAGAGCTCTTTCCCCCAAAACCGTATCGACAAGAGTTTATTACACTCTTGCCCTTTAAATATTTCTAAAGTTGAACCAATGAAAAATTATATTTACTGATTTCAGAAGGAAAGTAAGAGAGAGAAGTTCACAGGAGGTAAGTGGATGCTCATGGTACAGGAATGAGGATAAATAGCACAGATGGTTTAGTATGGAGAAATATAGCAATACTTCTTTAACAACCTGTATTCTGGCTCTTTCTTCTAACTGCAGGAAGGTTTTAAAGAAGGTGAGAGCATAGTGACGAGAGATTTTATTTCAAGACTCCAAAATAAGACAAAAAAACCAGAATCAAGCCATTGTTTAAATTGTTCATAGAAGTAAAGAAAGGGTTAAAGAGAAAAAATGAGATTAGCAAACCCCAAGATTCTCATTACTATCCCCCAAAGGCTGTGTTTGATAAATAAGACAAATGTAAAATTGGGAATTAATGAACAAACTTTTATGTGCTGCATGCTGTGTCTAATAATGAAAACATGGGCGGCTGGGCCTATCTGCATTTGTGGGGCTGTAAATATCAATGACAGGAGAGCAGATGGACTGAAAGGAGCAAGCTTTCCTGTGGTGGCTGCCACATTCCTACCTTTAGGATTGTGGAAGCCACGGTGACAATCCTGTGCCTTCGGAAGCCCAGAGATGTCACCCGCTAGGGCAGCAAGAACCTGGATGGATCGCATCCACAGTGTCTTTCCTGAATATGCCTTGTTTTCAACTTCCTTGTCTTCCTTCTTCACTTTTCTTATCTGGTTGTTTATGTCTTTAATGGAAGTCTGGTTCAGCTGACTATACTTGAATTCTTTCCAATGTTATTCTAAGTCTGTGGCCAAAAAGGCAACTAAAAGAAGAACCTTAAACAATGTGATGCTTGTGTACATCTGTGACTGATAAGGCTATGTCATTCTTTAGCAGAGAATCACACCAGAAGCAGGGGCTGCATTTGTTATCTCTTGCTTTTATGTGACTCTCTCTAGTTTGTGTTCAGGAAAGCCAGATCAGACTCCAACAGAAAATAAGGCATAGTGCCACCCAGCTCATCTCCAAGTTTTTCTCTCCTTTCCACTGCTCCTTACCTTTCCCCTTCTCCATTCTCTCCCTCATCTCCTGGCAATGGCTCTTGTATTTAACATCATCTTTGCTTTGCCAAATAGAGAAAGAGTTGGTCCTTTGTATAATTTTTCAGATTACAATTTTTCAGTTAAAACAGGGGCTCAAAAGATTAATTTTCAAATGAAAGCCTCTGTTGATGCTTTTAAAGCACTCAAATGAGTGGTTGGGTTTTGTTTTCTCCTCTCTCTCTCTCTCTCTCTCTCTCTTTTTTAATCCTTAGTTTAAAAGTTTTAATTGTGGTAGTCTGCTGTAGGAAAAGCTCCTCATGAAAACCCTGCACAACAAAATTCAAACATAATGTATTTGTTTATCTCTATACAGAGACAAGTATATTCAGTACATTTGTTCTCTGGACCAGTTAAGACTCAGGAAATGAACATGGCTTATTTTTATTGAGAGCTCTCTGACATATTACCTGGGAGGTTGAAATACTTTTTCATAAATCAGAGAATCATAGAATGGTTTGGGTTGGAAGGGACCTTTGAAGATTATCCTATCCAACCCCACTGCCATGGGTAGTGACATCTTTCCCTAGATCAGGTTGCTCAGGGCCCAATCCAACCTGGCCTTGAACACTTACAGTGATGGGGCATCCACAGTCTCTCTAGGCAGCCTGTTCCAGTGTACACACTGTTCCACACATCATAAAAAAGCAGTTTAGCTCAGTTGTGTATCAAGTGCTCTTCTCCTTCACAACAGACCTGCGTCATGTAGGACTTTTTGGCCCTCAAATACTCCAGTTAGCCCTTCAGCTAACTACTGTAGGGTGCAGCTCTCTTAAGGCAAGATCATCCTTTCCCTCTCACATACACTAAGTTGGAGAATTTGGCACGAGAAATAGACAACTGCACAAAACAAAGTAAAAAAGCATAGAAACTTAGGAAGTTCCTTTCTGAGTGAGATTTTTCTGATATGGGCCTCTGTTTCTATAAGGTCAAAGTCAAGGAAAAAGTGCTAGTCTAAAAACTTCACACTCTTCCTCTGATGAATCAGCAAGGCCTAAAATGATGTTCTAGGAAGGCCTTTCCTTCTCCACTCCAGTCTGATTGTATTCCTCTCTAAAAGTGGACAACAGACACTGTCACTGTAAGAACCACCAATTGGAATCACTAAGGATCATCACACAGCTCCCTCATGGGTATCATTATGGTTCACTGCTGATGTTACATGAAAATACAGCAAGAGACTGATTCTCAATCCAGCCCTCTTGTACTGCCAGGCAATTTTCTTTCTCTTTGACTATTCTCTATTGTGAAGCACTCAAATCACAATTGCCTGCCAGCCTTAAAGGTACCAGGGGCTAGAGGCAAACAATGAAAGTGCTTCTGGGTATATCCACCTTGTACAATAGCACACATGGCTTAGGCTACACTTTATTTCACAGTCTATTGCCATAGCAAGCTCAGCACTGAAAATGACACAGAGAGCTCAGAGAGAATAAGTAGTGCCAAGAAGTAGGACAGGGTGGGTTGGGCATGGTGCCATTCAGTATGCAGGTTCAAACTAATGCCTCCTAATAATTTGCCTCTGTAGAGATATCTGGCTGTACTCAAATAACCTGCCTTCAGATCACACAGGTGCTCATCCTAGGGGTCCTTTGTAACAATTTAGAATAATAGATAATTGAAGATCTATTTTACCAGACCTCAGAGAAAGGTGTCAAAAAGAGTTGCAGCATAATTTTAAACAATATTATTTTGTTGAAGAAGACCCAGGATCACTCACATGTCTTCAATTCAAATTTCTGCCTGGCAAATACAGAAGTAAAGCGTCTCTTAGTGGAACTTGTCACAGTCTATGTCTAAAACCTCCTGAGGTTCAAAAGCCCTGAAGGAACCTGAATCCCACAGTTGCATTGTTTTCCATGTATATCTTCCAGGTGGGCTGCTTTTCACGGGGTTCCCTGGGGTTGTCATTCTGGATCACTCTAACCTGTTTCTCCTGGCTTGCCATGAGGCTGAGTCTTGCCCAGTGCTGGAGAGTAACTTTGGGGGTTAGGAGGTTCTCATGAATGCTCCACTCTTGTTCCGTGCTGGTTGGCAAGACAACTATTTAGAACCTAATTTTCATTGACTTTGGTATACAGAACATATAACAAAACTGAAGCATTTATGTATTTTTTATTATCTTGTAGAATCACAGAATAGCTTTGATTGGAAGGGACCTTAAAGCTCATCTAGTTCCAACCCCCCTGCCATGGACAGGGACACATTTCACTAGATCAGGTTGCTCAGAGCTCCATCCAACCTGGCCTTGAACACTTCCATGGATGGAGCATCCACCACTTTTTTTGGGCAGCCTGTTCCATTGCCTTACCAACGTCACAGTAAATAATTTTTTCCCAATATCTAATATATACCTACTCTCTTTCATTTTGAAGCCATTGCTCCTTGTCCTGTCACTACATGCTTTTGTAATTTCATTTCAGTCTTCAACTTATTTCTTAGTTTGTTATATTCCTTTTTTTCTTTCATCCACTTGCAGCTCTGTGTGAATGTCTGTCTTTCAAGGTGGACTTCTAGCTCTTTAAAGGACATTAGAAATCCACTGGGGCCAAATAACCCTCAATCTGCTCTATACAGGACATGAAAATAGGCAGTATATAGAATCTAATTCTAAAGTTCAGGTTCTTGGTAAAGCTCATCCTTTAAGTTTAATTGGTGCCCTAGGGGAACATGAAGGCCAGAGTCAACTCTGAGGTCTGAAGTGACCAGCTTTTGGAGTTGATCTCTCTAACAACGTGCAAAACCACTATTGTGGTTTCAAAGTCACATTAAGTATTAAATATAGAGCATGCCAGAAGTGATTTTGCAGTAAATAAAAATGTTCATCCATTTGAATAATCAGACTGTAGTCTCATTACAGCTGTATTGCATGAAGCATTATTTGTAGAGAAGACTTCTTAATCATCCACTTCAGTCGAATTTATAGGGAAGCCAGTTTTAGTGAGTGAGTTAATTTCAAAGAATAACATGTTTGGTTTTGAATTATTCTTTCACAGCTGAAAAGAAAATCCAAGTGTTTTGAAAATTATACTGAAAGAACAGAAAATTATAAACAACACAGAGTGAATGACTTGTAACTGCCCCTTTGCTAAAGAGAGGAAAACAGAGAATTTGCAAAACATAGCCTGCCTACAGTAAAAGAAACTGATGTACAGATACATCCCTCTGGTCCTCCTACCCTATAGGAATCAGACACTGAAAACCTGGGGGAACAAAACCTCAGATTTTCAGACTTTCCAGATGGAGCATTTTACCCTTTTACCCAAGAGACAGTGTTGACATTGCTAATGGGAGATAGCAAATATCCTTTTAACTCTCTCTGTGGTCTTCTCTGCTGTTGTAAACAATATACCTAGTAATAAAGGAAATTAAGTCTTCAGTGCTGTTACTGACTGGGGGGACAGATTTTTGGTCACTGATGCAGCATGTTAGTAACAGCTATTTTTACTGTGTAGATTTGTAGACTGAAAAAAAAAATCATTTTTTAAAGAGTGTAGGCCAGGGAGTGCCATCCAAACAAAATGGCATGTGTTCTTCTGGCTACAGGCTTACCTGGGAGTCCACGAAACGAGTGTTTAATCCTGTCTGTTGCCTGTTGTCTTTCTGCCATTCTGCACTATGAAGATCCTGGCTCTGTGCTTCTGATGACCTTGCATTAGGTAGTGGGCACTGCCTGAAGCCAGGCTGGGCAAGCCCATCTCCCTTGGACTCCCCTCACAGGGCGAGTGTTCCAGGCGTCACGATGGCACTACACTGAACATGTTCCGGTTAATAGATATCTTTCATGTACCGATTGGGACAGACAGTGCACAGTACTCTAGATGAGATCCAACAGCTTCTAAGCAGAGAGGGGTCATCCTTTCCTGAAGTCCTTTTCAATCCAAATTGTCACATGATCTTATGAAATGGGTGTGGCTAACAAGTCCGAGAGGCATAAGGTAGTAAGGGTACAGGAGGTAAACAGTCTTTGTATGAGAGTAGGTGAGGTGTGTATGGTGATTGGGTGGGTAAGGATGAAAAGATGAGGGATGTTAAAGGAGGGAAGCTGTTGAGGCAACAAGGGAGAAGTCAAAAACTCACCTCTAGAAGTTCAGTAAGAGGGTCCAAGGTTTTACTAGAAATCATGGTAATCTACAAATGAAGCTGATGAAGTGATTAACTTTGGAAGGACATTCCTGAAACAAAGCCTGGTGAATTTCGGGTATAAGATTGTGCTGGAACTTGTGCTCACTTAAGGTTTTGTTTTCTATAATTATTGCTTAATTGCTCATTAAAACATTGAGAGGAAGAAATACATGCAAGAATGGCTGTAGGCTTCTTGACTTCTGGGTATTCTTTAGTGTGGCAGTATATGGCAAAAGCCCTCCCTCTTCTCCTGGCTGAAAAGGAAACATGAGATTGCAAAGGCAAGGGCAACAAGTGAAGCCATTCTGTGACACTGAGCTGGAGATCAACCCTGCCATGTCCTAAGACTCAGGATATTTTGTGTTTTCTTAAAGATCCAGTTTCTAGAACTGACAAGTGAGCCCTTACAGTTTTAGAGAACACCTCGGAAAAATGAAAGACATTTCAAGGTTTAGGGTCTAGAGAACAAATACTGCCAACCCTCTCTTTCACAATTTTGGAAAGAATGCGGTACAGCCTTGAAGGGCCTCTGTGGCAGCCCAGGGCTCCCTGGGCAGGGTGACAAA
>JAWWEU010000040.1:19316967-19401899 GCA_035583155.1 Acropternis orthonyx
TGTTTTCTTTTCCCCCCCCCCCCCCCCCCCCTTGCTCCTGGAGTAGTTGGTCAAACTGGCCACCATAACTGCATCTCTCTCTCCCAGGATGCAAATGATTGAATACAGAGTTTGTGGAAACCTGTGGAGAACATGAGACATGGTGTCTCTGGGTTTTAGACCCTTTTTACCTGCTGACAGTGAGGCACTGTGGACACACATTTGTGCATTACTCTTCTAGTACTTTATCCCTGGGGAGAGAGGACGAGAAACATGGCGCGTCCCAGCCCTCAAGAGTCGTAGTGCAGCAACCTCCTTGTATTGACTTCAATGATGAACGTGTTAGACTTGGGTCGCACAAAATTGACTTTAAAAATTCATATTTCCTTTTTCCTCCTGCTCCCGGTAGCTCAGTGTGCTCTTTGAAAAGTGACTCACCTCTCTCCAAGACCACTTTATACTCAAACAGCTAAACTACTGCTTTAACCAATGGCTTGTTGAAAGATTCCCTCCTGGCCTTGCCTGCTCTTTTGGGCAAATGCCTTTTCTGCCTTGCAAATACATTTATGTGTCCCTTTAAGGAGCCCAAGCAAAAGCTTTTGAGGTAATTCTTGTCAAGCAGCAGAGGCAAATGTTGGTTCTACATGAAAGTCAGGCCAGGAAGTGAGAGTCCAGGTGTGCAGAGACTGACCTGTCTTGGGCCAGCCACAGCATGGCAGAGCTGTTTCTTCATGCTGGGTGTGCAGCAAAACCAACCAGCTGAAGAAAAGGTGTGCTGATACAGTACAGCTGATGGCACTGGAGGAGCTGGGTATTTTGGCTGCTTTGGGTTATATATATATGTTGTGGAAAGTAGATGTTTAGGCAATTTTTATATTCTAAACAATGACAGCTGGAGACAGAAAGACTGTCATATCTATGTCTGAGAGCTACTGTGAAAAAGCTATGATGACACAAAGAAAATTTTATACCTCGCTACTCCCCAGAACAGTTAGGAGTGGACAAGGTTTATGTTGATCACAAATATTCAAAGATTTTGCTGACTTTCCTGCAATACCACTGTCTACACGTGCTTCTGGAAAATATTGTACGTGTATGGCAAGGAAGTTAAATTTTAACTAAGCTCCTTTTTTCATGATACAGCTGTTCTCTTTCTCATTTATGTCTTGAGTAAGTGTTGATAAATGTTCACATTTGCAGTAAAATTCAGAAGCAAGGAGGGTTTCATCTTGGTTTTGCAGTCACCATATCTGAGCAGAGACTATTAATATTGATCATCACAATCTAATCCAAAGCAGACATCAAAACTCAGGGATGTTAAAGCCTTGGTCAAAATTATCATAATTTACAGTTATGGGGAAAACTTTATGGTTAGCTGCTTGGATTAAAAAGCCCTGAGAGTCTTCCACAGGAAAGTTTTATTAAAGGCACGCAGTGTAGTTAAATGTAGTTATACAACACTCCCTGCTCACATATATAGTTACATGTAAATTTATGTATCTGTAAAATCAAATTTCCTTACTCATGTTAAACGACATTTTAGATTATTTGAAAAGGGAAAAATCTTTAAAATACTAATTCTTTGTATCACTTGTATTTGGTTTTTTTCCTAAAATGTTGCATTTTCTTCGGGTTATGTTTTCTCCTCCTAAAAAATCCCCAAATGAAATCCAGAAGGACCATTCAGCTTCACCGAGACACCTCATTCCTGTCATGGTGTCTGCATGGACACATTTATCCAATCACAACCAGTTTTGCACGAGGGCAATATTTAGCCCAGCTTGAGAAAACCAGTTTGGTGTTATCCAGCAGCAGTTTGGTGGGGTGAGCTGGGGTGAGGCTGCCCTTGCTGTCTGGGTATCTCTAATAGTGCACTCAGTTGGCCTGTGAGACAGGGACCATGCTGGGAAAGGGAGCACAGGTTTCCCTGCTGCCACATTCTGGAGTGTGGCAGTTATCAGGCTGGACTGTGGTGTCTGGTGATGAGTTTTATCAGGGCAATGCAAGCTACAGCTGACACCACCCCAGCATGCCTGAACCCTGTGAATGGGTCTGGGAAGCGGGAGAGAGCAGCCCTTTGGTCTTTTCTGAGGTGGCACCGTGTGTCCTGCAGGGCTTTGCTCACAGCTGGGGCATGGACAGGACCCATGCTGTAGGGATTGATGATCTGTTTACACATCACTGTGCACTCGGTGAGGTAGGTAAAGTTAGCCCTACTGCAAGAATGAGAAGCGCAACTTCTGCAGTTCAGGCAGGGGTGGTCAAGTTAAACATCAGCTTAGTGAGGAGAGCAACTATGGCCATGGGAACTGCTGTGGGGCTGTGGGTGTGGCCAGAGACGAGATGCCATCGTCCTCAGGCAGCACTGAGCTCTGCACTACAGGGGGCAATGCCCAGCTGGCCATCCCCTGGGAACACACACATCACCTACAGGTGTATGTCCACATCTATGTGATGGCATTTTGGGCAAGTGTAGATGGTGCCAAAGTTACACACTTAAACTTGTTACAGGCTGGCAGAGTCATATTCTGCCTACATTTAGAGGATGGGTTATACTACATGCTGAGAAACACTAAAAACCAGGCCTCATGTATCCTCTTTATAGATGCTGACTATCCATAGTTTGCAGACTGCAACTTGGACAAACTTCTTTTCAACAAATAGTTGTATATATATAAGCACAGATAGGAGTTTTTCTTTGAATGATAGATTTTGAACACAGATCACCCTTGCCAGGCAGGTTTTTCTTGTCCCAACCTTGCTTCTGAATTTTTTGTCTCTACAAAGCCATGGAAAATTGTTACTGTGGACATAGCTATTTAGCTGGGTCAATTTTCATTTTTCTGTATGTGGCACTGCCATCAGGTTAGATTTGGGGGCCAAGGATCTGGAATCCTGAGTTTTATTCCCAGCTGTGCAATTGACTTCCTCTGTAGTCTTAGGCAAGTTGGTTTCATGTTTGGTTTTGAATTTTTTTTCCCCCCAGTTGCATCAACAGAAACAGGATGCCACCTCACAGGTCTTAATTAATGTCTGTAAAACATTTCAAGATTTTTGGATGAAGACAGCAGTGACTCCATATGATAATAATAATAATAATTTCTAATGGCCAGGTTCAAGGGCATGCCAGCCCTTCATTTGCAGAGCAGGCAATTGGACAATGGTATCAACCTGATAAATGGTCTGCTTGGTTCCCTTCTTTCCCTACCTCAGCCACCTGCATCTGCCTCCAGTTTCCTCTCTTGTGTTGATCATGTTAAAGAACTAGCTGTATTGATTTTAGAACAAATATAATTGATTTTAGAGTAAATCACCTAGAGATTGCAAGAGAGATTCAGAGTTCATTTAAATCACTAGGGACCTCTGGTATGATTTGGGAGATCCTGGATTAGCAGGGGAAGCATCTGCAACAAAGTAATAGCCAGATCAAAGCTCCAACTATGTTAATATGTAAGACCATATTGAAAGGATAAGAGAATGTAAGTGGACCTGATCACAGCTTCTTAATTGCTTAGCAATTTGGGTGTATTTATTTTCTCATTACAGCCATGGGTGATAAGGCTGATAGCTATGTTGTGTGATATGATAGCTGTGTTGTGTCACATTCAAAGCATCCAGTAGTTCTAATGAGAACAGAATTAACTCCATTTGCAGAAATAAACTATGTGGGATTATAAGGGTAGAATGTCCTTAGAAAAAGAATTTCTTTTAGTTAAAAAAATTCCTCATTAAAATGAACAAAAAATGAGCAAAAAGAATCATGGAGAAGTGACACAAAAAAACCCCGAAGTATCTCGGTTTGTTATCAAGAACTGCAGGTGTAATATTTTTGTGTGCGTATCTGTAGCTCATAACAGAGCCCAGCTATACACTGCTGTAATAACAGATCTGTCTACATCAGCCTTTGTGGAGAAACTTGTAAACCAAGAAGGACAGTCACTGTGAAGTTTGGGAAAAATAACTATAAAATTCAGCATTTGTGGAGCATAGTATGACTGTGAATGTAATATACATCTGTGATGCAGCCATTCATCAGTGGAGCTAATAAGGTCTCACAGCTTTAGGAAAAAAAGAGAAAGGAGGCAGGAAACATATTTCCTTAAAATTTTAACATGTGCCTGTTCAACATTTCTGCAGGAGTATCATAATGGTGAGAGCTTTAGAAGTGCAGATCTTTCATGGATGATCCACTTATACACCAGAGACTTTCTAATACAGCTATTCCCATACAGACTAGTGTTTCTCAGAGCTTTGGTAACTGCAAAGAGGAGGTGTGAGCTTGGTTATATTTCTAATGGACTTTTTAGATTAGGTTCTCTTTATACCTCCAGAGTTCAAGGCTCATTCTGACCTTTGAGGTTTCTTTATTCCTCTTAGCATTGTTCTGACTTCTGTACTCCAAACTAGTAATTCCACAAGCTATGTTTCATCTAGGTGCTCTTAACAACTAACTCTGTAAGCCACTGATGTCTCTAGACCCGTACCCAGGAGCTGAGAGCACTGTGAGGGGTGTCTGGGCACAGCAGTGACTCTTGGTGCCAGCTCTACTGTGCAGCACTGAACATAGACAGGTGGACCATGCTTGTCCAAGGTCCCCTTATTGTGCCATGTGCATGGCCAGCCATACAGATGTAGTTTTGATGTTTTGGTGCTGCAGCAGACTCGACTGAGCAATGCTGCCCACATCATGCTCTGGTGCAGTTCATATCAGCTTCAGATCCTTGGCAATTGAAAGAAGAGGGAGATCTTGGAGGCATCTAATGACTGTCCTGCCTGAGAGTTGTCCTGCCTGAGATTCATCCTGCCTTTTGGATTCTTTGAATGTCAGAAAGGCAGCAAATAGTGCATTCACAGTGATTCCAACTGAGGAGAGCCATCCCAGGGGCTACTTTTGCAGCACCTATTGCTCAGAGCAGGCCCTGGTCTTTGAGAACTATGTGCCTGTTGAAACAAAATCTCCTCCCTCAAAGCCTGGCAAAGCTCAGAGATCTGATCCACTCGCTGGACCTATGGCTCAGACCTTGCAGTGAACTTATCTATCTTTAGGTTTGCCACTTGTTGGAGAGAGACTAAAACTAGCATCCTTTCCCAGCAGATGATTAACAGAAAGTTTTTGGCTGCAGACATACCAGTTGAGTCACCAGTAGTGGCACAAATCTTCAGATGAGACTCTGAAATCACCTGTCAGAGAGAAATTTGAGTTAAATAGGAGCTAACGAAAGCCCAGTCTGGAATTTATTAGGCTCAATCAGTCACCTAGATAACCACAAGAGGCATTAGCCCCCAAGCCTTAGCTGGCCCAGCAAGCAGGGCAACGGCCCCGGCTGGCAAAGCAGCACCAGGGCATTGCGTGCAGAACAGAGCCTCACAGCCTGGCTGGCAATGCCCAGCTTATCCTGAGCAGCACAGGGGTGCAGGCCTCCAAGGAGAAATTGTTTAAAAGTTTAAAATGAATAATTCAGCACTTCTTTGATTTGTGAGTTGTAACTACTGCAGAATTCATGTCCTGCCACATTACTTCAACCTTGGAATGAAGTACAAATAGATGTGATTCAGACTCTAAATATTTAAAGCCAGAATCTAATCTTAGATACATTGTATATGCTGTCATCTCAGAAACCTGCTAAAGAGAGACAATGATGGACAGCACAGATTGAAATTAAATTCAAACTCTATTAAAAAACTTGTCCTGCTAATTCATATGAATGATTAACCACAAAGAAACTTATGTCTGTCAGTGACAGCAGTGCTGAAGCGTTCTTTGTCGTCACTGTCTTGGTTAACTTCAGACAAGAACAGTCCAAAACCACCTCTCAGGGAAAGGATGTCACCTCCCCTTTTCCGCTGTTTTCTTTCCGAGATGCAGCTGAACTATTAACATTTTCCAGTTAAAGAGCAAACAAAACATTTCTAATCTTCCTTTCACTGAAAAGAAAGATAAAATCACAAATGTAACTGAAATCAAAAGCTATAATAGTACTTGGGCAGTTACAGGCTCTTGTTATAGATAGGCAGGTCAAAGCAATCAGCATACGAACCTTCACACACAGCAAGCAAAACCATAACTTGACACAGCTCTCTATCGAATATTACTGTAAGAGGAGTAAGCTCACCAGGGTATGACCCTATTAAATACCAAACCTGTAGCTCCAAAATAGCACAAAACCTAGATGGATGATCTAATCTCAAGCAGTAAAGTGCCAGAACACAAATAGAGGATTGTCACTGCTTCAAGTGCACAAGGAAACAAAATAAGACCATGTTTAAAAAAAAAAAAAAAAGGCCTGGAATATATATTGACAGCTGAGCAGAATGGAGGATGCTGGACCTGCCACTGCTAAACTGATGGTGGTCTTTCTGTTTGCTTTGCTGGACTTTAAGGTCTCATTATGGGACTTCTGGATATCATAACCACAGAGCAGCCTCACAACACAACCTTTAGTCCATTAAAAGAAGCAATGAGGCTAAACACCCACACCAAGCAAGAGAGCTGTGGGTATGTAGCCTCATCTAAAGCTAAATGATGTTAACATCTGTGTTACTTTCTAGTCTGGGGCTAGCATAGTGTAGCCACCAGTCCAGGGTAGAGACTTTAGGTGGAGTTCAGATCAGCTAAGAGAGATCATTTGTACATCAGATATGAATGGTAATGTACATAACCAGTGGGTGTTTATTAACAAAAATAATGCGGCTTAGTTTAGACAGATGGAAACGTTTTATAATTCAGTAAGGCTGTCTGCTCCAGCACAAAAGATCAGCTTCTATCATCTTCCAGTGAGCTGAGCCTGGGAGGGCCTGAGTGCCCCCAGGGTGCTTTGGGCAAGAAAAGTGCATGACTAATCCAGACAGTGATTGTTTCCTTCCTTGGACTTTCAGAGGAATGCAGCATTGTGGTTCAGAAAGTGCCACTGATACACAAGGTGAAAACCCACATGAAGAAGTATCACATGAAGGAAGATGAGGAAACCAGCCAGAACCATGACAATAAAACTTCACATAATATCCTGGAGGCAGTTTTACAATTGTGAGCATTTCCATGGACCCAGATGTAGCTGCAGGAAACATGGATTTGGGTTTGTTTTATATCCCATGGATTGGCATCCAGGCTCCACAACTAGCAAGTATGATCTCTTACTGAATAGAAGCATAGCCACAGGAGAGGAAAGATTAAGGGTATCAAAGGAATACATTTTTTCATTTCACTCCTTTCTTATTACAGTAGATTAAAAGGAAAAAAAAAAGTGATTTTTGTTCAACATTCAATTTTGAGGACAATTAAATAAGCCAAAAACATTGTTCAGAATTAGAGCACTGAATAAAGGATTTCAAAAACACAGTGTGGGGTTCATAGTGGGATTTTTATTTCCTTTTAAGATGAGCCATATACAGCTGTCTGAGAGCTATTGTTGTCTGTCCCACTGAAGAAATAGTTTCTTTCAGAAGTGTCCAATCTGTTAAGACACATAGGTGCTTTAAAAGCTTAAAAAAGAAGGAAGGCACTCAAACTCATCTGGTTCAAATGGCAATTATCTGAGAAGCAGCAAAGAAAGAGGAATACATGGGTAAATGAAATAGCTTTTGATTGCCTGGTTATGAATGATAGTAGGATTTGTCCTCTTTGGTAATGACATGCAGCAGCAAGCAGAATCCACTGGCAAGACAAAAGTCAGCCCTGGATGTCTGGTACAGCAGCAGTGATCTTACATGGCATAGATGGCTATTACAAGCTTGCACAGGAGAAGCTACTTCTCTACTGAACAGAGAAATGCTCCTTGCTGCTGAGGCAAAAGGGGACATGATTTCAAGAAAACAAAACTTTGAAAACTTCCTTATAACTATGGGTCTGGAAAGTCTCTTTTCCTTCTGTTCTGCAAGAACAGTCAAACACCAAGAATACCACCATCAGTTTTGGGCCCCATCAAGACAAAGGTTAACAAAAGAGGGAGGCTAAAAGACCAACTCTAGTTTACAATGCCACCTTTCAAATTTATCATGCATCAACTGAAGGAGGGTTTCATATTAAAAAAAAAAAAAAAAAAAGACAGACAGACTGGGTAAGCACAGAATCTGAGAAAACAAAATTGCTGATCATTTTAGCTTGTGTGCAGCTGTCATTCATTCTTCAGAGAATGTTGTGCTCCAGGCAGATCAGACCACTAAGAGAGGAGCTTCTGTGATGGCGAACCTGGAAACCTTTGGGTGCAGAGCTTGGCTGTATTGAGCTTGGGATGAGGAATGAAAGCAGTCACAAGGACAACGGTGCTGGCATTCCACTGCAACAACTCTAGTGACTCAAAGTGCCAAATTTCAACCCTTCTGAGTGTAAAGCAGAGTAGCACAGCGCTCGAGGTAAGCGGTTGGTAGGAAAATGGCAGCCAGATGTTCCTACTTTAAACTTACGAACTTGACTGTCTCATTGCTCTGACAGGGTATAGAGACAGAGATAGAAAGAAAAACACCAAACCAAACAAATTCCCCCATAAGCTTTTTATAAGAGAAAACAGCAGACTTGGAAGAAGTCTCAAGAGAAGTCAATCTTTGCTCAAGACCAAATTCTTTAGAGAGAAACTCCTCAGAGAACTGTTACATTACATGCTTAGGAGCAAATGGGAAACCTGACTAGAATCTTATCAGGATAAATAGAGGTTTTGCAGCCCTAGGAATCGTGAGAGACGGGTTTCCCTATCATATTCAGAGATCTAATTTTTTTTAGGCCATGTAGGTACATACCATCAGGGTATACTATGGTTGAAAATGTCTGTGTTACTAAAAAGGCTTGAAAGTCTGGAATAGTAAAGGACTGGCCACAAAAATCTCACCAGTGATGGTAAGTCCAAGACAGCTGAATTTCAAGCTCAGAGCCATTTAAAGGCTTTATGCAGCTGGCTAAATATCCGCCCCCCTTACAGCAGCTTGTGAATGTGAATTCCAGTTTGAGTTTCTGAATTCCTTGTATGTTTTTGTTTATAGTGATGGCTCAGTTTGTTTTCAGAAGGTCACCAGAAAGGCCAGCTTTAGAGAGTGCATGTAAACACGGCTGGGACTCAGCAGGCTGAGAAACACGTGTCAAACACAGCAGCCTGCAGAAGGGGGAGGCTCAGGTATGGCTGTAACAGACTGCTCGGAGAGACCATCTTGAGGAGGCACAATGTGTATGCCTCACATATGTGAGCTAGCCCAGGTCCCCTCCACCCGTAACCACTTGCTTATAAGGTTTAAGCATATAGAGATCAACAAAAGGATCTAGTAAGGTGTCAGAGGGAAATTTGGCACTCAGGAATAGAGAGTAAATTCCTGGCCAGAGAGAAAAACCCCACATTCCTGTTCAGCTAGCTGAGTTACTTCATATTAAGCAAGCAGGGTCAGGGACCTTGTCTCATTGAGATCTCTACTTCCTTGTTTGCCGGTGAGGAGGCAAGCAAACCCTTTGGAGAGGCTGCTGTCAGAAATGGGATTCAGACCTGCTGGTGGTGGTCAAATGCCTGTATCAATCTCTGAACTATGACTGCAAGATGTCCACGCAAGGGAGTTTTGTTCACAGCTGCCACTATGGAGTAGAATAGCTCCTATTATGCAGAGAGAAGGTTCTTGTACTTAAAGAAGTGTCCCTTAGAGGGGTTGAAGAAGGGATGAAAAGCAGGAAGACCCCCAGTGTGCTTTTTCCTTTTATCTTGCAGATGAACCAGATGGCAGGAGCAGCAGAAACCAAAGGAGGAGCATGAAGGCTTTAAGAATTAAATTGCTAAAATGTAAGGAAAACTGAAGCCAAAAACTAGGCCTGGGCAAAACAGAGCACCAGAGTGTAAAAACAAACACAAGAGGAGATTAGCAAAAAGGGGAAATAATAAAATAAACCAGCTCAGTTCTTTAATTCAAATTCCAGCTTTGCACTTTCAGGAGAGCAGACTTGGGAAAAGTTGAAGAACTGGCATTAAATCTCCTTTGTAGCTGCAGCTGCTCACACTTATCTGCCTCTGTGTTCCCTGGCAGACGACACTGCAGCACTGATAGCCTGCAAATTTCCCAGGATGTGAGAAAAGGGCACCAAGGGCGACTAATGGATCTATCAGGAACTCCAACATGCCAGCAGACACACATGTTTGTCTAACAGGTAAGAAAGATCCAGCTACAGCACTGCTGCAGCCCACAGCAGATTATGACTGCCTGCAGCTGCTCTGTGTCAAGTCACTGGTGGTGGGGGACAAATAACGTTCCCTCTGAAAGCTCTACTTGCTCAGGCAGGGCTTTTTGATCTCTCTGGAGAGATGCTGCTGAGCCTGTATTTTAATTGGCTTTCAGGTCCCAAGATAGATTTTCATCAGGCAAGAAGATCTCACTATGGGATGTTGCACTACATCCTTGCTTCTCCAGAGTACTCTCATTTTTCAGAGCAAATGCCGATAAAAAGGGCATGATGTCAGGCACACCATCTGCAGCATGTGCTGTGCTCCTCCATTACCAACCACAGACTGATGGATGCTGCTGCTCCACCTCCCCCAGAGGAAGCATTACAAACCCCTTTCAGCACCCATCCCCCCAATTTCAGTAAAGATCCAATGACACTTGGTGGAAAAAACAACATTGTATTTGATTTACAATTAACAGGATTTACAAATAATGACAAAGAAACAGATTAGCCATGAAAATCGGATGCCTTTGTTGATGAAAGAGTAGCTGGCAAAGCATCTTTCTGTAGAAGTCATGTACCTCAGTCTTAAACAGTGTAAAATAACTTACAGCCCAGGCAGGTTCAGGAATGATTATAGACAAATGCAAGAAGTCGAGTACAAAACAAAGGAAAAAAAGAAAACGCTCCCAGCCTTCTGGGCAGGAAACCAGTTCTGGTGAGGCTTTTGATTTCCAGAAACTGAAGGAAAGCCCACTGACAAATACTGGGACATTTTCAAAATGGGAGAAAAAAAAAATCAACAGACAGTAAAAGTCAGTGTGTAACAACCTACCAGGCAGGGAGAGCAGGCAGCATTAGCTTGCTGAGAGTCAGCACAGTCCGGGTGCTTGGCAGGACATTGAACGAAGGAGTACAGATGGCAGTGCTTCATTAAAATGCTACTTTACTGCCAAAAACTTGCAAGACAAAGAGAAATAAAGTTCTCTGATGTGCAATACAGCAATTTAAGAAGACGTACCTAACCTTTTGATTTGTATGGAGCTTACCTATATTGTAAACACACACTTTCTGACAAGTTATTTCAATTTTCTTTGCTATGGGTTATAGTGTGTTTTCAATCAAATGCAGCATTCCAAGGCTCAAAACTGACCAAGTGGTTTTCAATAGACGGGTATATGATTTTTCCAATATCATACTAGTATTTTACATCACAGATACAATAAAAACAAGTGATGGTATTTCTAGGACAGTTCTAAGATTCAAATAAAAAATCATCAGAACCATTCTAAAGTAGGATATTATACATAATCAAATCATGTTAAACAGCACACTCTCGGCAATCAGCTAATTACAAGCATTCTGCTGGTCATGTTTTTCACACAAAAGTCATTCAATAACACATAAATACTTCTTTTCCTGATCTGCTTCTTTTTACAAAACCGTTCATCAGATTCACAGAATTAGTACAAGTAAGGCACATTAGCATATATCATAAAACTCACAATAATAACAAAGAGTTTTAAAGTTTTAAGGACTAATTCCTTCTTTGCAGTGATTTCTGAACCGAATGAGACTTCATCAGTAGAACCCTCCTACACTGACATTACTCTTATTTCCATCACAACTAACTGTGGTGGGTGCAATACTCTGCATCACCATGGACATAAATAATTAGATTTAGAACTGTGTGTGGTAGCAAATCCCATTTTTAGGTCTTGCAGAGAAATCAGACACTTTGCTCACGATGTTTGTTATGAGCACAGACTGTTTTAGAGCTCTATGGAAGTTAGTTTCCAGTTATCAAAATAAAAGGGAATATTGCATGTGTCACTGAGTATGTTATTGTTTTCCTAGTACAAATATTGCTTAAGGTAGAAAGGATGCTATAGTATTGAATTTACTTGCATAATGAATCCTAAATGCTGATGTCTCAGATTCTACTAAATCAAATGAACTATAGGTTTTCCTTCTTCCACCCCCCACCCTGCCCCCAGCCAAAGGACTCTCTTTCCCACAGAAGATTCATTTACACACAGAACAGCTTTTAATTAGAAGCATAATTTACAGTAAAAATTCTTTACATTACACCTCTGCTATCAAAAAACCATGAAATCTTTCATTTAAAGTTGTAATTATACATTAAAAAATAGAACACTATTTCCTTAACAGGAAGAATGAATTTGCACATCTTCAGATCAGATTTCTTTATTGCGGCTTTTGAGTCAAAGGTCAGTCACTTTATTCTCTAGCGCAGCTGCTATTTGCTGTAAACGGAAGGCAAGCTGCATTTTTTGTGCAGCTGGATCCTCTTCAAGTGCATTTATAATCTGGAAGATATAAACACAGAATGTTTAGAATCATTTAGCTCATAATATATGACATGGTTCCCAGACTATGTGTTTGATAGTACTGTGGTTGTAAAGAGTCTTTTGCCTTCACCTTGTACCAAATTCCATCTAGTAGGCTGCATGTTCTATTTTTACACAAAGGCAGTAAAAATTATTGTCTCTGTTACTACAAGCAAATTAATAGGTAGTACTTTATCTTGCGAAATATTACACTTGAAGATGGAGCAGGCAGAGTGAAAAATTTCCTTAGAGCTATTTAAAAAACAGTGCTTTTACTTACAGTGCACCCTACAAGGCTTAAGGGTCATTTACCAGCAGTAATTAAACCCCATCCCCATGAGCTTTAGTTATGAGAAGCTCCTGGGTGGTCCACACACAGGCATATAGCAGGGCAATGGAAGGTCTCCTGTGTCTGTAGGCAATATGAGGAATCAAATTGTCTGACCAGAGCATCAGGGAGCTGTCAGCAGCTCCTCTTTGGCTCTTGCCAAGAAATGCCAAGACTCTGGCCCAGTACCATGTAGTTCAGGAAAGCAAAGAGCATATCAGAGGAGCTCCCAGCATCCTACATTCTCTGCTGTACAGAATATATATAAGACTCTTAAGACACAAGGGATTTGAAAACAAGAGCTAGTAAAGGTCAGCTGTTATGAGAAGGCTTTTCTTCAAATAGAGTTTTTTAGGACTTCCCAAGATCAAATTCAAAAGGTTTTGAAAGGTTTTAATTTCCACCATCCTTTAGGAAAACTTTCCCACCATTAGATTTCTCCATTAGAAGAATGTGTTACATGACAAAACCATTCCTTTTCTAGAACTGGCTTTATTAATACAAGTCAGACAGTATAATCAAGCAGAAACCTTTTGCACTGGTTAAATACTACATAAATTTGCAAGTACATGGACTGGAAAAGTATAGTTTGCCTGTCACTACCTGTGGTTCTTATTATGTCTTGAACATCACTGACAACAGAGACTAATGCAGTCAGTATCAATTCAGCCAATGATTTCACTTTGAAGGGCTAGTATAGCATTTGCATTTCAAACACTGGAGCAAATATGTTTAGAAATAATTATTTTAATGGATTTGTTTTTAAAGTGTGAAAATATTTTTACAAGACAGAGTTAATAAACACTTATTGCGGTATTTAAACTGGGCCTAATTTAATTTGATATTGTTCCCTTAATTTAAACAATTACATCTAGCTGTAAGTCCTCAAGTCTAGACTAAATAATTCATGATTATCTCTGCTGGTGAATATATCCTTCATATAAATGTGGACAATTAGAATGTACCCACTTAGTCATTGTCAGGCCCTGCAGAGATGCAGAAGGTACAGCACATGCTGGGAACCACTGCGTCAGTAATAACGACAAGGGCAGCTGCAAAATGTTCCAATTTATGCAAATTAAAACATTTCCATGGAAAATAAATAAGCTTAATTAATTTTACTGAATGGTTCTTGACAGATTATCTCCATAACTCTGAATTAGCAGCCTTTTCATCAGATGCACCTTGTTGTTACACAGCGATGTACGTGGAAGGGAAGAGCTGCAGCTATGCACTGGGTTGTGCTGGTCTGCCAGTGATGGAGTCCCACAAGCTCATGACTTCACCTGTGCCTGCCACTAAAAGTGAAACCATGAGTGGAAGCAGGGACACAGAGGTGTGGATGAAGCAGGGATTTATGGTTCATTTGTCATCCAGGGTCCCTGAGTGTTTCTGTAAGAGGTCAGACTATGGACATATTCGGCAAGGCATTGAAAGTGAGCTTGGTTAGCACTGGGGATGAGGGGCCAGGGAACCAACGCTATCAGGTTGGCCTAAATGGCTCTGTCTGCTTCCCCCACTGACTGTGATTGCAAGACTTCTCAGGGTGATTTGATTTTCCCTGCTTACACCCATTTAAAAGATCCTGTCTAAAGCACCTGCAGTGAAGGAGACTCACTGTCTTTAGTGCTAAAGATAAGTGAAAACATGAACTGTGCTGAGGTGCAAGACTAACTGAACAGTGCTCAGATGTGCTGTACTCCTTTTTGATTCGGCATCTGTTCTTACTTGCTTTGATTTAATTCTGAGAGTTTTCTGGAGGCATTCATTTCCATGGAAACCTTTGAATAAAAGTTTCCTTCTCTCTTTTTGTTTTCAGATTAGGTTTGGAGAGCCATAGCCACAGCTCAGCTACACTGGAATATTCTTTGTCCCCCTTTCCACAGGGCATGAAAAACATAAGAAACTTTTTGAACTGAATCTGTGAGTCTGCTTTTGAATCAGACTATATTCAACAGTTACTCTACTTTGGTTTACCCCAGGCAGGCACTTCATTTGGCATGGAAAAACAGGGATGGTAGCATACATGGAAATTTTAGGTACATTTTAACTAATAAAAAGGGCATGGCCCCCATTCCTATGAGCAAACCAGGTTTAATGGATTGTTCTTAATAAAAAAGCACACTGGTTTGAAACCTGATATAACTCTAAGACTACTTTTTGCTCAATGACATTCTTATATCTCAATTAGGATGGTAGAACTGAACTTTTAAATCTATTTCTCTTTCAGATCTTTTTAGACAATCTGTTAAACTATCCCTATCAAAACCAGATAGCCCATAATAAAATCGCTCATTTATAAGGACAGTCCCTTGACCAGTGTAATTGCCAAGCAAGGTATATAACTGCAAGGTTGGAGCTTTCCGTTCAGTATTGCTTTTACCTGACTACCTAGGGAACTCCAGAAGTTTCCCCTTTAGACTAATGTTAGCCTTCATAACATTTTCCCATTGAGACTAAAACAGGAGAACAAAAGCCGTAACTTACCTCATCATAGTATTTGTTAGTGTACTGGTAGAGTTGGTGTAGAGCCACAAGTGTGTTTAAGGAATCGGTATGTGCCTGTTAAACAACAAAAGCAGGCAGCAAACATGTCAAAATAGGATCACAGACAGCTGAAAGTTATGCACATGCACAACTGTTGGATACAATTGACAAGATTTCCAAATGCAAACTCTGCATCCTGTAACTTTTGTTAAGTGACTCCTGGGGCAGAAAAAAGGAGTGAGAAAACTTTTGTTTGGCGATTTTCAGATTAAGACTTTCCCTGCTGGTGTTTTTTGAGCCTGCCCACAAGTCTAACATTGGAGGTGGAAAATACTTTGAACTCTGAATGTCAAACCACAGACTACAGCTCAAACATCTGTTAGCAGCATGGGTATGTACAGCTAAGGGATTTACTCAGTACAGTCTACATACTGTTGAGATATTAAGCATTGGTACTGACACAGTCATGGTTGTTTGAAATCCTTTCTTGAACTATCCCAGAAATTATTCACACATCACTACAGCAAAGGTGTAACTTGTCAAGATCATGAGCATATATATGTTTGGAAAAAGCCACCTGAATCATGAGTTGGAAAGGGCAGGGGGGATGATGGGTGGGGAGTGGAGAGGGAGAGAGAGAGGGAGAAAGGAATTTAAATGGAGCAGGAAATAACCCTTCCATTACCTTGTCTTTCCACTTCCCCCCTCCCTCCCTCCCTCCCCATTTAACTTATTTAATGAATGTGCTCTACCTGTCTAAACAGGTGTTCTTCATTCAAACATATAGGATTCAAATCTCTAGCTATGTCTTTAGTCTTTTAAGTTAGTTAAGAAAATGAAGAATTGCAAAATATTGCTGCTGGAATAAATGATTACCCAAGGGATAAAGCAGCAGAGAAACATCCATCTTTCCTTGCTCTATAAAAGTCACTTTTAGAGCTGGTCAAAATTTGCAATGTTCAGTCACTCCTTTCACATTAATTTTAATCATAATTTATAATGAAAAGAGAAAGGAACATATTATCTGACACTAAAACATTATATTGAATTTACTTTTAATCAGCAAATGTTTTAATTTTATATACATCTCAATTTATGCAATAAATAAAGTGAACTGGAAAATTAAATGTCACTGAAGATGAGTTTTGTAGTGAATGACTGAAAATAGAAACACTCTCATGAGGATGTTGATCTGCAAAATGTTAGGTCCTAAGGGCACTGAAACAAACAAACTGCAAAAAAGTCCCCAAACATCCTCCTTACACTAGGACTCTTGAACTAAATTAAGCAAATGAACAAACTAGTCAGTAAGTACACTGTCTCCTTGCTCAGCCTAAACATCTTTTGAGACTGGTGAGGGACTTTACTCTCCTGGTTCTCCAAGCTAAATAGAGAGCTTTGAAGGCAAGAGCCTGGTCTAGCTAAGCTGAGCTGCAGAGCAGACAGGCTCTTTCAAGACTGAAACAGGTTTTATAGTGTCTTTGCTTCACCAATCTCCAAGCAAAGCCCCAGAGAGCAACCACCCCTCTCTGCTCTTCTCCATGAGAGCTAACCCAAGTAACCTATAATACAAAGAGAGAAAGTGCCACTGAGCAAGCACACGGTGAGCTTCTCACAAGGAGCATAAAGCAGAAGTATTGCCGCTGTACAGAATCTCTAAAATATGCTATACTTCATGTACATTCTTCCTCTTTCATTTCTGGAATCAAATTTTTGCTGTGGTAGCACTGTGAATTCAGTCACGGCTTGTTATCAGTACAATCCATGCTAAAAATCCTCTATATGCTGTGGAGAAAAAACACAGTTCTAGAGTGCTATAATTTTCCCAAAATGGATGTGAAAAATCCAAACACTTTGCTCTGGCCCATGCATCCCTCAGACAGATTAGTGATGAAAACCATTCTTACTTCCATTCAATAATCAACGCTTCAAACAGCTAACAGGCATGACTACACCAAACAGGAGTATTCAGAGATCTATGAAATAACTCATTTGATGCTTGCACATACAAAAAACCCACTTGTTGAGATAGAGAAGACAAAGAAAAACAGCGCTACACTTGGCTCTAATTTCAGTACAAAAAAATGGAGTTTAGTCTTACCCTAGAAATCTCTGCTAGATGGGTATTCATGTCTTGGTCACTCACTGGCACCATCTGACGAATACCTTTGTAGTAACTGCAAGAAGTGAAAGAAGAATTTCAATTAGCTGAAACACACTGTGGTTTTCTGGTAATTCTGTCTTTCAATTTTGCAATTATTTTAAACATGCTTTCTAATAATGCAGGAGATGCTCTGGCACAACAGACCAATGATTCCTTTAATAATCCTGCCTTCCAACAGTCATTAGTACCTTTGCAACAGAGGCAACTCATGCCTAATTGTACAAGGACATACTACAAGAAAGAAATCTATAATTGCAGATGATAATTATTTCAGATCTTAAAACTGGCAAAAGCTTTGTTTTGCGGCAGATCTTCCATGATATTGACAGAATTGCCACTGAGTAAATGCATAAGGTCAGAGGCGGAATAGAAAAAAATGTGTTTGTGAAAGTGTTTTCAGGATTTGATGTCTACTGAGTTATGGAAGTGCAACATTTATTAGACAGATTGTATGGGTAACAACTACCACTGCAGAAAACAGCATCATATTTTCTCCTGAATAAATTTAGTCATCTGTCTATACAGACAATAACGTTCACTGGTTTGTAGCAGAGCTCCATTTCAACCCTGCCAATGCCATCACTAAGGGAATGTTTTAACAATTGAATGTAAAATTTTTAATATTTGACAGGTGACATTGACTATCTCAGCATTCCCTTTTCCTCTTACACAGGTTTAAAACCATAACAACTGAATAAGCATGAAAAGAGTCTATACTTACTCTTCCACCATTTTCTTATAGTTAGAGATTTCTTTTGCGTAAAGTAATTTATTACTTGGAGAATCCTGAAAAAATGTATAATACAGAGAAACTTGGTTGATTTATGAACATTTCTAGGAAGCAAAAGAAAGTCAAGAACTTAAATTCAAGCCTTGTATTCACATACACATGAGCTTTATAGATATTAACATTTGGATACTTACTAACGTTGGTGAGCTTATTTGCATAAAGGGTTGGCGTTTACGCAAGGCATTACTGATGGGTTTTACAAATGTATCAATGCAGGATGATACTAAATTATTGGTAGACCTGAAATAATTAGTTCTTAAACTTGCTTTTCATAAAAGCAGTTGCTATTTTCTCCTTTTTCTAAATATCAGTTTGCAGACTACACAGTAACACTGACACGTTCACCAACCTGTTAAGTGGTGAAATGCAAAATTCATTATAAAAACCAAAAGGAAATGATCAAGGCTGTATCTCCTCAGAGTATGGGTATTGTCTATGAGGATGCCCTTTGTCTTGTCAGGCATGAGCATAGTCAGGATGTAGAATGCAAATCACTTACTCTGCTTAATTTGTGCTCTGTTCTTGTGCAAGCATCCATGAAAGTCTGTGCAATGACTGACAAGGAAGCATCCACTACTTCGTGAACATGAACATCAAAGATGAAGTGGGGATTTTTCAGTATGTTTACCCAGAATCTAAGAGGCAGGCTGCAAAGCAAGGAAAACATAAATAACCCTTTTTTACACAATAAAAGTTCTACAACAAGTAAATCATATGAAATTAAATATGGGCTTTGCATTTTGATCTCCTCCCAACAGTGATGCTTAATTTTCTATTTCAACATTTATACAAGCTTGTCTGGTTTCCATATCTGAAAACCAAGCCCTTATATATCTCACATAAAAACTCACATGAGAAGAAACTTGAGTGCCCCAAAATAGCAACAGAAGATGTCTGTGTGGTCAGAGAAACTACCAAGTATGTATAAGATTTTGTGATTTGACAGGCAAATTTAGTCCCATTTGCCTCCTGCTTTCCTCTTCTCTGAGGAAAGACAAAAAGTAAAAAACAGTAAATCTGCTAGTGACAATGCCATATGTAAGCTGGTTTAATTTTTTTGCAGCTTCAAGGCTTACAGGAAATCCTTTTGATCACACAAACATGCTACCTCAATTAAAATGATTCTGAGCATTGCAAATGAAATTTACTTTGATTTGTGGTAAGAGTGCTAGTATATACCTGGAAATTACACTCATTTATTTGCAATACAAGTACTTCTCTGCTCATTTGGTACCTGTTTGTTTTCCAGATGTGAATGGTATCTTCATCCTTGATGTCGTGTTTTTCTGCTTGCTCATCAAGAAAGTCAAAAAAGTACTTCACAGCTGGTGGCACCACATGGTTTGAGTTGAGGACACTATGAAAGAAGTCATCTACAAACTGCTGAAGTGTCCCCTAAAAGCAAATTTTAAAAACCAATTACAGTTGTGTTACAAGTTGAACATGGCACCATTTTAGTATCTTTTATTCCTATTGACAATAAGAGCCCATTATGCAGTTGCAGTCACTGATGGCCTTCATCTTGAGTGCTAAGGGTGACAAAAATCAAGCAACTTCTTGGTGCAGTGACCTTGTAAACCGCCAACATAGAGTACAATTTTGTGTTCTAGACTGGAAGGTTGCAACTTCCCCAAATATCCTACGATTTGCACAGAAAGGTGTGCTTTCTGCTTGAACAAAGAAGGAGAAACTGACTGTTACATTTATGCTTCAGCGTCACTGTGCACATAAAATAATTTTTAGCCACTTTTCAATGGTTTTGCAGCTTCCTACCACCAGCTTCTTTGACACCAGGCAATTTGCAGAAAGAGACTGAGAGGAAGTGCCAGTGAACATTTGATTTTTTGTTTGAGGGTAAGCACTCGGGTCTTATCAGACACCCAGTCTGACTCAGCTCCATGAGCTCCACCCAGCCGAAGGAGTGAAGTGGCACAGGAGGGTTGTGTGCTTGGTTGGGTTCCTGCATCTGCCTGGACCTTAGAGACTGTGAGCTCAGAGACAGTCCCCTTGCTTTAGAGATGACTCTGTTGAGACCACATACAGTTCATCCCAACTCAGCTGATTGGCTGATGCTTTTGAAGGGCTGCATCCTCTTTCCTACCATTGCTCCAGATGCCAGCCTCCAAAGAGGGCAGGAATCTAGATGACAAAGCTATTCTGCTGTCATTAAGGACACACTGATAGTCTTTAGGTTGTAGGGGTAGTTGTGATCCCAGCCATAACCCCTCACCCAGCTCTATATGAGTCAGTAAAGCTCCAGACTGGTAATAATCTATGAAATGGCTACTTGGAATGGAAAAGCAGTGGTTGCATAAGAGTTATTAAAAAGAGAAGGGGTATGTAAACATCTTGCTAGCTCTTTGCCCTGAGTCTGTGTCACCTATACACAGACTTTCCTTCACATTCATTTCACACTTGGACAAGTGACCTTAGCTGGAGCCAAACCACCCTCATTTTCATGAGAAGCCTGCCTTTAGGGTCATCAAACATATGATTCTGAATTCTTTCTCCATGGAGGAATGCTTCACAAAATTATTTTGCTCATGATACATCCGGCAGTATAGACACTAAAGATACACTGAAAGGACTACTATTATTTGGAAATTTTATTTTTTAGGTTGTACCACAGCATTGATCACACACAAGAACAGGAAAATACAAGACTCCGTAGGACTTTATGAAGCATTCAATTCTAAAGAACACCCAACAAAATATTATCTAAACAGGTGACACAGAACAGATTATCCATCTTTGTTTAGCAAGGAAGATCCTTATTTAACAATCACATAATAATGGTTCTCATCTTTGATCAGGAATAGTACTTTATCTCTTTCCCAGTAATGTTCCTCAGGGCATATTAATCACTTGAAACCTCAAACACCAGCTTGTACGTACATGACACATATTCGAAATTGCAGCCAAATGAATGACTAATAGTTTTCCCATTTCCATCTGTTGTACCTCAGAATCTATAGAATTAAGGTGTAGCCATAGCACATCTGAGCCCTACCTTCACAGAAAGAAGTCTTGTCAGGTAGATTTCTGTAATAGCTTTGGTCCTCTCTTTTTCTTTCACGCTGCCCCGCTTTGATTTACCTTCGTCCATTTCATCTACTGGCCGGACTAGGTGCCAGACCTTATTTTCATCTTCCAGGAGTGCATGCCCTAGAAGCAATAATTGCAATAATTACAAAAACCACCCCACACCCAGAACAGCATCACAAAAATAATCACATACATATGTGGATGTAAGGTATTTGTCCCCTATCCTTAACATACCTGTACTCTTGCCAAGAGGATCTAGATTACTCTGTTCCTGCCCAACGTATACAACTCAAGTACTAAATAGTCAACAATACATAGCTGAAAAAGCTTGCTTTTGTCAAGACCAAAGGGAGAGGAAGGAATGAAACTCCTGTTTGGTCTTGTAAGCATAGTATGTGTGTTCTTTTGAGGTCCACACACTGAAGTACTCTACTGCTTTGTGAATTCTTGGAGACATGATCAAGTTATAGAAACTCAGCTAGGGTGACCCCACAGCCCACTACAGAAACACCAATTGCAGACTACTTCAGGTACAACCTTTTTTTTCTAGGTAATACCATTACAATTCACATCTTTACTCTAACTGCTGAGGCCAAAGTATGGTATCTCAGTTCAAACCCTCCTTTATCAGCATTTAACCAGCACCACTTGACTTTGTAGCGGAGAGGAGAAAAAATGCATCCCTTCACTGAGATGACATGAACTCCAGCTGCCAGAGGTAGTGACTGCCACAAATTCATATCCATTATAATAAGTTTTTAATTTTTTTTTGTCAGTATTCATTGTTGAAACCAGAGAGATTTCCATCAGTTCTGTTACCATATAGCAGAAAGAGGAGTAAGCACTTGGATGCTAATGACAGCTTCTCTGATTACAGTGCCTCACTATGCTATCCCTGGCTTGGCCATGCATCCGGTCCCTGAGCTTAGTTCAATGATCACACAGAGGATAAAGGGAATTTTGCATTTCAGCACCAACATTATTATTCAGACAAACCCTATGCTTGAAAATCTTTTGTTCCAAACAGTTCTAAAAGAGATGATACGATTGTTTTAACTTGCAATTAGTATTCTTTGAAAAGAGTTTCTGTGTCACAAACTGACTTTCAAATCTCCTGGTTTTGCTTGTTCTTCCTTTAATTCCTGAACTTTTGTATCTACTTCACATAGTCCCTAAAATCAATGGCACTTATCCAGTGGGAGTTATTGAACCAGTACATTTAAAATCATTGATGTCTTAAAAATATGAAAGTTATTTTTCCCTTAAAAATTGTGATTCAGCTCCACTGCACAAATTATTTTGCATTACTGCTAAGTTTTATGCTTTAATATACATCTCTAATGTAATTGAATCCCAGTTACAGCACAAAATATCAGTTGCTAATTGCATTAATTTTGACCATAGTAGTATTAACTAAGTTCTTCAACAGCTACATTGAATTTTGATGCTTGCATGTACATTCAATATTTTACATTGCAGGGGAAAATAACATTTTTGTGTAATCTGGCTAAACCGACACTTTTGCCTGAATCTACTTCTTATATCCTCATGAAAAGCATTAGCTATGCAGTCTTCTGGGACCTTTACTTCTTTTTAACAAGGTAAGGGAAAAGTATAAATCCTACGTTAAATCACATTGTCCTTTGAGGGTCCTTAATTCAACCTGGAAGTTCGTGTGAATGAAGCCAGAAAGAAAAAAAAGCAATCACTTTATTTTGAAACTGCTGCGATTTTGCAGTCAATACCATTCATGGTATTCTGGAATTTCTTTTGCACTCCCTGTTATTTACTTTTGTAAATTAAAAGATCAAAATCACAGAGTTAGAGCAGAAACTACTTTCCAGCCTTATGTCAGTCGTTTGGTACACTTTTGCTTCCTCTCTTTGCTCTCCTGATGGTATATGGCCCAGTTTAACTTTGGAGAGAAGGGGAAGCAACTAAGGGGGTTTCCACTGAGGTTACTGGCTCCTATATGCAGCTTAATATATCCCATGTTTGTTTAAAAGGAGCAGAATGGGCTACTAGAGGAATAGTAGCTATTTCTTTGGATTAAGAAGGATTAAGAAACTACAGCTTAACCAGATGAAGTTCCGCAACACCAAGAAGCAGGAAGAGAGAGGAAGAGAAATACAGAACATGGGGCAACAAAACATGTCAGCAATATGGCTAAGAGAAAATAACATTTCCCCAATGGAAAAGTAGGAAGTGAAGAAAATAAAAGACAGGGGAAACACCTCCTTTTTTTATCACTGTAGCCACACTACGCAACAAGTTTAAGCAGGGAGAAGTTTGTACCCACTGGGTCAAATACTTCCCCCTGAACTCTTTGTCTTACCCCTTGGGCATACCTTGGCCAATATAAAATAATTTGTGGGGGGAAGGGTTAATGGCAAATACAGACTGTGATGACTAATTATAGCGATATGAACCATCATGAAAACATGAGTAAGGCAAATGAGATGGTAACAGGCAATGCAGCCCCTTTCCCCTTGTGTGACCTGCAGCAAATTATCTTCCTTCCAGTCTCCTCCACCCCGTGAATACTTCTCCATGGAGATGAAGGAGGGGCTGCCCTCACAGATCTGCTAATCAGTATTTCTGATCTGCAACCCTGTGCCTATTTTTATTCAGAATTAAAAAAGAAAAAAAGGAAACCAAATGAATGCCAAAACCCAGAATAACAGAATATGTTGTATTGGTTTATAGTGCAGTACAGAAATACTAGTACAAAATCACAGAAATCATTCTCCATTTTGACACAAATTAGCAATTGCATTTATTGTCTCCAGAAGCAAAAGATGCTGCATTTAATTTGTCACAACTTCCAGCTTCTAGTGTCTTCCTGTTATAATCTGTGAATTAAAAGCAGCATGGAAGCACTGCCAGGTTTTAGAGCAACATCTATGAACATGGTTTTACATTTTCTTTCTGTGTAAAACCTCCTACTTTGGCTGACAGTCAATGGCTTCAACTGACAGTTCTCAATGCAAAAGGTGCAAGTTAATGAGACACCAAAGAAAAGGAAATCCACTTGATCAGAAGCCTCATTCACAGAGTCAGGATAGGTTTTCTCTTTATTTCAACACTGTAAATCCCTGTGTCATATAAATGTGTATGTGTGGGAGCGGAAGCCTCTGATCCTCTCCTTTCCTTTTTTACACAAATCTCTGTCATGGCAGGCTGTCACTTTGCACCATCTTTGTAACATTTTATAGCTTTGCAACAGAACAAGTTGGCACCAGGTAGCTCTGGGGACCCTTTGGTGCTAAAGAAAACATGGTAGCCTGGCGTGAAACACTGTCATTCCAAATTTGTAGACTACCATGGTGCAAGACAGGGTGTGGAGAAGAAACATGGTGGAAGCTGTTTTCACTTGATACTTCAGGATCTGAATTCTCTGCAGACTTTTATTCTTTGTACAAGAGCCCTTATGTGACAGTGCTGTCCCCAGAACTCAGCTTTCCCTTTACAATTTGGTATGCCACACGTATAACTAAGGAATTCACCTTGGAGTACACATCATGCTTGTTCAAAGAGCTTCATCATACGGAATCATAGCTAATGATATAATTGTAGAGAAGGAGGAAAGAAAAAAACCTAATCCAACAAAAAAAGAAAAATATGTGATCTGGTCCTCTACTGCCTGCTGCAAGGGCAGAGAGTTGGGGAGAACTGTTCCCTGTTATGAAGCAAAACAAGTTAAGGGCACCACCAGACTCCATTCATGGTCCATGCCACTTCTTTTGAGGGCAGGTGACTACAGCCACAGCAATCAATGCAACCACACTGAACAGAGACTAGGAATCAGCTCCTTGCCTGGCTGCACTCCACTGCCCTCTGTGTTGAACTGGATGTCTTTTTAAGTTAACATGCTGGGTTGGCACCTGCTGTGAGAGAACAGTCACTGCATGGCCAGCTGTGCCAGGCACTTGCAGTAAAGGGGTAAGAGGATAGCAGTAGAGGTGTACACATGACCATTAGAAGATTTCTTTCTGCTGGAAAAGGTCTCAATAGAAAGAACCCAGGAAGACAGAGTAAAAAGTAAATAGCTCTGCCTGTCTTAATTTCCTGTCCAACACTCAAAACAAGTGAAATGAAAAGTGTGCACATTTTTGCTAAATAGTGATATACATGAGAGCTATCAGCTGAGACCCATCTTCTTGAAAAATGTATATTTCTGGCATGTTATTTCCGACCTGTTTGACTGCTCAGCCCTTGAAACCTACTAAATCTAAGATCAGTAAATCTGTATAAAGGAATGAAACTATTAGGTAAAGCAATGGCTTTTACAATCAGTGCTAGACAGAAAAGGATATCAAATGAGTTCATAGGAGGAAGAATGATCTCAACAGTTATTGTGCCATAAATCTTAGTTTTACCTCATGTAAAAAACTGAATATAAGGATAAAAAAACACCAGAGAAACTGAACATCTGAAATCTGTAAAGGAAATACATGTTACAAAGAACACAAATTCACAAGTAAATATTTCCATAAAAATCTGAGTGCATTTGAGGCTGTAATGGATACTGTCCCTCAAGAGATTTTGAGATATAGAAAATTGGTCTAGACAGAACACTAACATGTAAAAGTAAAAGCTTTAAAAGACAGGTTGCAAGCTAACAGGTTGTCTTCTGTGTTGAGAAGTCCAGCATACTGTAGCAGACAGCATTACAAGACTTGTGCAACAGCTGCATTAGTGATGTGAAAGAACAGAAACACATGAGAAAATTCCTGACACTAACTTGCAATGGGTTGAAAACCTCAAAAAGAACAAAGGAATTGTAAAAAACACTGCACCTAAAGAGATAAAATGCATGGAATGTATGAAGGCAACCAAAAAGCCCTGGGAAAAAACAAGCTAGCATAGCTGGTGAAGCATCACTCAAAGGAAGAGAGAGAATATCAATGTACAGAGATCTGTTTGCAAGGCAACATAGTTTTAAGAAATGCAATTAAAAAATCACGTCAGATCCATTATGTCACAGAGAGGGGAGCTAGTCTCTACCCTGGTTCATCTAGAACACTGCAATTAATTCTCAGTCTAATAAGAAATGGAAGAAATTTGAAGAAGAAAGTGAGTAAAGGACAAAGAGAGAAGAAAAAGAGACAAAGCTCTGGGCAGATGAAACATACAGTTTGACTATAGATGTAGTGTGATTAAAAAGCAAAATATGCAAGGAAATGTTTCATAAGAGTGTTTTCTATTAAGCTGGGGTGTGGATTCACAGCAGTTATGCTCAAAGTCCCAGTATTTTAAGACTCTTATAATGAGGGCAAAGAAAACTATTGAAAGTCTACAGTGGGTGACACAAAACAAATAAACCTTATACAGTATAGTGGGGAATATCTAGCTCCACAGAAGTGCTCGATAAACAAGATTAAGACAGCAGCATCAATGCATGTGGTTTTTGACTTCTAGTCATCTTGGGAGGTAGGGAAGCCACAAGATACTTACTTTCCCCTGGGACATCTTGCTGATTATCCTCTGGCTGCTGGGAAATTCCCATTTTTGATAAGATGAGTGTGGCACCATCTCGGACCTTTGAAAATACAAACACAGAGATGTTCTTCGAAAGAAGCACGCAATACTGCACCTTTTTGCAACACATAAACTGTGGTTTCTGTAATCTGTTGCAGGGAACCTAGATGAATTCTGCCCTTCAAAGGCTTCTTGGGCAACTGACTCTGCAATTCAGAACAGACTCCCTCCCTCTCCTTTAATAAGAGATCCCATCAACACCTCTGAGATTACTGAAATACTGGGAGCATGTCCAAGGCTTAAGGTGGTTCCTCAATTTGGTGTGGGTGCCCTTTCTACAAAAATGGGGTTTATCATGAAGAATCAGACCTGTCTGTTTTCTGAGGGAAAACTAACCAACTTCTCTCTTTACTAATCAGGATATCTGTTGTTAGAAAGCAACAAATAGCATACAAAGGAAAGATAAGTGGATTGCAAGTGCGTGGTAGAGTGCACAGTATGAAACCTAAAACAGATGCTACAAAACCGTCAACATCTGCTCTCCTGACTGGGCTGTTGAACAAACCAGACCAACCCAAAATCTATTTAGCAGCACAGCAAGGACAAAAACAATTCTCGGGGTAGGAAGTGGTAGAGGAAAGAAAACATGAATAGGAGACCTTGCAAAATGTTCAGAAGGGAATTTGGACTAGGATACTGCAATGATGAGGAAAGCAAAGTGTTGGCATTTAGGTGAGATGTTTTTATGTAAGATGTTTAGTCTAGACCCAGCCTTTCACACTCTGAAGACTTTTCTGCCTAGACCCTGAGCCCGTGTTTTTCTTTTGATTCTTTACCATAGAATCGTAGAATATTTTGGGTTGGAAGAGACCTTCTAGGTCATCTAGTTCCAGCTCCCCTGCCACATGCAGATCAACTAGAACTGCTAGATCTGACTGCTCAAAGCCCCATCCAGCCTGGCCTTGAACACTTCCAGGGATGGGGCACCCACAACTTCCCTGGGCAACCTGTATACAGCACTGAAGTTTCTCTAAAAAGAAATAAAGATTTTATTTATTACTAGGGAACAGTTAACAGGTGCAGACAACTGTTTTGAAACACCTTACATTATAATGCATTAATGTGTTGATACGTTTCCATCTGCCATCTCTTTGGGATGTTAGATCCAAGTCTGAGAGGATCTGTGCAGTAGAACCTGGACGCCACTCTACAGGTAATTAAAGTGAGAAAAAACAGTTTTTAACCATGTGCAAAAATAACTACTTGAAGAATGTTTTACAGACCCACTGACACATTGTGCAACATATAGAGAAGTAATTTAGCACATGCCCAAATGTGTGGTTTTTCTTGCTTAATGGTTTGGTCTTTATTCCAGAAGTTAGCATGAAGTATTCCTAACCATGTATATGGCTTCTGATTATTATCCATAAAAAGTCAAATTCCTTTGCATAGAATGCTATAAATATATATCATAAGATCTGCTATCAGTCCAAAATAGAGTAGGACTTCATGGAATAGAAAAGACATTTTTAGGGAATTTACTAGGATTTGTTGAAGAGCAAGAATTCCATCTTCTACTTTCAGATTAATGCAGGAATGAAGATATTGAAAAAAAACCTATTAATTGGAGCTTTTATTATGAGATAATTAGGCCTTTTTAAGTAACATCATTTCTTTTTCTTTTTTTAAGAAGAGAGCAGCAATTTTGAAAGCCTTCAAGGAGGATGATTTTCAGAAGCTAGTTGGTTCATCATCTACTAAAAGTGCAGTTCCTGTAAGTTATAATTCTTTTGAATAACCATCATAAAGGCAACTAAAAATCAGTACCAGTTTCTGAAATTGCATTATTACTTCTCCATCAGTTAATTATCCATGCTGTCATTATCGCATTAATTAGTACCTGAGATACTGACTCTGTCAGACATGAATACATTTGTGCTAACATTAACAGGCTCTTTGCACACTAATGACAGTATACCAAAACTTTAAGAGTCAGAAAAAATAACTCTGTAAGTAAGCATTCACTTTTAAGGCATATTAATATTGCTGGAAAATGCTGTGTTTTTGCATTCACCTGAACAGGAATTCAACTTTTTTTTCCCCTTTTAAAACAGAAAGACCAAACCAAATCCAAGGAATAAATGCTCTTATAGGCATTTTTAAAGAAAATACCAAATCACATGTCTCACCTGTTCAGTATAGTATCACAAGAAGCTACTTACCAAGAACTACACTGTCAGCTTTTGGCCACTGGGAACATGGCAGGTTTCGATAGACTTGGTCTATTATCTTTTCCTTTACTTGTGATATCGTATCACAGTTCAGCACTTTCACAGGTATGGCATCATTTCCTCCATCTTGCACATATACATTAACTGTCTGCAAAGAAAAGAATGTACATGGTTGTTAAGACAAATCAGTGGTGAATTACCTCTGAATCTGTTTTTCCAGGTGATTTAAATGCAAACAGTATCTGAAATCACTGTGCAATGATTATTGCACAGCAACACATATTTGCAATAGAAGTATGGATTATTTGAGGAATTATTTTAAGGATCCTTTGCCGTTATGCAGCCAACCAGCTACCACAAATTCCAGTTAATTCCTACCACTATGACAAAACAGAAAATATATGGAATAGATTTAATAATTTCTAATATGCTAATATTACTGAGTCTTGGGAGTTTATTAAAGAGGAACACTAAAGAACAAAACAGCTGGACCAATGATTGATAATCCTAAACAGGAAAACATAAAAAAGCCAAGCAATACATGTCCAAATTTCATGAGTTCTCAGTAATCATTTGAACTGCACCTTGCTGAACTCCTAGAATATTGTGTGCTTTTGCCTTCCTTTATGCTGTCTAAATGGCTGTGGTTTTAAAGTCGACCAGACTATTGTACATATGGTGATTTAACACGGCTCAGCTGATGAGGACTGAGTTGTTCAGCTCCCTTAACTTTACGTCCTGTGACCAGATGTTCATTAAATATGCACACACACACACACACACACACACACATATATATACATGTAAAAGGCATTTTTATCATCTTTGGTGTTTGTACTGATTACTATTGTCACAATAACTCTAATAGCTCCAAGAAATACAACTAAGTATGCTACTTCTAAAATATTACTGTTTTCTCATAGTATTGACATGGGTTTTTTAGTGTTAGAGAGAATTTCTTGAAAGCCTGTAATTTGCTCAATCTAGAGTGATTTTTTTGAAAATAGCTTTGCTATATGAGTGAGTTTCAATATAGACAAAAGCAAATAAGAAAACCATGGCCAGGAAAGCTCCCCAGAAATACCCCCCCCCACCTCCAAAACCAAATAGATGTTATGAAAATCCTCTTTTTTTCGCTAGCTGAATCAGTACAACAGCTCAGAGTCGTGTGGGTCTTCTGCCAGTCAGGTAGCTTAGGAGGTCAAACACATCCAAAGCACTGCAGCTCTCAGGTACATATGGTCCTGCCAGCCATAATGCCTGAATTTATCATCTCAGACCGCAGAAATAAACGTGCATAGCTGATATTTTTAAACAGTGAAGAAAAGCTACACCATACGGCAGTCAAATTAAACATGATTGCACTGTCCCTTGACAGAACTCTCAAACTAATCATGAGATTTCACCTTCCTTTTCCTATTAGCTTTATGGTAATTAGACATGATTTTGCTGCTGGTTCAGTATGCAGCATGTCAGTGTAACCAGTGATGCAAAACAGATTCATCTTTTAAATAAGAACAATTACAGAGCAGACAACTGCTCTATGCTGTACTTTCCCACCTTGTCTCACTTTCAGGCAGAAGTGAGGGAATTAACTAATGCTTTAACATACACTGGTGCACAAATGCTCCCTAACTGTTCAGTTACCACATCATCATCATTGTGCCTAAGATCTCAGTAACTTATGGCAATAGTACCCTCCTTCATAATATTTCAACACAAATATATACACACATATCTCATCATCTTCCACATATACACACACAGAACATATTTGTTTGATGAGAAATCTGCAGGTTCAGACCAAATACTGCTACTGTACAATGTTATACTATTTAATATCTGGTTAATATGCTTGTTGGGCCCACATCTGATTGCACACACAAATTTTCTGCTTTCACACTGATTCATTTAGCTTAATTGCAGGCATTGGGGTTTTTTTGTGAAAAAAACCAGATTGAATAAAGCATTATCATCATTAAGTTTTACATGATGTACAATGCAAGTAATTTTTTTTCCTCCATACACAACAGACATTACAGCTAGCATTGCCAGTCAGTCTGTTTTTGGTGGGTGGCACTTTCAGCTCAGATATAAAGATGATAACTAATCACCAAAATATCAGTTGAGCTTAAAATATTTCTTCTTGCCCACCACAGTCTTCCTCCAGGCAGTCTAGGTCACAGTCTGGTAACTCTGTGAGTGAAAGTTCCACAGCAACCTCCTCACATCAGCCCTCTCCCATCAGAATCCTTTCAGAATACATAAACGTGATTTTTTTTTTTCCAAATCAGGACTTTAAATAAAGTTTTTTTAAGTTTCTCTCCACACTGAATATGTGTCATTGCACTTTTCTCAGTTGAAGACAGCTACAAATGATTCCTAACATGTCAATAAAAAAGAAATCAGAAAAGGAAAAAAATCCTTTTGGTCTCTGAAGGACAGTCTGTGTGTCTATGATATTTAGTACACTGTATCCTGAAGAAAATCATCAAGATTGTAGGAAAGAGTAAAACTACATTTTACATTTCCTGAACAGTGAAACAGTGGGTTGCTTCAGTTTTTTGTGTTTCTTTTGTAAAGGACAGTGAATTCATGTTCTGGAGTATGGTTGAAAAAGTGGTAGGAATTTCTGGCAGTGAACAGAACTAAGTCAAAGCAGAATTCATAATAGAAGAGAACTGGACCATGGCACTGGTGGTCAGATTCAGGGGGTGATCGAGCTCAGAGGGGGAGATCCCTTGGCAGGAATGTCCACTTCATCCCACTTGAATGGGATGGGTTTCCAGAACTGCCTGGTAGAGGCAGCTTTCTCTTGCCACTGTAGGGAATTATTTCCCTATGTGGAAATAAACCCCTTTTAATGCCATTTGGGCTGTCCATGTTCAGGAGAGTTTGACTCACATAGGAACAAATGCAGAAAGAAGTTCATAAAGTGTTCTGGAGACTGCAGAGCCATCTCACAGGACTGCAGAAAAGCTCACTGTGGTATAGCAATAGAATAATCTCTAACATGATGTTTGATATGCTGACCCACAGCAATCACAAGGGAGAAAGACAACCTGAAGTTCAAGCATAATGGTAGTACAAGAATTCTGCAAAAGTCAGTTGCCAGTGAATTTAGATGGAAAAGGGGGAGCAGCCAAACAACCTGACCACTGTTCAGACAGACTGAAAGTTATGAAAGGGATTTATTGAAATGGGTTCCACAGTGGCAAGATTTGGATTTTTATCTTAGAAGATACTTGATAATCCTGTTTTCCTGCTTGGATTCTTGTTTTGGTCATCGACAGTTCCGCCCATGACCAGAATTTCTATGCAGTTCACAGTAATCTAGAAAACTATGTACAGACTTGACACTACAGGAACTAATTAAAAAAACCCCAAACAAATACAATTATAATCTGTTAGTCCTGCTTTGCTTACCAACTGTGTATACTCTACATCATCTCCCAGCAAACCAGTGTCATTCAATGTATACTTGGCTTTCTTTAGTACAGCATCCACTGGGCCTTTTTCTACCTGGTGTTTGATAGCTTTGAACAATTTATAAAGAGGCTCCCCAGCATTGTCCTGTTTAAAGAAAAGGACATGAAATTAAGCAAAACCAAAAGATATATTCAATGTATGTTTAAGTATTACTGATTGAAAAAAAACCCCAAACCATCAGCAACAGACTTCAACTCTTACCTTGAGGTACTGATATAAACAAATAGACATCCAGTTAGACAACATTCTCTCAACAACTGTTTCAGACCTGAAAAAAAAAACCCAATCCTGAGTATGGTAAGGATACTTAATGGCAAGATTTTAAAGAAAAAACATTGCTTGCTTGAAATACAATATTTTTACATGCTTGACTGCATGCAGTCTCCTGATGTAATGATTTCCCTATAGTCTTGAAAGCATACACTTGCTTTAGGATAAGTGTTTTGTATTGCTCATCATTCCCGGGTACCTTCAGCAAATTGCTGAAAAGCACGCATCCTTTATGCAAAATCTTAAAGTGGTTCTATGCTGTAAGAGCTAAAAAATTAACCCAGTTATGCAGTTACTGGGAAATAACCTACAGATTAAAAAGCTACAACATAAACAGAGCAAGGTCTAGTGTAATTTATTTGAGATAAAAACTGGGTTAAAACACTAGATCAAGTCCTCACTGAATGCACAGTGCAAGCTCATTATGTGTTCTTGTTACACAGATGATGTCTGGTATAAATGCTAGATCATTTGGAATGAAGTTAGATTAAAAATGAAATTAAATGTTCAGTATGATATTTTAAAGTAAGATAGGCGTTTCTAGGCTGCAGTATTTGTGGCCAGCAGTCCTGCCTGTGCCTTCCACAGCAGCTCTTGTTGGGCTTGTCTTCCCAATATGCTTGGGCCAAGCTATTTCTGACTTACATGGATAGCTGGCATTTTAGTACAGTCACATTGCAAAAGAAACACATTTACAGAAAAGCAGAGACATATAGAACATATGACAATCATTCAAACCTCCTTAGCATCAGCTTTGGGTTTTTGGCCACGACATACTGCTCCATCAGTTCTAAGAACAGCGTCCTCATGATGTCAGTGTAGTATTCTAGTTTTCCATGTAAAGCGACTGTCAGTAAAGATGCAAAATACACTTTAGCTCGAGCAGAGAACTCCCTTTGGTTTTCCAGCGTGTGAATAAACTGAAACAGAAAACAAATGTAGAATCAAGTGAGATGACAGGTTTCTAAAGAACCTCAACACTTGTCTACACTAAGAAGACAAGCAATATTATTTCAATATTAATCTCCTAAGCGCAGAATGGAAAAGTTTTCAGAATTTTGAAAAAAACTACTTATAAGAAAATGTTGCCTAGAATTTTTTTCTAGATACACACACAGTGTACTGGACTAACCCGAGGAATGCTTATATACTTAACTAAAACCTTATCTAAAATGGATGCTTTAATTAAATGAAAAACAGTGTTCATGACAATTTTTGAAAAGAGAAAATCAACTCCCCTCTCCCCCAGATTCCCAGGCCTTTCACATCAAATTACAAAGACACTAATATAAGTACACCTGGGAATGTGCTTTCATCTGCCATAAACTCTAATACTGCCATTAACTAGCTCAGCACTGGAGCCTCATTTAAAAAAAAAAAAAAAGGGAGAAAAAGTTAGAAGGCTAAACCTATATTTAGGTGTCTAACAATGAGCCTCATTTTTTGAGAGTGAGCAATTAGAAGTCTTTTCAAAGCTGCTGTGAGCATGTCAGTCTTGATGAATAGGTCACTAGAGGAGCCTCTGCCTCTCTGGGGCAGAGAATCAGCAGATGGCTGCCTGCAGGTGACTCCCATGAGAAGCCAGGATTGGAATCAGCACTCTCTGATCACATGTCTTAAAAGGCTAAAACAAACTTGTAACACCAGTTTTTATGCCAGATTGGGTAATATCCGTTTTCCTACAGCCACGGTAATGTTGACTAAGTCCACACTGTATAACCTGGCAGAGAAATAGGATCTTGCCTCTCCATCCCACCAGAAAGCTCTGAATCTGATGCAACATATCTGCAGTGGTTAGTGTGGAATCAGAACCATAAGAAAATAGCTTATTTTTAATAATTTTGGTTCAGTTGTGCTTGCAAACTTACTTTCATACACAGTTATGCTTAGCTAAGAGACAAGGTGAATCTACTTCAGTACTCACATTAATGAGAAAAGATTTGCTGTTGAGGAGGTTGGAGAATTGGTACAAAGCCTGCTCCACAGTCTGGCGCCTGGTCTCAGGGATATCCAGCTTCCCTGTAATCATCACATCTTTCTCTCCGTCTTTGGAGGGCAAGAAGAAGACTCTGTCCGTGTAGGTTTTGTAGTCCAGTACTGGAATTCCAGCTTCATTGATATCGTTTGTCTGATCCTCCATCTCTATCATCAGATCTGCAATATGGAATGCAGTTTAAAGGTTCATTTAAAAAAGCCTGCAGGTTTTTTAGGCAACACAATCTCTTTGGGAGCCTTGTAATAGAGAAAAAGCAGCTCAGTATTAAAAATTCTTATTCCATCTCACATTTTCTCTTGCTATTTTTACCAATTATCCTGTTAACTATGACCACAGCTAATCCTATGGTGACATGAGCATAACTGCCTTTAGCACTGATGGTTTCTGTGTTGTTGCCTATCCCAAAAAGGGCCTTAATGGGTGTCTGTGTGAGTTCATATATATGAACGTAGGATCATAGTACAGAACCAAAAATAGACACTGCAATTTTTTTTTTTGTTTGTTTGTTTGATTGTTTTGTTTTGGCTTGGGGTTTTTCCCAATCCACATCCTCTGAGTCTGAGTAGTAATGAAAGTTCTTTTAAAAAAAATCAAGGAAAGAAAGGTTTAAAGTGTAAAGTGTGCTAATTTAATTTAATCGAAAGGCAGGGGATGGCAGAAAGGAAGAAGGTTAAGTGGTTAATTGAAACGGGTGGAAACATTTCTCTGGGACTCCAAAGCTCTGAAGTTCTTAAAAGGGACAAAATAAAGGGAATCATCTCTTGGAGCAGCTACTCTAGCTGAAGGCTTTCCAATTACCCAATATTGCTGATTGACTAGAATACAATGTTAATTAATCTAGTGACCTATTGTCTCAGGAGTGTTATTGCTCTTATTAATTCATTTACCTCTTTATTTTATAGCATTCAGCAAAGCTGGGGCAGAAAGTATCTTCTGGTTTTGCTCTTTGTGGTATTAGCACTTTCTTCCTGATGTCCCATTCCTTGGCTATCTTTGGTCCTCTCTATTTAGACCGTCTGCACTTCGTGCTGCTGACATTACAGTTTCACAGTATGGAACCAGGATGTGTTTTGGCCTCAGTATTTCATTTAACTGCCAGTCAAGGTGGATGTAGTTTAGGAACTGGATTACTCCTTGGATGTGCATTCTACTTCCCCAATGGTTGTATTTTGTGGGCCTTCAACCCAACAGGCAGCAGGAATCTGTTTGTCCCCTGCTCTCGACCCAGCAAGAGAAAGGTATGAAGTGTCATGGGAGAAGTGGAGAGAGGAAGGGAGCACCTTGATAGATCCTCTCACAGTTCAAAAAGCACCTTGAAATGAAGCCCATTTGGGAATAGTTCTTGATTCAAACATTTGTTTCTAGGTTTGTGTCCAGAACCTGGAAGGAGTTGGTTTTCCAGAAAAAGCAAGCTGATACAAGTAAAGGACATCCTGTCCCAGAAACGCCAGAAAAAACTTGACTGGTGCTGAGGCTGAGGCTTCCAGCATGGGTGAAATCTTTCAGATACCCTAAGTTTCTTAAATTAATTTCCAAGTCTAACCTGAAATTACTGTTTTATTTGAACCTGCTTTTTAGCCACTGTCAATATGAAATAATGTTTTCTCTTTAGAAATAAAGCATGTGGGTATTTTTTTTTTAATAGAGGTTATTTCAACGTGACCCAACAGCAAGTATAATTCAGATAATGAGGTGACATTTCATGGTAATCATTTAGTCCCATACTTGCTATGTTTACACTCAGATGCCTAATTTAAGCATTGGAATGAGTAGTTCAACATGTAAAAATGCTGAGCCTTCACACCTCCTGCTGCCTTCCCTGGGATGATGCCTCTACATTTACACAGAACAATTAGTTCCTCAAATCAAGCTTAGGATTTTCTCATGATAAACAAGGGAAAATGCTATTTCTTTCCTGTGAGCTTATCAAATTACCCCTTTGCATGCTGATTGCCGCAAATAAATTTTGCAGCTCTCAAAACAATTGTTAATGTGCATACTTTGTACTTACAGTCATTGTGCTAAATAGTAAGTGCATGGTTAGTCACTATGAAACATTCCTATTTCGTATTAATGACCACTCACATTACTGGCTATAAGTAACCCCTGTCTCAACTAGTTTCTACTCCCAGTTTCTAACTCTGTGCTTCCTTTAGACCAAAACTATCCATTTCTTTTAATAACCTCATCTAGCTATTTTATTTCACTTCTTTCATATATAATAGCAAAATACCTGCTCTGTGTTGATGTCAGTAATGAAAACTACTAAGATCTACTAATTACTTGTTCTCAAAAGACAGTTTTAGCATGCTAGCACCACTCCTTTAGTCTGTCTTCTGATTGCTCAAGAGGATGCACAGCAGTGAAAATGTCTGTCATACCTGTGAATTCCTTCTTGCAGCGGTCTCTGACACTCTCCTCCAGGCCTTCAAGCTGTGATTTAATTTTTTCATACTCTCGTTCTGCTTGCTGGCTCTTGCGTCTTTATGAAATAGAAGTAGGATTTTAAAAAGGCTATAAATTGCAAAAGTAAACAATTTGGAACAACTCTGAGAGGGAAGCCAAAGGACCAGAGGAAATTTTCCTGGCTTTGATTTTTAAAAAATACAGCAGAAAGAGAACAGAGGAGGAAAAGAGCAACAGTGGCCGAAGTCTTCATTCCTCGTAAATCAACTTGGCACCATCATGGGCCAGCTGCTTCAAAGCACACTTGGGCCAAAAATCCAGTAAGAAGTAGCTACAAATTCTTTCAATCACATATCACTTAAAGAAACTCAATTTGTATGCACTGAACAAAGATTGCTTGCAGTATGTCCTGAACTGGCTCTGAGCCACTCAGGAGTGTGTCTGGGATTGAACTGAGAAGCTTGACAGAGATCCATGAGAACATCAGGGCTGTACTGCACATACATCAGCTGTACTGATATGTATCAAAAAAAGTGAAATCCACCTCCTTCCATGGGACAGTATGAGGCTCTCATTACGAACCTTAAAATTGGACTAAGTAGGTCTTAAGTGAAATACAGACATAGTTCTGACCTTTTATGAAGCAAGGATTTCACTGTTAATCATGCAGTTTGTGCGTGGGTAACACTTATCTTAGCTGGAAAGGTCAAAATGACCCCTTAGTTACATCCACCCAGCTCAGACCTACAGTGCTGACTGAGGCAGCATAAATGCTGATGGGTATGTATACAGAGTAAGTTATCTCTTTCACAAGTGGCACTTTGGATGCCATTTCAAAAAGGTATGTGTGCAACTCAGTCTGCAATTTTGTACTTGGGAAGCCTGGGACCAATTGTTGTGTTTATATATAAAGGATGGACAGGCTGACTGACACCAAGGAATCTGGTGTGCGTGAGAGGAATAAATTGGTGCTAATACATATTTCCAGCTGTACCTCCCTTTCTTAACTCTGCAGCTCATGAAAAAAGATGAAGATAATTTCTGTGGACTGAGCTGAAAACAATTAGGTAGTACCTTGAAAGCTTTAGGACAACAAAAGCACCTAATTAAAGGAACTTACCTGTAACAGATGATAGAAATGCCGATTATTGCTATCATAGGAATAAGTACCAGTGGCAAAATAAGATTCAATGGGATATCAGTCACACGTGTATCATATTCTACCCTTCCAAGGATCCATTCCCGGAGTCCAAATTTCACCTAATGGGATAAACAGACATTTGTCTCAAAAAGTGCAAATGGATGGTGCTCCTTTTATCAGTTGCACTCTAAATTCTTAGTAATGCCCACAAGTGAATTTCTAGCTCAAACTGCCAAACAAAGGAAGCATTTCTGAATATTTTATACTGAATTTGGGTCACTAGCACTTTATTCCATGAAGTAATTTAATTTTGCTCAGCAGAGAAAGAAAAACCCACAGTCTGTCTAGCTACAGTTTTACATTCCTGTGTAATGAAGGTAGAAGGCAGCTTGGGACTGCTCTTCACGTGTTGCATCTTTTATGCAGCAGGCAGAAGCTGGAGGAAGAAAGAACTGTAAGAAGTTTCTTCATGGTACTACAACAGCTTTGGAGAACAAATTACTTCATTTAAGAAGCACTGTGTCAATGTCACACATGATACTAAATTCTATAGAAAAGGTAACCTACAATGAATTCAGGAAGGTTATTGATGGTATCTCTCTTCTGCCGCTTCTTTGGTTGAGGCTGTACTTCTGGTGGCTCACAGTATAAGTCCGTTTCAGTTAGAGTTTTAATGTTGCAAGGCTCATCACCCACAAAAGCCTTGGCCTCATCTATTGTCATGGCTTTGTTCAGGTTACTGCCCTAAGTAGAAAATAAAAGGTTAAGTCATCATTGCAAAGTCTTGGGAGACAAGAAATCCTGAGTTTACTTGGATCACTTTTAGCAGCAGATGTGATTTGCACTGCAGCCTACATAACAGCAAAATGATTGGGAATTATGCAATTCCTGTCCTTTCCTTTTGTGAAATGAGAGGTCTTTTACAGATCCTGGAAGGTCTACTGGGAGAGAGCATTTTCAAATGCCAGGCTCAGCAGGAGGGGTCACCCCTGGCACCCCCAAAGTATGGCTAAAAAGATAAGCAACTCTCCCTGAGAAGGGGTGGGGAGAGGAAAGGGGAGCTGTCAACGTTCATCATCTAGCAGAGGAAAGACACTCCACCAAGCATTTGGGGTATGGCACCAAACAACTGTTAAGGCTTTGAGAAAGGAAGGAAAAATTCCATACAAGCTTCATGGGCAAAATGAGCAACCAACTCTTGACAAGTTTACCTTTGCATTAATAAGTTTATTGACTTGTTTTTTGATGCCATCTGTGAAATTTTCAAAGGTTGGGTCTGCAACATAAGCAAAGGAGTGGCTCTCATTTTTTACAACCAACTCATAATGATCCATTAGAATAACAGTGGTAATGTTGTAGTTTTCTGGGTCTTCCAGTATTGGTGGGGATGAAAATACCACCGTGGTTTCATTGAGTCTTGTAACATGTTCTCCAGAAAACTGTAAGAAATAAAACAAGAAGAATATGCACATTTTAGAGTCTGACTTGTTCCTGTACACAACTGTTGATAATTTTAGACTGTAGAAATAAAAGCACTGGATTTATATCCTCTCCATACAGCAGAAATAACAGAGTATAAGGTATTTTCCAAAAAGAAAATGAACAAATTTATTGATGTGAATAAATCATTGATTCATTATGTTTGGCAGGTGCCTGCACAAAATTCTTAGGCTACAGATCAGTTTCCATTGCTTCAAAATTCTATGGCTCTTTAGCACACTGAACTGATACCATTAAGTACCTCTCACATTAAGAAGTTAACATTTCACCTTTAATCCTGATCATCTTCTGGACCATTAAGTATCTCAGGTAGATTCTTTTCTACTCATACTGTAAAATACCTCACTGAAATTCAATACAAGACTAAGTGAAATTTTGGGATAAAATTTACCAGTTGTCCCTCAACTGTTGCTCAAGGTAACAACTCAGTTCACCTGTCCTCCATCCCTGATTAAACAAATGTTTTTACCCTGACACTCTTTCAGTAACATCAACCGTAGTCAAAAACACTCAAAGGAACCCTCAACATTTGTTCTATCACCACCTCCATTTCTCACTTTGCAACTCAATGCAATTTGATAGTTTATCCCCAACATTTCTGATATTGCCATATAAGTGAAAGTAATACAAAAGGTTAGCAAAGCTTTTAGTCTTAACCAAGAAGGTGTGCAATATGTAACACTGACTGAAGCTAACAGGCTGAACATACATAAGAAGAGGGGTAAGAAATGTTGATAAACACTGTCAAGAATGCTAAATAGACTTTTAGATTGTCCTGGGAGTCAAGGTTATCAAGATAATTACCTCTTGCAGCTTATGGCCTAACAAATGTAGGCAGTTTTCATCTTAAAAATCTTTAGGGATAGGGTTCTAATGGTTCCAAATCCAGCTGGCTTTGGCATACTCCAAAAGTTGAATCATGCATATATTATAAAAAATGCACATTAGCAACTTTTTATGGATCACAAGACAGTCTTAAACTGAAGTGCCAGCCTTAGAAAAGGTCTTATAACATTATTTCTGGAAGATCACTTTTTAAGTAATAAATCATGCCTTTAAATTATGATGTTAATTAGAAGAGTGTGAAATTGAGACTGTTGGTAATGTCAGTTCCTCTTAACCTGAGATGCAAGAAGGATTTTTTTTAAATGTTATTTTTCACAACCTTTTGTGAACCTGCTGCAGGTGGAATATGCATGAAGCAAGAAAGAAACAAAGACTTGCTTCATTGAGATGTGAGAAAAATAAAAGGCACTGACTGTGCAAAGCTGAGTACTCTGTACTGTCTATATTTGGATCCTGTTTCAAGCAAATCTCTAAAGTTTGCAGGAGGAGAAGAAGGAGAAAGATAAAGAAAAAACAAACACTTTCAAATTCTGAAATACATCCACTTTATCACTCACAACTTAATTCTTCTATCCTTATTCATAGTGAATGAAAGTAATTTTAAAGCAGAAGGTGAAAAGGTAAAAGTGAATATACGTCAAGATGGTAGGACAGTCAAGATCTTCTCCCACAGAAACCCTGACCCAACCCAGAAATCTGCTCAAACCTTATTTCACTCCAAGCCCACTGAAAGCCAGTGGACAAACTTTAAGGCAGTATTTTAACAGACTATGTGCTGTGCATCTAGTGCAATGTCTTTTGGCGGAAAGAAATAAAATTACCATTTTTTGATTCATCTTCCCTGCTTCTGGACGCTCTGCATATACCACCAATAAGAAACTCTGGATGAGCTCAAAACCAGTTCCAGTTACTGTAATACTTCTCCCTCCACTGAAAGGCAGAATTAAAAAAGAAGTCAGGTCATTGGCAAAGTATCACAGCTATAACACTGCTTTATCCTGCACTGCTACTACTTCCACTGAAACCCCCCTTATATATATAATGCCTACATGACAATCAGATATCCTACAAAAAGGACTTCTGTTAAAGCTATTGATGACCACAGCATTTAAAAACAGCAAATCAACTTAAAACTCATTTCATAACAGCAGAACTAAAAAAAGTAAAAAATGCTTTGGCAGTAATTTTGGCTTTTCATTGATGCCAGTCTTGTGTGCTTTACCTCTCCAATATTCTTATTAAAATCACTCTGCCTACCGTACTCACACAGAGACAAAGAGGAGAGTGTATTTTCCACAGGTCTGTAGGGACCTGGCTTCTCTATTCCCTTTCATTTGCAACATGTTGTTTAAAAAATAATACATTCACATAAGAAGAAGAATGCACGCAAGTTGCCAGTAGGAATTAAAGTCATTGAAGTAACCTGAATTCAGAGGAATAGCAAACCTCAAAGCAATTCTTAAAAGTAGACTTCAGTTTATAAAGAGGGGGAAAAAAATCAAGTAGTTTAAAATCTGTGGGATAAATCATTACTAATCTACCAAAGAAACATTCCAGGCCCCCAAATCACACAAACCAAAAAATGAAAAGCAAACGTTAAAAACAAATCTTATTTTATACAAGTGACTACTCAATATTCAAGGAGACAGGTATTAATATCTCTGAGAAGTCACAGCCAAATTTATTGTTAATATTCTGTTTGTTAGGTCATGTTGTTACATGATTTTTTACTGAAAGTGGAAATACCATGATTTCCTCCTGCCAACTGTACCCCACTAAGCAGAAAGACCAGAATATTTGGGAACAGCAGAGACCAACATGAATCAAAGTCATGTTTGTCTCTGTATTGGTCACAGAATGACTTTTAAAACCAGAGGTATGCTTCAAGGGCTTTTATACAGATGATTTGTCACATTGCTGCAAATACATTTCTTTGGTTTCCCAATTAGTGCTAGGTGAGCTTTTTCCCAGAAGGAACAGCTACCAGATGGGGTGTTACTGAGTACCACTATAAAACAAAGCATACATTCTAAAACACATTGCTGAACTCTGGGCTAGACTTCCTAAAAAGATACCTTTTTCCCCTTATGAGACAAAGAAAGAGATGCCATTCCATAAATTTCCACTGTTCCCAGCATACTTATTAAAAGCTAAATAGAAGAACTGCCAGAAACCTTTACATTAGAAACTCTTTATGTAGGTTATCCCAGTGGGATAAAAATTTGTAACTAATACAAAGATCATTTTTCTGGCATGCTGAAATGTTTCAAAACTCTTTCTTTGAGACACCTTAATTTAAAAGAAGCTCGTTGCCTTTTCTGCTTTCAGGACTGACCTTTGCAATGGGATGCAAATTTAGAGGTAAACAGAATACTTTCAAACATCAGTTGCAGTTAAGATCACAATCCCTATGTACCTAAATGTGTGCATGGCTAGAGTGCAGGAGTTTATTTCAAACAGTTCCACACTCTACATTTAGGTTTATTAAACAATAGGTTTATTACACACTCTACATATTTTAACCCAATTGTAAATAAAGTTATGAAAAACATTTCATTACCTGCTGAAGCTATTTACTGGCAGGAATTTGGTGACAGTAGGATTCTCGCTGTATGTAAACAGCTGTGGTACACTAATTGTTGTGCCCCCATAGTTCATTGTGACTTCAACAGATCCAACCTTGCTATTAGGTCCTGTAATGCAAACAATCTCGTCTCCAAATTCAGTGCTAGATTGGAGAAGAAAAAGAAGAGGAAACATCTGTTACTAATATTATGGAGGTTTGTATTCTTTTACTGTAGTACTACAGAAGTAACAAAACCATTTTTGTCAGGTACCGAGTAGTTACAAGAGGAGACAACACTTTCTTCAGATCACTTAGGCTTTTTAAAAAAGACGTAGGCTATGACAATGAATAGTGTACAAACACAGGAACAATGCAATGTCAGCACACTTAGTGTCCTTCCTTCTTCTGAGGAAAGAGAAGGGCAGCAACTAATAAAAGGAAAAAGAAGGAAGAAGAACAAGCCAAGGGGCACTAGAAGATTAAGATTTTCTACAGAACTACTAAGGAGATGCTGAGTGAAAGCATGGGTGAGCTTGAAGCAAATAGTGAAGCAAAGAAAGCCAAAGCAGCAGAAACCTTTGGATATCTAAATTCCCCCAGTTTGGGTATTTTTACAGCTCCTTCTTCCTGTTGGATCTTCCAAGTGAGTTTCTGTCTGCATGTTACATGCAGAACTCCATTGCATGGGATGAGTAATGAAGAGTTGGACAACAAATTTGTTTAATTTCTTAAGGCCAGAGAAGGTTGGTGCTTGGTTAGGATACAGCTCTGCATTGCTAGTTACTCAGGCTACGTACACATTGCAAGGCTGGCTGCCGACTGAAACTTGAACATCCTTCTTGGAACCAGTGGCCAGGTTTATACCAGTGATGGTAAGTGTGGTTCCACCTGCTTGTGGACCACTTTCAGGTCTTATTCGAGAAGGATAAGGTTCCTGCAAAGAGAAGATGGTCAAATTAATTGAGAAAATTAAAATAAAATTTACACCAATTTATTTAGTTTGACAGCTAACTAAAGTTTAATATTACTACCTGAAAAATAATAAAATTAATGCCAGACAATTTTTCTAAAATGAAATAAAATCTTTGATTATTCATGCTGAAGGAAGAAGTAACAGACTATGTGATTGCACTTTTTTCCTTTACTGCATTTTATGAGGCTTTATACAAGTTTCAATTCCCTTTTCATAAAATGTAGAGTTGGCTACCATTAGGTTTGTGAGAGCTTCCTGTTGGATTTCCTGGTATCATACATATTTTAAGATTTTTCTCTTCCTTATGGCTGAGTCTACCTACAACTTTCCTACATTCTGTGTCAGATACAGGAGACAAAGAGCATGGCTTTCAAAGCTTGTAGGAAGGAATATGAAGGAAGGAATATGAAAATTCTCTTTATTTCATAAGGCTCTTGATTGTGGTAAAACTGTTATACTGTTCTTGGGCAATGAGCGTGCAAAAAAGAAAATCAGAAAATGTTCAGCCTTTCTTTATGCACCTAGAACTCTGGAATAGGTTCCCTAAAACCAATTTAAACAAGCAGACATGCTTCAAACTGCTATGAATTTTTTTTTTTTTTTAATATTTAAATTTCTCAAATAAGTTTCCCCCTTTTGTTCTCAATTCAGTCTTTGTTTCCATGACTGTGTTCTGGGAGCTATGACAAATACAGTAAATTAACAGTGCGGGCTTTTCATGAACAGTGTGATTTAATTACTTCATCGCTAAGTACTTTCTGCTTTCAGTTGAGAAAACCATCCTTATTCAGGACCACACTGAAGCTGCTGAATCAAGAGGGTGACTGAAGGCGAGCAAGCCATGTGACAGGGGTGACCAGCCAGCCCCGTGAGCACTGCCCGCCAGCCCCACGCCCCGACAGCCCCACGCCCCGACAGCCCCGCAGACGTGCCACTGCCCTCGTGCCACTGCCCTCGCACCGCCCCGGCCGCAGCTGCTGTGCCTGCGGGCAGCACGATGGTCCTGCACAGCCGGCTGCCCTGGGTGCTGCACACACAGGTAGGATGGCAGGTCCAAGTGTGTGGCTGGTGCGTTAGGCTGGGGCATTGCCACGAGCTACCCTGATCCTGCACTTGCTGAAGTGTATCAGATCAAGAACATAGGGAGGCTGTGGATAGGTAATACTTTTTCTGATGTATAACTGTGCTGCTTTACCCATATTAAAACACAAGCTTTCCTTAAAAGAGTCCAATAAGCAATAAGCTTATTTCTGAGTCTCGTGTATATTTGTGAAGGACAGCTGTTCTCCTCCTCCTCTTGTCTAATCTTGCTAAAATGGTTGACTGATAATAAGGTCCAGGTTTGGGGCTATTCCATATGAAGTATTTGCAAATAAAGAAAGAGAAGTTTGAAAACTTCCCTTGCTGATGAGGGTTGCCCTGATCACCATCACACAACACTGATATCTCACTTCAAGAAGGAAAGCCCTGCTGAGAAACAGAGCAACAGACCCACCTCTTACTAGGCATGCAGCAAAGCCCTTTCTCTCATGTCGTTTCACTCAGGCACAGATTGCCATCTCTGTGACAGCTTACAGCTACAAAACCAAGGGCCCACCAACGGCAGGGAGGAAGGGGACTGATATATTGCACTTCGGTTCAAAGCTCAGTGAGTCATGGACAGGTGTTTAACAAGCAGCAGGAATCCATAAAAATGCATCCAATTGACATCATGGTTACTTTACAAATTTATTTCATTGAAGCTCAGATATTACAGAAACATGGAGAACTCATACATGCTCTGCTTGTTTTATACGTTCATGTCTGAACAACATCCCTCTGAAGGAATGCATCATGGTTCAGCACACTTCACAAATCCACAATGACAACTGTAATTTGCTCTCGAGTCATTGAGCTTTAGGAATATGCTTTAACTAATTGGGTGTCAATTGCTTTTCTTCCCTGAGAGAAATCTGTTTGTAAACCCTTCACTCCTCAAGAGTGAATGTATGACTACTCTCATGCACTAACCTTTGATTTAGCATTAATTTAATACATCACTCAGGTTACAAGATTTTATACAAGAAAGTCACTCAAAGTAATTTTAAAGCATTTTAAAAGCTCATTTAGGTCTATATAACCCTCTCTGTGCATATTTATATTTGGATTTAATTGCTTGCTCATTTAATCTAAATTGAAACAAGTCACGCCAGGGTAAATAAAAAGTTTCAGGGGGTCAGTTTTAAAAATCACATTTGAAGTTTAAATTAACATAAGTCTGGATATACAATTCACAGAAAAACTAATTTATGTTTTTTATAATAATTTTGTTGCTAAAAAGATTACAATCAAAACTGTATATAAAAAACACTATCAATCAAGAGTTTATAAAAATGTATCAAATACTTTAAGTGTAACCTTACCACATGGACAGAAAACCATACCTTTTATTAAGTTCAAATTAAATCTTAATTGCTACAAATTGTAAAGCAAATTGGACCTTCATATTATCCATAGTAAGAATCCACAGCAATGATTAGATGACTAGCTGCATAACATGTCTAGGATAGCTTTCAGATGAAAGTATTGCTCAAGAACCACTAAAGAATCAATATGGACAAATTTATTCTCCCTGAATCTCTGAAAAAAAATATTTTAAAATTGTAGCCTTTTCCATAAATACTACCTTCACTGAAAGACTAGCCTCCAAGGACAGACTTAGGAAACAAAAGATCAGGAAAAGGTTTCTGAAGCATCACGCAGCACTATTCTCTGTAACTTCAGTATAACAAATGAACGGAAGCTTGCTAAGAACTTCAGATAGATAGTCATATTCCTTTTTCCAGCAAAAATGTGAAATATTTGCCCTGTTACAGCTCTCCTCGGTTATCTGATGGGTCCCTTTGGCAGGGTGTCAGCTGTCTCTGTTGCCAACAACCAGTAAACATGGAGTGAGCCACAAACTTAAAGCTGAACCATTCAGCGTTATTTTCTGTGAGGTACCTGTTAGTGGTGGTCTACATTTGCTTTCTTAGGAACAGGGATGTATTGGTAGCCAACTAGCAGCACAGCTGGAAGGGGGAAGGGAAACAAGTATCTGTTCCTTTTTCCCCAGAAACCAGTGTGTTCCTTTTTTTTTTTTTTTTTTTTTTTTCCCCTTAAAAAGACTCTAACTCTGCTGGAATTTAAAGTCCACCTACACCAGACAGAAGAACTCGCCACCCACTCCTCATGAATCCATGATGCAGACATATCTTGGTTGCACTTCAGGCTGAATGGAAGACTGAGGCCAAGAACCACTCTGGGAGCTAACACAGATAGCAGCCAAAGAGGAGGTGGAGTAGTTATGGTTAACCCTTATCCTGTCTTTAATTGCTGATCTTGCAGCAGCCCTTCAAAGGAGTATTTTAGAAGAGTTTAATTCAAAATATTCATATTTAACGCATTTAAAGTAATTTTGCAAATAGCAGGAGCTCTCCAGAGAACAAATATCGTGGATGCCTCATAAAGATGATCTAATAAGCAGAAGCTGAATGATGCTTTGTGTGCAGAGGAATTCTTCAGCATGACTGATAAGATAAAGCACTATATAGTAACACTTTGTTACAGCAAACTTGTCAGGAATATTATTTGATTAATTTTAACTTGATATTTTCTGTTTCACATTTTCCCCCTTTTCCTTCCTCTTAAGGATCTGACAGAAGAAATAAGCAGCTAAAATAAATTATCAGAATTTTAACAATTTTAATAATCATTTTATTGCAAAACCAATGAGCTATGAGCAAGTTTTAGTGCTCCTCTAAAATACTCATGGATGACTCAAAGAACTAAGCTCCATTGGCCCACCTGGCAGTCTTAACAGTGTCAGTAAAGAAAAAAAAAACATTGCATCATACAAATGCTCAACCAGAAAGCCTTTTTTGAAAATGCAATTAGGTAGATAGGATCAGGAGGTGAATGATATTTAGTGAAATGTCAAGAGAAATCAAAAAAGTGCCATCAGGGGTGGTACAAGCCTTCAACAAGAGTTGTGTCACCTAAGGAGAAGGGAGCCCCTTCCCATGGCACTCACAAGTGGGACAGACAGATTCAGACCCTTGGAAGGTGCCAGGTCTAGTCTTGTCTGACACAGTCTTATCTTATGCAGTCTGGCAAAGCTGCATCTAACCCACAGCTCTGTGTTGCTTACCACAACCCTACATGAGATTCCTTCTCCTTGCAGATGAAAATGAGAGGAAAGGGTAAATTCTTCACTTCAAACCTGGTTTCAGGGATAGTGAAAATGCTGCTTGTAACAAGAGGCAAACCCCTTTAAGTTGAACTGAACCCCGAGCAATACTGAATTACAAACATTACAGATGGCACTGATGCACTTCTGACCTCAGTGCTGCAAGATCAGGGATGCCACCTTTTCAAAATCCTATTAAGGATTTCTTCTCTCCTTGTTTCTGCCCCTTTCTCATTTCAATCTCTGAATCACAAGTACACCTGCTGTCATGATGAATACCCCACTTTTCCATTTCAGCCCTCTGCACTTTGAGATCTTTGTTGGTTCTGTCAGAAGACACCCAGTGGAAGTCACACTTTCTATAACATCACACCACAATTCTCAGTGCAATTATGATGTTAAACAGAACTTTTGATTATGTGTCCTGAATGGAATTTGTAGCAGTCTTGTAATAGTTCTGGAAAACATCAGCCCTTGTGAGGACTTGGCAATACTTCATTTCTCATGGATGCAATGCAGTAAAATTTAAACAACCGTGCAAACACTAATTTAACCCCTTTTTTATAACTCCTTAAAGAGTAGAAAATAATTCAAACATATTTCAGGGTTTTTTCTTATTTTGCTTGAAATGGAGGAATGCTTTTTCAGGTCTATACTTCTTTTGTCATCAGGAAAATACTGTTCACATCTTCCAGGTAGTTTAATGTTTGAGCATAAATATTTTCTGCAATAACAGGCTACCTTGTTATGTGGGCTTTTTGACAGTCAAGTTTAAAAAAGCTTGTTCCAATGTCTGTCAGCTGTTCAGTGGCCTGTTTTTTGACAAGTCTGGCAAGCCATCTCCCAGCAGAGGAACTTCATGTTACCAGGGTTCCCCACTGCCTTACGCTCTCACGATCATGCCCTGTGTTTGTGTCAAGTGGACTTGCAGTTTTGACAAAATGTACGCAAATCCACAGCTATGCTATTCAGATTAAAATTCAATAGAATAGTTCAGTTGGGAGTGACCTACAATCATTATTTAGTCCAGCTTGTTAAGAGATATAACTTGCTCCCTACTGCAGGATTTATCCTGAAGAAATAATTTGATCTGGACAGGATTTCTTGCTTGCGGGTCTGAGCAGATTATAGCTTGTTAGTCATGGGAAATTTGAGCATCTAACATATTTTACACATAAGCCCTCCTTAAATCCTGCATAGGTGTAATCATATTGAGCTAGAGATCTCAAAGTCCACCTGCAACCCACCTTTCCCATGTTGTACCAGATTGCTGGTAAGTATTTCCAAACTGATAAGCCGTTTTCCCAATGCCTTGATAACCACAAGACAGCTTTGTTGGAAGGATAATAATGCTACAAATAAGATACTGCTATTGCTCTTAGGCCTGTGGTTCGTGCCCATCCCACTGATACAGTATACCTGAAAACAGTGGTTATCTGCTCCAAGCAGTGAGACAATGGCACTTTCTAGGTCCTTGCACATTTCTTATGGTACATTATGTTCAAATAATGTTTGGTAGAAAATTCATTTATTCTCTTTGCAATACCAGTGAATTCCCTTATGTGGCATTTGCATTCCTGTATGTTACTGTCTTATCTTTTCTTCATCAGCACAGAGGTACTGGAAAACAGATCTAAAGAAAAATACTGATAAAAGAGCTTCAAGTGGTCCAACAATGTGTATGACTTCCCACTCAGGTCATTTTCTAGTGTCCTGTTTTCTTCATGACAGCCAGAAATCTCCTCTTTGTTTGCTTTGTTTGTATCTTTTGCTCTGTACTTAAAAATCTCTTCATAGAAATGCAGATATACTTGCCATTGTATTTTCATGCTTTCTGTGTGCTAGAGGGTAAATTATCTCCATGTCTGTTCCACTTATCATCACATTTAAATGTGAGCTTGCTTATTAGCAGTGTACATGACTGCTGCTCTTAGCTACTGTAGATGCTCTGAGTATTCACATTTAGCTCTTACATTTTTCATCCTATTTATTAATCTGGAATGAACTTTTTCATTTTTAATATTTTATGAGTAGCAATTAGTCTCTTTGCAGAGTTAGGAAGGTGATCTCTTATTTCTTCAGGTTTTTTTATTACAATTTTAGTAAAAAAATACCTTTTATAGTCTGAAAATGCTTTCAGAGAGCTCCCAGCATTTTAGATCTCTGTGGTCTGCTGGTGGAAAATCAAAGCCCAGTTTTAAGTTGGCTAGCAGTGGGGTAATTCCTATTCTTCATTTATTCTTTTTTGTTTCCTGGTTCTTTGCAATTTTCTTTGCAATTAAAGATGTGCAGGTATAAAAGAGAACAATTCTCTCAGCCTCTTTTTTGCTCACCCATCTTGCATCTGGGATCTGATTTTCCAGGTTGATTCATGTTCTTTTTCCCTTGTTTTGTTTGCTCTGCAGCTTCCCTGATTTGCATTGTCATGTCCAGCCAGCTCACTTCTCGTCTCTTGCACAGTATCCAAGAACAAGAGGAGTGCAGCCCCACAGAGCATCACCTAAGTTCTGCATATCTTTTTTTTCCCATTTCTCTACTTTTCCCCTTGTCTGTCACCAAGCACAACCTTCCTTATAAAAAGTTGCATTTTCCCAGAAGAATTCCTGGGCATGACTATGTAAATAAGGATACTATCTACTCTAGTATCCATCTGTGGTAAGCACTTTCTAGCCCAAGAACTATACCACTGAGATAAAATTAGTTGCCCTTTATCCTTCACTAATGCAGAAAATCAAAGAGAGAAACAACGAGCCACCAAGGAGGCTACTGGTGGATCACAAGAAGGGCCAGAAATTCAAAAACAGTTGGAAGGCACAAAGAAGGGGCGCCTAACAGTTGCAAGGAAACTTTGGCATGAAATCTATGCTTCAGAGGGGGATGCTGGAGAAAACAAAACTGTGCCAGACCACAAGCAGAGAGAAAATTGGGAAGGGAAAAGAGAGTGGTGTCAGAGCATGTCCCCATGATGCTGTGAGAGATGCCAGCTGCAGCACAAGGGGAAGCAAGCAGCAGATGGATGTGTTCAAACGGACATGATGGGCAGCAAATGGTGAAGCCACCTAAGCTCCCTTCTGTCAACTCCTGTAGACAGTGACCTCCAGCTGGAGGTTTGCCTTTGATGCAAGTGCACATCTTCACAAGAAGAAATGGGCTCTTGTGCTTCCATGCAAGCAGAGAACAGGGATGCTGTTTCAAGGACAGTGCACATGGATGTGGATAAGATTTTCACAAATGTACAGACCATGTTATTGCTCTGCATTTGTCTTATCCATCCTTTCCTTCACAAGTAACTCTTCCCTCTCCTCATCCTGGGCCCAGCTGCAGTAAGTTCTGGCTGTTGAAACAGGTCTGTAAAACAACTAATTTGTTACCAAAAATACCTGCCTTACACTGAAAGCCAAATTATTGTGCCAAGTCTGGCATACTATGCACACAAAAATCAAAGGCATAGCCCATGAAGTGCTGTAGACACCAGCCACCTTCTTGGAGGTCAAAATGTCATTTCATGGACTATAAAGGTAACAACAGGAGCTAAATTAAGCTTCTAAATGTGGAACTCCAGTCATTAGGAACTGCTCTTTCCCCCTCTACTTCCCCCCTTTCTCAGACTCAAAGGAGCCTATTTCTTGTTTCTTCAGACAAGCCACCCACTCACAGGATATTCAACCAGAGAATTTTCATTGCACATTCTTGGCAACCTGGTGTTTACCACAGTGGCTGACCTTACCCACCAGCTTGCCTCATCATAGGATCCATAACACAAGTCAGTTCCTGGGTTATTTCTGCAACAGCTGAGGGGTGAGCTGAGTGCTACCTTTCTGGGGCTGCTTTGTCCAAACCTCACACTATGTAAGCTGATCAAATGCTTCCAGGCACTCCAGATGCCCAGGCAGAGCATTTACCTGGCAATACACATTGTGTATAGGCTGCTGTGGATGGGACAGTTATGCAAAGGGCTGGTATTTTAAACAACTAATTTTTTGGACTGAAAGTGGCATCTTTTTCTCATGAGGCAGACACCACATGATTTCCTGGAAAGACCATAGAGCTTTTCTGACAGGTTTGATGGAGAAATGGAAGCATGCAAAACTGGAAATTCTGCACTATCATACAGCCAGTGTTTACTGGCAGCTTTCAACAACCATCACAAGTACTGGATGGTGGGATATGGGATATATTTAAGTGCATAGCTCAGATGATAGAGAGTTAAGACTAATAACATCCACATGAATAGGGGCCAACTTTGCTAAAACTCTCAGCTAGCGAGGAGTTCTCCTGTCCCCTATGCAGGCTGGCACACAAATTAGATGTACTCCAGGACTCAAGAATAAAATAAGACCCTCTGGAAGCAATTCCAGACTGCTGTAGATATGTGGTTTATCAGCATCAACCATAATGGCAACAAGCGTGTAATAATCCTCCACAAAATAACCAGCCAAGATCCCCAGCTACAGTGTAAAATGGATGTGTTGAGGTAAAGACTCACAGAGAAAAAAAAAGGAGTGAGCTAAAACCCTCCACAAAAGCCTTGAGGCAATGCCCTGGTGAGAATTCCCAGAGCAATTGCTTCAAACATCAAGAAGCAACGCAGAGGATAGATGCAGGTAAGAGAGAACTGCCAAGGTAGGAGTAGATTAAGGTGAAAGAGTGCACCTCGTTAAATGCAACTGTGCTATTCATTTCACATTCAAACTTTCGGTATGGTGAACAGTCACATTCATATTTGTTTTCAGATCAGACTCTAATTTAGCCTCCCTTTTTCATCTTTTTGGTTATTCATCTCATGTTGTTTAGGTAAGCAGACATCTTGATGTACAAGAAGTCATTATTTCCAAGCCAGTTCCTAAACTGCCTTCAGCACCTCAGAAATGTATTACTTTTGCGAAGTTCTACCTCTAATTTCACCATCTTCGATTTATTTGAGCTTTCTGAAACCATGTAGTCTTTTTTACCTGCACACCCTAAAACTCAGAGAATTGCTCTGATAAATACATGCTGGAGATGTCAGAAGCAGCTGCAAGCTCTCATTGTGGTGGCTTGAGTCTGAAGAAGAGGTATGAGAGAGGTTCTGAGAAAGGAATCAGTGCTTGTATGGAATCAGCAAACCTGGTCCATATACCTCAGAAAAGCTTAACTCCTTTCTTTGAGACTGCTTCTCACTGCCATAGTAACAAGCAAATCAGATAAAGTTAACAACAAATGAAAAAGCAGGACGGGCCTTTAGCCATGTTACTGCTTCACCTGCTTAAGAACCAGTCAAGCTGTCAGCACTCCAGATGTACCACATAGGTGGATATTAAAATTTAGCATAACTTAATTTCTATTTCACTAAACAGGAAAATAGTTATTGCCTGATCATGCTTATAGTGAAACAACAGAAATGCCAGCAGATGACTGGGTTATCAGAATTTAATGTCACTGGAATGATTGGACTTGAACTTCACTCAAATTGGATAGAGAAATTGTGATGGTTAAGTAGAAACAGAGCTTTCTTCCCCTATTAGACAGCAAATACAGAGGAGGTGTTCACTGCATACCACAGACACTTGTGAGTAGGGGTAGTTTTGTTCAGAATAATTTTAATTTGAAACCATAGCTTCCCTTTTAACTGAATTTTTGACCATCTTATTGGAGGTCTGGTGCATTCTTCGGTTCCGAAATGCTCTGTGCTGAGAGACAGGGCAGAAGCACGAGTCTGAGCCCCAGGTTGTTCTGATTATTGATACTCATCAGCCCACCTTTAAAAATAAATCTCATTGTTCAGACTGTGTGTCAACAATACCAAACACAGTACTACTTACAGAATCACTGAATGGTTTAGGTTGAAAGGGACCTTCAAAGATCATCTAGTCCAAGCTCCCTGCTATGGGCAGGGACATCTTTCCCTAGATCAGCTTGCTGAAAGCCCCATTCAACCTGGCCTTGACCACCTCCATTAAGGGGCAGATATAGCTTTTCTAGGCAATTTGTTTTAGCAACTCACCACTGCCCTGATAAAAATGATTTATATCGAACATACTTGATAAGTGACTGTGCTTTTGGTGATAGATACTAGTCACAGGTACAAGGCTGAGACCACAGCCAGTATGATGACACCTCTGGTGTACACAGACACAACAGGGTGAACATCTGCAGTGTTTCCTTGTGCACTGCTTGTGCACTTTTGCCCCATGATGTCACACAATGCATTTAGAATGATCACTATTAAAGCTGAAGCTATTGTGGTTCAGCTGATCAGAACACACAGTAAAAACGGTAATAGTTACCAGCAGAAGGGTAGCCAGCCAATGTGCCAAAGAAAGGGGGGAAATTAATAAGAGAAAATGTATTTTAGGAAGGCTCTTGGAAAAAGAGTATTTTCTTTCCTTTGTATATACTGAATAGAAGAGGTTTTAAACAAAGCACAGATTAAACATGTCTGCTGAAAGAAATCACCAAAGAACTGCCTGAAAACAGCACTGAAACAAGATTGCAGCTTTAAAGACAACATCAAGTGATGCTACTGTCTGCTCTGGCCATCTCTTCTCACGCCAAAAGCATTCGGGTCACACTTGCAGAGGTGTATGTCAATGTGATGCTCCTGCACCAGCTTCAAGCCTACTGCAGTCAGCTTCATTTTCTTGTGGAATAAAGGGAAATGAAACTAGAAACCAATATCATCAGTTATAAGGTTTGAATTGTATTACTTGCCATTTCTTTGCATATTGTAAATAGGATCCCCAAGGAAAGACTTTTGCAGTAAATAAAAATGATCTTCATCAGCAGTTATCTTACACATCTGATTTTTCAGTAACCTCAATGCAGGCAGAGATTGGGACACAGGGACTCGGGCTTGCAGGAAAACATCCCCCTGGATGATGCCTGTGCACAGCAACTTCTCCTAGTGCCTCACTGATGGGCAATTAAGAATCTTTCCCTGAAGTAGCCAAAAGCAGTGGCTGCTTATCTCACCTCTCAGATGGGCTGAGCAGGGAATCACAGAACAAGTCCACAGACAGACTTTGAAGCCTACATGTGGGCTTGAGATTATATTTCAACACGCTCCAGAACAACGTCATATGCTTTCCATGCAAACCTGGAGAGAATCTTTACACACAGGATGCTTAGGAGAACTGGTGCAAAACATACCCCACACAACAGATTCATATAAAAATCTCATCTCATGTAGAGGTTACTGTCATAGTATCTATCCTAGAGACCACAAACATACACATGGAAGATTATTTCATTGTTCTCCAGTTAAGATGACGAGATGGACAAAGAAAGACTTAATCACAACCTACATTTCCACAAAAGAACAGATAATAAATTCAAGCAAAAAGGGTGGCGTTTTTTTATTTGTTTATTTATTTTTTAAGAGAGAGAGGAGGTATTTGCTTGGAAATGACAGGAAACTCACTTCTAGCCTGTTTTGTAAAAACAAGAATATTCCCTTCTCAGCTATCAGTGTCATTCTTGACTTATTCCCACTGCATATTGCCAACCCCTTTCCTTTCCTTCTCGCAAGATATCAAGAATTAATGAGACAGAAGTTTAAATAAGGGAGACGATAAAAGCCTAACCCACCACTTATGTTTTATAGTTTTACAGTTTATAGGTGTAATTTTAAGTATCAATATGAGCATTGAGATTATTTAAACCTCTCAACTATCATAGGCTCTAAGAAATTTTGAAGACCTCATAGATACAGATAAAGATACTTGCTGCAAAAATCACAGGCTAGATCAGCTATAAGCTAGGGTCACATTTAGAGTAAAGCATTTAAGACAGAAATTAAATTCTCCTTCATAGTCACACTCAAAACAAACCACATATGTTATATGAATACACATCAGGCTGTCTGTGGCTCTGCATGCCATACTTTTGAATGAAATAAATTATTAAAGAAATTACCGTAACTTCATTACTTATTCTTCAGCTGTTCTGCATCCATTCTTCTAATTAGGAACACTGGCTAGACTAAATATCGTGATTAAAATACTGCACTGTGTGTCTAAAGAATACCTAATTTTTTGCAGCACTGACTTTTTTTTTCGATTCAATAGTGACACTTAAGAGATATTATGTCACGACTGAATAAGTTTCTCATCATTGTATTTATACCACATCTTTTTTAACTTGAATGACAGACAACATCATACTGTGTTGAGACTCTGGATCTATTGATCAGAATAGGGTTTTGGTACATCTTTTATATACAGAAATGCTGTAAGTGTTAAGTGTTTTTTCTAACATTCTTGAATGACAGTGCTATTGATCAAACCGTTTGTAAGACAAACACAAGTGATTCTGTGATTAACAGGTAAACCTCTACCTTAAGTCATGCACAACATATAAAATAGGTCTCTGAAAAAAAAAAATTCACTTACCTGGTATGTAAACTGCACTTCACTTGGTGATTTACCTAATTTTCCACTGATGTTAACTTCAATTTGACCTTGTTGTGGTTCATTCATTGGTCCAACTTGACACACAATCCTAACAAGAAAGAATTTAAGTTTATCGGCTAGAAGTAACAGCTGCAATACCAATGCAATGTCTGTGAGCTACCACACACACTACCAGCAAAGGCACTCACTTTGCTTTACCCTATACAGTGTTCTTGAATGCTGCCTCAGATTCCCAGCAAAACCATCCAAGAATAGTTTACTTGCTTATCAAAAGGTTGGTAAAACTGAAACCTGACCACTGTACTCAGCAGCTACTTTAGCTACAGAAGACTCAAATTCAGCCCATAAGTCAAAAGCTGAACGTCTCCAATGAAACACAAGGTTTACAGTGGACTTTATGATGTTTAAAAAACCAAAAGGGTCCCACCCACTGGATGCAAGCATCAGATCATCAGGTATCTTAGAATGTTTTGTGTTTTAGCGGCTGATAATTTTGTTGTGCATCCTGCTACCTTTCAGCTTCATAACACTGCCTTTTCATAGGATCAAAACCCCTTCTGAATTACTGTTCTCTGAAAATAAATTCTCAGATAACATATGGAAAATCAGAGGTCAAGGAACACTGGCCAAGAAAACACTGCCTTAGCTAACAGTGCTGCTGAGTGATAGCTAGGATGTTTAAATTTTTATTTCAAACAGGTGATGCACAGAATGAAAGCATGAAAAGACAGTAAGGATTTGACACACTTGAAAACTGGGACAAATGCTTAATGGAGAACTGATAATACAATTAGATAAGGAGGTATATAATGCTCGCAGCCTGTGCAGTCAGACAGTTTCATATAGGACACACCCTGAGGATCACTGCTCATTTCTGTCACTCTTTCCCTATTCTTCCCTAAGCAGTGCACAACTGCTTCAAAAGATCCCAAAATAGAAAAAAAACCCCAACAACGCCAAATTACTGGGTATAATGTACTTAAACTGGGACTTATAATAAAAGGATTGTCGAGGCCCTCTGCAGATCACTCCAGACTTTTTTTTGTGGGTACTGGCAAATGGACAAAATTCTCCAAATTCCTGCATGTCCTGGCATGTGTATGGCTGCCTGAGCCTGTTCCTCATCATCTCTCTACTGTATTCTTGGAAGTTTTATCTTCTTGTCAGGCAGAAACAGGAAACGGTGCTTTTGGAGGAATTTTTACCATATGTCTGTCAGGCTAGGGAAACAGTGAGGGGCCGGGGACGGGGGTGTGTGGGAGAAACACTATAGCAGGGATTTTAATTGACCGAAAGTTCCCTCCCCTCCCCAGCACTGGCACTGCCTCCCTTCCCCCACGTTACTAATGGAAAACTACAAAGAATGAGAACAGACTTCTCCAAGGCCAACAATTAAATCACTTCACAGTCAAAAAGCAGACTAAAGTGACTTAAATCTTGCTGCACATGGGAGCAACTGTCTCCTAAACAGACTAGCTTTTTACTGCAGAAGGATAGGGAAGCAAGACAAGGCACTTATTATTGTTTTTGGGTTTTTTTGTTTTTTTTTTTTTTTTAAATTTAAATATATAAAAGAATGTAATAATAAAACAAAAGAACGGAGGAAAATAAAGACAGAAAATTACAGATACCTACTTGAAGATTTTTAATAACTTATTTTTTAAGGCTTCCCTAATGGAGAACGTCCTTCAAAATCCACTAATTTGCTGATAAATGTCATGATGCAAGTTGCATTTGTTCTCACCCATTACCACACTGCCAGAACTTAGGAAACTGGTAATGTTGCTATGATACAAGGAACCAGTCATCTCAGTTCTGGCTCCTTTCCATGTATTTAAAAATATCAAAAAGCTTAAGAAAAAGCCAAGAGGCTGGGGAAATTCTTGTAAAGCTATACTGAAATTCAGTGCAGCTTTTGCAAACACCAAAAATAGAGAATGGGGAAAGATGACTGTACAAAAGTTTGTAATTCTGTGGATAGTAAAGTACATGTAAATGCAGGATTGATGGCAATAAAATTGGGAAGCAGTAAGAAATAAACAGCTATTCTTTACATTCTCCAGTCCTAGGGCCCTGAGAAGCTTCTAAATAACTGATCCACAAATTGACTAAAATTAAACATTTTTCAAAAGTTAAAAAACCAAAATCAGTTAGGTATCTTCAAAATCCCTTTCAAAACATGCCACAAGAATAGCAAAAAAATGACTGTGTTACAATTGAAATCAATTGAAGAAAAAGAAAGCCAATGTTTCAACCGAAGCTTTAAAGATCAAAAGAGACTGAAAGAAAAATCACACTGCCAAAAATATGGTATTACTCTTAATATTACTACTGAATCTTCATGCTATGCTTCGCATCAGCTAATATCAAAAGGGTATTTCCCTCTTGAAATTAGGTGCTTGATATAATCCGCAGCAAACACCTAGATAACTACCTAGAAGAATTTAGGCACTCTCTTTTAATTTTTGGCATTGCTTAAGAGTGTCACAAGTAATCTGCAAAACATCTACCAATCTGTTTGGGCAATTCAACATCCATGGACTTGTTGGCTCTGAGATGAAACTTAGTCATCTACAGCTAAACCTAAACTCTGGGCTCCCTCCCTGGCCCCAGGAAAGAAACTTTGTGGCTGGACTCAACCAAAAAGATTTAAGCTTTCTCTTGCTTTGCCTACTTTCCCATAAATCCTGTATGCTTGGCTTCACTGTGGTTCAGATTTAGCAAAGGTTTTAATGACTAGATGCACATGTGGAATGCCTGTAATTTAAAAACAAATAAATAGCCTTGATATACGTACAGTAATAAGTTTACAAAAGCTTTTCATACAAGTAAGAAAAAAAAATCGTTCAGAAGCAGAATGGTGGTACACTGTTGTAAATTTGTTGCTGTATTAGAATCTATAACAATTGAAAATAAAAACTCAAACATGTTACTATGAAATTTTGCAAGTATATCACATTAGTTCTTTCTCCTACTAGTAACCTTTTGTAATTACAAGAAGATCATCGTCTCCAGAAAATGCACAGAACTTCCTTTTTTCTTCTAAAATATTGTGAAAAGTATCCATCAATTACCTTGTGGAAACAGAGTAGAACTCCTCTTTGAAAATACATTCCTTGTCTGCCACCATTATATTTTTCACATCTTCTGCTTTTATTCCCAAATTAGTTCCCACTATGGTCAGAAGAATTCCACCACTTAGTGGTCCTGTTTTTGGCTCAATCTGTGTTTGCATGAGGGAAAGGGAAAAAAAAAAAAGAGGAAAATTAAAAGCTGCAGTCACCATGTTGCTCTTTCACATTATTTAAAACTACTTTGACTTACCCACACTTGAAGTGCAGATGTGTCTTGTAGAACCCACACAAAAGCATGCTATGTATCTTTTTAATGGTAATTAATCAATTGGTTAGCTCAGAACCAGTATTCATCACCTGCAGATTTCACACCTCCTGTGGCAGACTGTTACATACAGAACTCTTGCCTGGGGTTAGTTCTAGGTTTGTTTTCTCCACTAAAGCACCATGATTTTGAAAAGCAAATGGATTGGGTTCCTCTCACAATCCTTCCATGGAGCTTTTTCAGCACTTTTTTTACCAGGATTTTCTCTCTTTAAGTTCACAGAGCAGTGCACCTTCCTAGCACACAATGCTGCCCTACACAGTATCTTCAAAAGTTCCTCTAGTGCCCTAATCTTCCTCGCTCAACTCATAGCAGAGTGCTACAGTACATGGGCTGATGCTAATTGAGTACTTTGCAAATAAAATGAGGACAGAGAGGATCCTGCAGTTGCAATGGACTCCTCAGCCTGAAATATGGCCCAAACAGGCACTTGAAGTCAGAATGTTTGTTGGGAGACTAACCTGCTTTCTTATGTAATACTAGAGCACCTCCAGTAAAAACTTTTCAGGTCTTCAGTTTTGGAGGGCTGCAAGTTTGCCATTAAGAAGAGGGAGGTTGCACTTTAATGTCCATCAAAGTCAGTTTCTTAGGTCTAAACAAGTCTGAGCACAGAGACATGGACGCCTCTGGCTGCTGGTCCACCAAGGGGAACAACTCTCTTCCCTCACCCTGGGTGAATGCTCCAATTGCAGAGTGCACATTTGGCCTCTCTGACTTCTCAGCTCCTACAGCCTTGGGTTTGATTCTGCTATGGACTGGAAAATATCAGTGATACCCAGAAAACATATTGTGATGCAGACACAACCTGCTCCCTTATTTAATACTGTTTGAAAGTCTAGCTTGAAGCCTGTAAATGAGCCTGCTAAGTGCTTGTAGTTTCAGGAGCAGTAAACCTCTCTTACAGACTTATTGCAGGTATAAAGAACTTCAGGAGAGAAAAAAACCAAGAATCAAGTGTCACATTTTAAGCATACACTGCTAGCCTGGCTTCTGGCACAGTGAGGACAAGGTCTGAAAAACAAGGAGTCTCAAAGGCTCCATTCAGTCTCTTATTTTGAGTCTTTACAAATCTCTCAAACACATCACTACTGACATTATTTTCTTTCAGCTATTTCAGAGGCTGGGAAAAAACCCTGCATTTCAGTATGAGCTTTCTTGGATGCTTTCTCCTGAAAAATATTACACTGGGAGGGAGAGAAATAAGCAATCTTACACGAGTGATTTCTGGAGGAGGACACGTGTTGGTGGGGGGAGCATGACAGAGTTTTTCATAAACGCACTTGCTGGGCTTGCCTTCTTCTTCACACCAGACACACTTATAGTCATGAGGAGCAGCGAGGCATAAGCTGCAGTCACTTCGTCCATAAGAGCAGTTGTACAGAGTCACTGAAAGATGAAAGGTAAATGCACTTAGACATTTCCCTCTATCTTAAGGATACTCAGTGTGCTTTAAGAAGGAAAACTAACCCTGTGTACAAAGTTCAGCGGAGTCATGTGAGTAATATGCACTCTCTGGTACTTAACCTTGAACGATATTGAGAGAATATAATTTTTCTCTCCATGGAAAAACCTGAAATCTATCCATGTACAGAGTATGAATAAACTATCAAATATATTTTTATCACTCAGACACTGTCAAAACATTTGAGTACAAAGTCCTTACTTTGATTAATCTCAATAACCCATACAGCTATTCAAAGATTCGTTAAAAAATCGGGTCCTCCTGAAGCACCACAAGTCAGATGTGGAAGGGTATAGACTCTGCATGGGTGTCGGTAGAGACAGACATCAGTTGGCATGGGACCTCTGCCAATTGCAGATTTAAAGGAGGTGACCTGACTTTGTAGGCTGTCTCAAGGACATTTGGGACTTTCCATAATCATCATTAATGCCTGAACCAAATACAAAGTTAATACTTAATCGTTTTCCTTTGTTCAAATTAATACCTCTTCACTTCTCCATTCTTCTCTATTTTCTTGCTTTTGTTTCCCCTTTTGTCTTGAATTGTCATCCTCACGTATGCCTTGTTCCTTCTGTAGTGGGGTTTAGTTTTAGCCTTTCTGAGCCAAGAAATCATGTCTAACAGTCATGCCTTTCTTACTGATGAACAACACACCAACTGTTGCAGACACTAAGCTTGTTTTGGCCTCCATCAATCTCTAGCATGATGCACAGTCATTGAATAAAACTAATTTTCCCAAATAGATGCAAAGCTTCAAGACATAGCTGGGTGGTTCAGCACCATACGGAGAGCCTGGGCTTGCAAAAAAACATATGGAGATGCACTTGAGAGCTAGCCCAGAAGAAAACAGACTGAAAAGATGCCATACATTTCTCCAGGGGAAGTGTGCAACTTGCACGGATTACCTAGTGTGTGAGTGCTGTGTTTCCCTGGAAAGGCAAGATGGTTGTTGTAAAGAGGAAAACTTCTGCCTTTCCTGCTCCTTCTTTTTGCTCTGCTTCTCTCTACTCTTTGCTGCTCTACTTTTCTGGCCACACAGGTTCTCATCCTCTGCCACTGAGGCTCTGGCACTTGTTGAGCCTTGTAAATCAACTTAACTTACCAGACCAGCAGACTATATCTAGGTTTCCTCCTGTGCTCTTTCAAGAGTTAAATGTGCTTACAGATGGAAATGGGGCTGTTGTGGTTTAACCATAGGTGGCAACCAAGTACCACACAGCCACTTGCTCACCCCCCACCAGCAGGATTGGGGAGAGAATTGCAATGGAAAATGGTAGAAAATTCATGGGTTGAGACAAAGACAGTTCGGTAGGGAAATAAAAAGCCACACACACAAGCAAAGAAAAACAAAGAATTAATTCCCTGCTTCCCACGGACAAGCAGGTGTTCAGCCATTCCCAGGAGAGTAGGGCCCCATCTCATGTAACAGTCACTTGGGAGGAGGAAGACAAACGCCATCACTCCAAATGTCCCACCCTCCCTCCTTCTTCCCTCCATCTTTATATACTGAGCATGATGCTATGTGGTCTGGAATATCCCTTTGGTCAGTTTGGGTCACCTGTCCTGGCTGTGTCCCCTCCCAACCTCCCATGCACCTCCAACTTCTTTGCAAAGGTGGCAGCATGAAGAGCAGAAACGGTTTTGGATTTGTGTAAGTACTGCTCAGCAATAACAAAAAGATCTCTATGTTACCTACACTGTGTTCAGTACAAATCCAAAACATAGCCCTGTACTAGCCAGTGTGAAGAACATTAACTACCCCGGCTGAAAACAGCACAGGGGCATATAAGACAGAGACTCAACATCTCCCCTTCCAGTAGTGATGAGCTGTTTTATGTGCTCATTATGTCTGATGGAATAGTAACCTTAGTGACATTACTTATTTTTCAAAGGCAGTTCATTCTTGAAGATGCAGGAAATAAAGGAAAGTAAACAGATGTGGATGAGGGTAAATCCCTTTGAGATTACATATGGTAAAGGCCATTAAAAATGTCTATTTAAAGAAAGCTTTTATTCTCAGAGGGGCAGGACTCAAGGAAGCAGACTGGCAAAAACACCTTCCAGTCACTAACATTTCAATGCACTTGATATCCTCCTAGATAACAGCAGCAGCAGTAGCTTTTAAAATCTAATTCCAAGAGACTACCATGTCAGATTTCTACTGAAATGAAAGAGTAAAATGAGAATGCTATTTCTTCAGCAGTGGTATTATTTGCCTGACAGGCATGAAGAATATTGCACATGCCCAAGTCTTGGCTATGGTCTCTGTGCCATTTGCAGGAGAGCATGTAATCTCATACAGGCAGTTTTTCTCTAAATGTTATATATTTGAAACACTCAGCATTCTGTTTCACAGCTAGTCTTTAATATAATAACAGGTTTTATTCTTTCCCTTACACTAAAGAGTTAATGCAATGATGAAGCCTGGTTTTAACCCTTTCTACTTCTAATCAGCATATCCGCTTGTTTTCAAGTAACTTTACCAGCACAAACACCTTTGAGGTATCATTGGAGGCATTTGCAAAACTAAAGGACTTTGACATCTGTAACAATGAAAAATGAAAGAGCATACATTTGACTCAATCTCTATCTTGAATTTCCAATTAATTGCACAAAGGAGCAGTAGCATCATTTGCTTCATAAACTAAGCATGTTGATATGGAAGTCACTGAACAACAAACATAACCCAAACAATATTTCCAATAGTTTGTGTGCCAACTATCCCTTCTGTAGGTTGGATGTAAACACAGTGCTGGGGAAAAGCACCAATGTAATAGCCCTGGTACACTGCTGTTTGCTTTTATAAGCAGAAGAGACAATGTGGACAGTAGCAGGGAAAAGTTTCCCTACATCTACAGGTTACTACTGCACAGACACTTGAACAGGTAATATTGTTAAAAGCAAATCTTCCCCTTGGCTTCCTAAACCTGGCAGTTCCCACCCACACCACCACATGACCACGGGGTACAGCATGGGGATATGTTTACTTTGTTATCCTTCACTGGCTGGACAGGGATTTGTATCCCAACCCTTGTAAACAGTGTCAGCCCTGCAAAGTCTTGACGTCCCTCACATCCAGTTGCATAAACACAATGGAGAAAGTCAGGTGGTTAAAGCATTAACCACTCCCCCTGTTCACTGAACAGCTCATTAAATGTACCAGCAGCAAGCCACTCATTAGATTCAGACTCTTATCCATCACCTTGAGATACCAGCTGTGATATCACTGATAAAAAGGACAAAGGATAAAAGGGATATATTGGATTTCATCTGCTCAGAACCCTTGATGGCTTGAGATGTAAAAGTGCTATCATAACTTGGTATTCACTAAGTGTTATTAAAAAGAAAGGGTTCTTTCACTGGCAGGTTCAAAGGTGCTTCTCAGCAGCAACCATATACCCAAAGCCAATTCTTTTCAAGATGCATAAAAACACATTACACTGTGGATTTCACATAGCAAGGAAGTCTAAAGGACAGATAGAATTTGGATTTTTAAAATTCGATTTTATAATAAAAAGAGACATTTGCTGATAATTTTTCAATTCCCGTCTTGCAAGGGTTTTATATTTCAAATTGAATGATAACATTTCTTTAATAATTTAGCTACTTTTTAGGGGGAAGGCAGTTATGTTTTTTCCAGACTTGGAAAAAAGATGTGGGAAATATTTGGCCAAAATTTTGCAGTTTTAAACACAACAGACTCTGGAATGGAAATTAAGACAGTGTGGGTTTGTAATATGACCTCCCTGTAACATTCATGCCAGATCCTCTTTTAAGTACTTTTAACACTGCATACAGGGCCATAAGAAAAATCTTCTAAAAACATAATTCTATGCTGTCAAAAAGAAAGGGTATAAATTTAAATATTTTACAGTTAGAAAAATAGGGTCTGAACATTTAATCTGCAGAGGAAATTACTTCGGGTATTAGTATTAGTTTTCCTGATGTTGACTCATCATGCAAGTAACAAGCGTGTTACCTCATAGTTTCTGTAATATTCCATCTAAAACTTCAGTCCAAAGGACAGCAAAGTTGATCTCAACTCCTAGATACTACTCCACTGATTTTGAAGGAGTTTCCTTACTTCAGCTCAGGACTAGGGCTCACAGACAATTGTTTCATTGTCATATGTCAAAAGAAATAAAACAATCTATATTCATAAAGAAATTTTTATCAGAGATCAAGTCACGCTATAATTTTATTTTTTTTTGGCATATAAATAAATAAAAAAGTAATGAGCTGAAAGTACACTGAATGTTTCTGTGTATTGCTGATTGCCAGCAGACATAGGGAGCCTGTCTGAGCTGAGACACAGCTAAAAGTTGATATTTCAGGTGAAGTCCTATGAGCAGCAGTGAGAATAATGCCTTTGTGTTATTTGATGAGGAAAGCTCATTGAGGAAGGGAAACAGTCATTGAAAAAAATAATAAACTACTTAAGTAAGTTTGAACTGTGAAGCTTTGCTACTAGGGCTGCCCTTCAGGCAAAAAACAATCTTGAAAATCATAGAATCATAGAACTATTTGGGTTGGAAGAGACTTTTAAACGTCATCTAGTCCAAATCCTTGCAACGAGCAGGGACATCTTCAGCTAGATCAAGTGTTTTTTGAGGTTGTCCTGTGTACAGACAGGAGCTGGACTTGATGATATTTGTGGGTGCCTTCCTACTCAGGATATTCTGTGATTCTACTCAGAGCCCTGTCCAGAATGACCTTCAATGTTTCCAAGTATGGGGCATATACCACCTCTCTGGTATCCAAAACATAGCCCATACTAGCCACTGTGAAGAAAATTAACCCCAGCTGAAACCAGCACAGCAACCTGTGCCAGTGTTTCACCACCCTCACTGTAAAAAAACTTTGTCCTTGTATGTCGTTTAAACCTACCTTCTTTCAGTATAAAACCATTACCCCTTGTCCTATTGCAACACTCCCTGCAAAACATTTGTCGTCATTCTTTTTATAAATCCCTTTTATGCACTGAAAGGCTGCAATAAGGTATCCCCAGAGCCTTCTCTTTTCCAGGCTGAACCCCAACTCTTTCAGCCTTTCCTCATGGGAAAGGCACTATGACCATGTCTGAGTCCATCCCTCTCCTGTACTCGTTCCAACAGGTCCATGTCCTTCTTATGTTGCAGGACCAGAGCTGGATGGGCAGGTGGGATCTTATGAAAGCAGAGCAGAGGGAGAGAATCATCTCCTTTGACCTGCCCGTCACACTTCTTCTGACTCAACCCAGGATACAACTGGCTTTCTGGGCTGCAAGCACACCTTGCTGGGTCATGTCCAGCTTTTCACACCCAAGTCCTTTTCTGCAGAACCACTCTCAATCCCTTCATACCTAAGCCTGTATTTGTGGTTTGGATTCTCTGAACCCATGGGCAGGACCTTGCACTTGACCTTGTTGAACTTCATGAGATTCACAAGGGTCTGCCTTTCCAGCTTGTCAGGGTCCCTCTGGATGGCATCCCTTCCCTCCAGCATGTCAACCGCACCACACAGCATAGTGTCACTGGCAAACTTGCTGACAACACTGATGTTTAATGCATTAGTTTAGTATTAATCACTTTTGATCTGTCAGATGTAATTGTCTCAACCAAACTAGTAAAACCTACAAATATTCGCATTACTCCAAATTATGAAGGAATAGATTTCTGTTTTCTGTAATTAACCTCCCTTTAATCCTGTGTTTCATACTTACCCATCAGTTTGCTGTCAATCTTGACCTTATCTGTTCTTATGTATAAGTTAAGTTGTAGGGTCTCATTTGCACTATAAGAGAACTGGAAAAGATGACAAAATAGATATTTATACCTTCATTTGGCAAGGTTGATTTCATGCATTTTTTATGATTCTCAATAGTCAGAACTGTGAAGATTTTAGAAACTCTCTCAAGCTTTTTGGCCTTTTCTTCATCTTGGCCAAATACATTTATAGAAAAATGTTTTAATGAACTGAATCCTTCACAATCAGAATTTTCAGGTACCAAGGGACAGCAATATCTGAATACTCACTTTTCATTAATTTAATTTACATTTGGTTATAAGTATCAAAGCAGCAAAAGTAATGTTAATGTGCAGGAAGTATAGCTGCTGACCCTGCTGAGTTCTCCCTTCCCACACCATCTGGCCCCATTACTTCTGTAGCCACAGCAGACTTGCACCACATGGAGAGAAAATCTCTAGCATCTTTTGCAGTGCAACCTCCTCATTTTACAGCCAAATCACAGGGTTCATGTGGTCCAAGACATGAACTTCTGCTCATGTGGAAAGACAGCAGCAATAACAATTGTTGGGAAGGAAAAAGAGCAAAGAAAAATACAGAGGCTTTGTAAAACAAATGCTTTGTTCTAGGTAAAAATGATGCTCATAGTTCTCAAAACTACTCTTAGTGAGCTTGTGAGATATAAATTTTAAACTTTGAGCTTAGCAAATAGACTATTTTTGAAATATTTCCTTTCTTGGCAAAATAAACCAAAGTGAAAGACGCATAACTACTTGTGAGATACTGAAATTGTTAATGGCTTAAACATTGTTAAAATCACTGACTTTTGTCCACTGTAGCAAAATATGAAAAGAAGCAATTGCTCACTGAAGCCCACCCTTTCCTGAATATGCCTACTAATTTGGACTGTGATGGGAACTTGAGGTAAGATAAAAATGGTACTGTTTTCCAATTATCCCAGGAGAAGAATGAATCCACAAGTGTGAGAGACTGGAATGCTAATGGTTCAGACAATCAAGCTGATGAAGTGCAAAGTAACAGCCCAGGTCCTGAGGGCCTGCACACCCAACACCTCAGCCTACAAGCTGGGTGTTGACCAAGATAAGGAAAGAGATATATCCTGTGAGGCAGGGTAGGGTTTCCTTGTCCTTACACAAATGACAGCTGTGCTAGCTCCCCTCCTGGGAAGTACCAAACATTCACATTAAGCCTCAAGGTATTCATCTCTGCTAACGGTCCATAATTGACTGAACTGTGCTGACATAACAGGCAGCTGTAACATCTTGGAAGGTGTCAAAGACTCATGAAATGTCACGTGATTCAGTATTACACTATCCATTGTAAAACTCCCTGCCCCAGGGGAGATACTGAGGGTGTTTCTACCTAGCCTAAGCACAATAAAACTCCCATGGACTTTTCCTCACCATCCTGGGCTTTCCTTAATGGTTCCAGAGTGTAACCATCACTTCAGCAAGACTGGGACTCTCACCACCAAAAAGACCACAGGAAGAGGATCAGTGGTATGCTGTGGAAATGTTGGAATCCATGGAGTGGTGATATTTTTCCTACTTAATCTATTTCTCTGTGGCTCCCTTTCTGTACCACTGAACCCCCTCTTTTCCCTATTTCTTTCTACCTCTCTCTATCTAACACTTACTGTCAAATAAAAATCCGTACTACTGACTTCAGCATATGGTCTCCTTTGCACATTAATTCAGGCAAAGGCATCTCTCTAATAATTTTAATAACTCTGAGCTAAAGATGTCGTCTTTGACTACTACTGCCAAAGGAGAATCTCCATCAGAGGTGACCTTCTGAGGGAAACCTATATTACCTGTATAACTCTGGACACATGTGGCTATTGGAACAGTTTAGAAGAAGAACAGTCTATTTGGTAGGTGAATAATTTTTTTGCATTTACCTCTTTAGTCATGAATGAAAAATTTCCTTGATCTGATTCATCAACAGGAGCTTCAAATTCAAATTGGCTGTTTCCAACCACAAATTTTTTACCCTGTGGAAGAGAAAAGTTCAGTTTAGGATTTGTATAGCATCACCAAGCATAGTAAAACACCACCAAACATCCTGTTCAGCAATGGAAGTAATTAAGATCAAATACAGAAAGCTAACCAGTTATAGTCATCTTCTAAAGCAATGTTAGTGAAACACTGAGCCAGAGCAAATCTGCTGCTTTGATGCACTTCTCCATCATTTCTTCACAGTGGACACTAGCAGTTCAAGGAAAGCAAGATCATATGTAGCACTCTGTTTTAGGAAGCAGTAAGAAAAAGCTAAGTGATGTGAACATCTGGACATGAACACTGGATGGCTTCACACATCAGATGTGTTATTAACAGAGATGTGTGAGTTCTGCTCTTAAAGGTTTTTTTCTGTAGGGATTCTGGGCAGAGTAGCAATGCAAGAACTGTATGGGAAACTGGAATGGACATCTCTCAGCTCTTGCTGGCTTTCTCCTGCCCTACTATGACTCCTGTATTTTCACAGGATAGTCTTTGATGGCAGCACCAGTTTAAGGGTATTCCTGCATCCTAGATACTTTCTTTTCCTCTCTTCTCCCTAGGTTGTAAATTCATTAATTCCTGTCTTAAGGCTGAAGCACATACCAACCTTCACTGTACCAACAAAACTCTCAGCTTGGCTGTTCTGTGATTCAGTCAAGTAACTGAGCTAGTTAAAACCCAAACACATCACCCCACAACACTGTTTCTGTGCTGGGCCAATTCTCTTGACATAGGCAAAGACATCTTTCCCTAGACCGGTTCCCCAAAGCCCCATCCATTCTGGCCTTGAACACTTCTAGGAATGGGGTACCCACAACTTTCTTGGGCAACCAGTTCCAGTCTCTCATCACCTTCATTGTAAAAGATTTCTTCCTTATATCTTATCTAAACCTACCTTCTTTCAGTTTAAAAACTATTGCCTCTTTCCCTGTCGCTACAGGCCCTGGTCAAGAGTCTCTCCATCTTTCTTATAAGCCCCCTTTATATATTAAAAGTTCACAAAAATGTCTCTTTGGAGCCTTCTCTTCTCCAGGCTGAACCACCTCAACTCTATCAGCCTTTCTTCACAGGAGAAATGCAACAGCTCTCACATAGCCCTCTGATTATTTCCATAACTGTCCTCTGGACCTGTTGCAATAGGTCCATGTCTTTCTTGTACTGGGAACTCCAGAGCTGGATGCAGTACTCGAGTTGGGGTTTCAGGAGAACAGATTGGGGGAAGATAAATCACCTCCCATGACTTCCTGGCCATACTTCTTTTGATGCAGCCCAGGATACCATTGCTTTTTTGGGGCTGCAAGTGCACCAGCTCATATCTAATTAGTGAGTGGAAAGCACTACTGCACCTTCACTGTGACAGGTTGGGCAGTGGACGTGAGCCCACCAAGGTTTGGAGCTGATGAGGACAATATGTTTTAATCAAAGGGCCTGACTCAAGTGTCTGGAAGGTTTATGTTATAGAGGGGAACATATCTTTTACTTCTTCCTTCTCAGAAGTTACGTATAGAAAATAAACTACTGACTGAGCCTTGTCTGAAACTTTTACAGCCCATTCTGCCTTACAGAAAACATCTACATACTCCAAGTTTTAAAGCACCTCCTTACAAATCTTTTTTTTTAAATTTTTTTACGAATGCTATCTTGTTTTCCCTACTCCACATATTTTAATATAACATGTATTTTTCAAAAGTGTTCAGATTCTGCTGTTGTGGTGTAAGGCTTTCCCACATGCTTAACAGCAGGTGCTGGGAGAGGGGGGGAGCTCCAGTGTGTGTGACAGCTGATACCTGGAGTGTATTAAAATCAGGAGTGGCTATAGCAAGCTCTTGAGTAGAAGGCCACAGAGCTCACAGTCAGCAGTCTGGATGCAAGATACATGTAGCAAACACTAGGAAGCGGATTACACATCAGACATACATGACAAAGAGAAATCCAAATGGGAAATTATTTTTAATGAAAATCTTTCGTGGGATAATAAGGTTAACTTGATGCTGGTGCATCTGTCTCTCCTACTCTGCCAATCTTTCAAGGACTCAGCTGGAGAATGTCTCTCAGAAATTGCATGCAATATGACTGATCAGTGCTAAACTTTCCTTTCAACTGCCTATCCTGGATGAGGCTATTCCCAAAAGAATGACAACAGCTTGGATTTACCTCTCCTTCCTACCGAAATACTTTCAGAGGAAGGAGGGGCAGAAAAAGTCAACGGCTTCTCCTGTTTTAGTCTGTTTCTCTCCAGTGGAAGTCCTCATGAGGAAACATTCATTGGACTTTAAGCATTCACAAGTTAGGAGGTACATACAAAATGTGCAAGCTTATACTTTTTCCCTCCGTTCTGCATAGTAGTTTTTTAAGCCATTCACCTCTCCTACTCACTTAGTAAGCCCTACACTGCTCATCTCCACCTAGAAATGAAGATGCTTATACACAGTGTTGGCTAGCACACTTAGTCACCCACAAAAAGGCTGGTTGTGCATTGCCATTTTAAGTAAAGTGCATGTTAAACCAAGATAATAGAACTAGTAATTCAAAGTGACAACAGAACATTAATTTTTGCTTTTCCTAAGCAAGAATTTAGACACGTAAAGTGGATATACCAATGTTCTAATCAATAAAGGCCTTAAATGTGCTCATAGTTGCATGACTGCTAGCTCTAAACACACTGTAATGCCCAGTATATCCTGTGGCAAAACTGTTCCACATGAGAAGTCAAATGCTGTTTTGCATTTGGGCTGCAGGCCAACCCCTACAAAATATCCATCCATGGCTTCTCCTGAGCTACCCTGATTTCCATGAGGTGTTCACTGAAGACTGAGTGTAAGTTATGCCCTTACTCAAATGAATTTTCAATCATCAAAGTGACTGCTTCAGATAGCATGACCTCACAGGCATGAGTGCCTGTATGATTATGACTATTTTATGCCTAATTTGTCTGTTATCACATATACTTAGAGGTCTGTGCATACAGCTGTAGTAACTGTGTGTGCCTGTTCAAGTACTGGCACTGAAGGCATTATATTGTTTTGACTTAAAAATGCACCTCTGTAGCAGGATATATGGAGTTGATCCTGTGACAGAGATGACATTCCCACATGGCTCTCACCCAAGAAAAATGACATCATTTGACACTCACTGCTCTCCAGCATCTTTCCAGATTTGGGCCTATCCATTCACCTTGACTTAGAGAGACTTGAATTCCTTGTAAACCTTCCCAGGTCCAAGTTAAAATAAATACATAACTAGGTCTGTTCTGCTGGCAAATTGTTAAACATTGCTACCCACGACAAAGCATTCAATCCATAGGATGTGTCTCTGGTTTTGTTAAACACAACTAATATCTCACAGAATTATAAAAAAGAGCAGGTTTTTTTCCCATTCTCTTTTCGTTACTAGTAGTTCAGAAAGATTAAAGTACTTAATCACAGAATGATAAATGAAATGAAGGACTTTTTGGATTCCTGTTGCTGCTTCTCCTCGTTGGAGGAAAAGGGTCCGCTAGAAGTCAATTCAGCACATCTGCCCTGAATTTGTTCTTGAGAGTGGCATTTCCACTTATATCCAGGGAGCAGAAAAGATTTTCCCCTTGTGCAGAAAAATTCACAATGTTAAACAAAAGAAATGTGAGTCTAAACTCTGGGATACTTTTCAATTTTTAAGAAAGAGAACTGTGGCCTTTAAGAGAAGTTTTATGTGTCACATGTTGTACACAGCCAGACATCCTTCCAGGGACCAGTCCCAGCATCTCGGAGAACAGACCAAATGCACCAAATATCTTTTAGTTGTCTGCATATATTTTAAGGTCTTCAAACAAAAATGTTTATTTTTGAATATATGATTGTATAGCATGGTCTTCATATATGTCTATAGTAGTGACACACAGCATGGTCTTCACATGATTACAGTGCTTACACGTTTCTTTTTACCCTTCTCTGAATGCCCTTCTTACATTGCTACTCTTCAGACCTGCTGACCCTTTTCCATCCCTTGGCAGGTGTAGCAGAGGTGATAGAAGGAATTTATGAGCTATACAGTACTTCAATTTGAAAAAGGAAAAACAAGAGCCTTCTTTCCCTTGAGAGATGGCCAGTAGTTAAAGAAATCAATGCACTCTCCAGTGTATCTATTCACATTGACACAAAGACAACACAGAAACAAAGAATAGAAACTAATAACAATACTTAAGCTACTATCTAAAATGGGTTTTAAGTTTCATTTTTATCCAAATAACAATAACATTTTATGCATTGTTTAGGTTACAAAACAATGAAAAGCCTGGGGTCAAATTCTGACTTCTCAGAAGATTTGTAATTTATTTTATGAAAGCAAGTATTGAGAAAGAGAAACCTTTGCTACAGCTGAGAAAATGTCTCATCTACTGGTTTGATAGTCACACACAAAAGCAAAAGATTATTTTATCCAAACTAAGAAACATTTAATTTCTGAGTGCATTTTTACGTTTGAAAGGTGAAAACTGAATTAAGCCCATCGAGTGACGTCATTCTAGAACAACAACAAAACCCACCAAGTATTTAATTAGAAAAAGGATATGAAAAATTCACAATTCCTACATCTCCTCTCATTTCATTAGATGAAAAAAAAATTGTCCAGTTTTTCAGTGGGTCTTAAATTACCCCAACCAATTTTAGTAGTTAAAATATTTTCTCCAGCTGTGGTTCTCTCTTGGTGATGGCTCTACCACAGCAACCAACATTATGTCAAACTTGAATGTGTAGCTCTTTTCTTTCTTTAAAAACAGTTATGACCAGATCTCCAAGGCACATAAACTAATGCTTTAGTTTAGGGGTGTGGATGCAGTTTAAGTGGCATTCAAGTGACAGCTAGCTTTGAATTAATCTGCTTACCTGATAATAATCTAGATGCCTTCCCTCAAAATACACAGTTGTTCGGTATTCCATAGGTATTATTGGAGGGTCAGGGTTTAGAAACTGTGGGCATTCTTCTTCCTGGGGAGAGAAATATTTCATATGTTATTACAAATAAAAGGTTTTATCACAACAAGCTCCAATGGCCTTCGGACAATAGAATGATTGTTCTGAAGAACTTCATGCTTAAAATACAGTGACAGATTTGATTACACCCTTTCAAATTAGACATGCTAAAAATGACTGCAGCATATGTCAAAGCTGTGGGTGATTATCTTTTCCTGCCTTGAAATCTTGTTCCTCCCATTGAAGCAAAATAGTAAAAGGAACAGAAATATCCTTTCAGGAGTTATTCAGTCTCACTGCCCCTCCCCAATCACACCCTTAAATTCCCACCCCCGCACTGTCACCAAAAAAAAAAAAAAAAAAAAAAAAAAAAAATATCACCTTACACTGCTGGAGTTAACTTTAGGATAATTTTTAAAGCCCTAATTCAAGCAATTGATATGAGAGATAAAGCAAACAAAATACTGAAGTGTTCTAATAAAAACCTAATGACCTTATTTTAAAACATTACCATATTTTGTTTAATCACATCCTGTATTGAAGAGGACTCTTCACAGATATGCCTCTTCCAGTCCCACTGGCAATTCCATCTATTGCTTGCACAGGAATAGCATCTACAAATATAACATGGTAGTCATGACAAACTGTTAGGCTTTTTCCCCCACTGACAAAAAAAGTAAATGAAATTCCATGTTTATTCATAGAGGGTAGATCAGTCTGTTATAATGTCCTTACTATATTAAGCTGAAAACTTTATAATAAGAACAGTTCAAGAAACCTAAGAAGCTATTTTATACATTAAATATTTGAGCAAGGATCAGAAAACCATAGCATCTTGCACAAACTTTGAGATCAAGCCTGAGAGGACTGGAAACATTTTTGATCAACCTTCCTAAGGATGAACAAAGGGTTTGGGCTGGCTGCGCCTGCCCTGGGGCAGTAACATCTCGAGCAGGGCAGATGCTGGGGGCAGAGTCAGCTTTGACTGTCCTTCTTGAAGGCATCACAACCCAAAGCACCAATCTACCATTTCAGGGAACAAGCAGGCAAGCAGATATCCACATTGCTCACCTGCAGATACATCAGCAGCTACAGAAATGGTAATTCAATGAACTGGTCTTTAATTATATGTGCCATGAATATTTTTATTCCACACTTTATGTTGCTGGCTCACCTGGTGCCCTTCAACCATTTTTAAACTGCATTTAAATGCAAGAAAAAGGATTTGGACACTGGCAAACTTTGAGAGTGTCAAAGGTTTAGTTATGAAATGACTGAGTAACTCAGCTGTCAGTTACCTCACACACAAAGCTACAGGATCTAAACACTTCAGAAGCTGAAATACTTACGGCTGATTTTCAATAAGATCCATTGCTTCTTCACAGTCATAAAAAGGGTAAGTGTGTGATGCAAAAAATATCTTGTTTTCTTCAAAGGTTAACTGAAGTGGAACTGAAACATGATCTATCACAAAAGAAAAAAAATTATCCAAGTGGTTGTTGAATTCTTCAGCTCTCAAACTGAATGATACAATGACAACACATTATTTTACAGGACATAAGCAAATATTTAACTATACTGCTGACACTCTGGATCTCACAACTTGAAGTCTGTAAGTTCTGTTTTATCTCTAAGCTTTACAAAATTTTCAGCACATAGTTCTCAGAAGAAAAGCAGAGACAGAAAAAGAGGAAGAAGCAAAATTAAAGAATAGCTTTGTTTTATGGAATTGTTTCTTAGTGGTGGTATCATCATGCTAGAATTTCAAAGAGCCTAGAAGAACAAGGAAAATTGAGTAAGGAGAAAATTGAACACAGATGAAAACTGGCACAGGAACAGTCATTTTAAATAAAACACTTTCTTAAATATGAATATGTCTGCTTGTAAAATTACTTCTTTCATTTGTGAATTAAAACTGTTGTCATGTGAATTAAAGCAAGTGATCTTTGTGGTTAATGCCCAACAGTGCCTGCAACACTAAGTTACCACAGGCACTTGTGAGTTTCAGTTTGCCATGCATGAGTTCTCCGTAAATGTACTTCTCATCTGGATTATTACTAAACTAAGAGTGGTGCTTCCTCAGTGAAACTGTTTGAAATACCTTTTGCAGAAATCATTAAGCTCTTACGACAAGCTATTTCACAAGCTATTGAGCAATCTCAAACTCTGCTTTCTTGAACAGGTTCTTGGAAGACCATCAGCTGCTTGGCTAAAAGTTACCTTTGCCTGCACTGAGTCCCCTTGAATATTTCAGACTGATAGGAATGCCAGGGGATTTCCTAACTACAGGACTGTGAAAAAAGCATCCTTCTTAGGAACGTCCTATTCCTTTTGGAACCAACCACAACTAAAGCAACCCAGACTTTTCCAACACCAATATGATTTAACAGTAACTTGATGGCTCAGGACTCTTTGTCACATGCTGCAATAAACATGCAAATATCTTAAGGGCAGGTGTCAAGAAGATGGTGCCAGACTGCTCAGACAGAACAGGAGGGTCCATCTGAATGTGAGGAAAAATGTGTTTACTTTGAGGGTGACAGAGCACTGGAACAGGCTGCTCAGAGAGGTTGTGAAATCTCCTACTCTGGAGATATTCAAAACCTGCCTGGACACGATCCAGTGTAATCTGCTCTAGGTGAACCTGCAGAAGGGATGCACTAGATGATCTTCACAGGTGACTTCCAGCCCTAACTATTCTGTGGTTCTGTGAACCACTGCCTGTGTTTGTAGCTGCCTGCCTTCTGCTGGTGTCTGCTGAGCTTCCGAGCATCCTTATATTACTTTTGAACCTCCTTTCAGATGAATCCCCATGCAACCAACTCAGAGAGATGTATTATTTCCAGGTGACTTGCTTACTCTAATACCTTCTCTGACAGGCTTCTAGTCTCACATTTTATGCTGGATGACATCAAGATGCCATGTTAATCAACCCCATTGCTTTATGTCCTACTTTACAAAATATTTAGGGAATGTGAATTGGCCCTAAATAACAGAGGGCTGCTTTAACACTTAGCAGAATCTGATACCGTGACACACCTCAGCTAGTGTAAAAGTCAACAATAAGATTTTAACAGAATTTTTCTCTCTGCAATTGAAACTGGATTTTGACCCCTTTCAGCCTTAAGAGAATTGAAACTTATCTTAAAAAGTGCTTTCAAGTACTGCTCTGACAGTTCATGACTGTGATACATATAAAACATTTATCCTCGGGGGTACTCTGCAAGCTGTAAGAGCACCTGTTTGTTGTTTGCTGTTTCTTCTCAGTTTTTAAAACTGCTGTGTAACCAGTTTCAGTCCCTGTGTTTATGCATCAAGATGTATGAATTAAAGCACCAACAAAGCACTGTCTAGGAAATGAATTATGGCTGACAACAGACCTTAAGCCTATAATCAGTGGTTCAGAACAACGATGCAGTCTTTAATTATACGATCAAGTATTTTTCCACCGGGCTTACTACTGCAGAAGTTGGAGGATACACAGTAAAAGAGGCAGAAGGCTTTATGATAGAAAGGACAGTCTTGTGACCAGAAAACAAAACACCTGAAGTACTGTAGACTAAAGCAAAACTAAGACATTAGACACGAAAAACTTCACAACTGAAGCACATATGCATCTCTTCTGACCCCACAACTCAGTTTAGAGTAACTGGGTTTTGTTTGTTTGGGGAATAGCACCTCTCTGGCTCCATGTCTTTGTCTCTACCAAGCCACTGTTTCAGATTCCCAGCAGAAACACTGGGAATGCTATAGCTTGTAATTACATCAATGCAAAAAGTTTGAGCAAATGAACAGTTCAGCAACAGACTGTTTTGGAAAAGGAACTGCAAGAGGAAAAGAAACCACCTTGTATGCACCTCACACAAGAGCATCACCTTACAAAAGCAGTCTATGTTCTTTTCTCTTATTATCCATACAGGGTAGCAGTATTTCTTTACCTTGATGTTTTGGTGTTGGAGGAATTATATCAGGTGGATCACAGATAATAACCCCTTCTTTCAACTGAGCAGAACGCGTTGTTTCCCCAAACGTACAGCAAACCTTGTCACTCGCAGTCAAAGTTGGCAATGGACTTACAGTCAGTTCCACCTGGAAACAATTCAAAAAGGGTAAAATATTTGGAAGAAATTACCCTTGCAAGATTTATAGGCACAGTATTTCAACTGCTTTTTGTTGTTGTTGTTTTGCTTTGTTTTTTTGTTTTGGTCAGTGGTGATATTTTAGCTAGCATCACAGAAGATGGCTCTCCTTTTCAATTTTTATTTCTTCTCATCTGGTAATCCTTTCTCCTTACACCTCTACAAATTTTTACAGACCAGGTCTCTGTTGAATTATACAGATACGAAAATCTCTTGTCCTGTCAAGGAACAAAAATGTCGGTACAGACACACCCAAAGCATTTTATTCTTGTCCTCAGCATCCAGTTTAGCAACAGTAAACAGAGTGGTTAACACTTAAATCTTGACAAACTTAATTAAAATTACATTAACCTTCTGTGTTACTAGTGAATAATGGAACAAAGCTGGATAGACTGGAAATGCTGGAATTTGAAAGGGATGAACAGAAATGTGGCTTCCTCAAGACTCAGTATAACCACGAAAAAGCCACTGAGATCTATAATGACTGCTGAAAAAGGATTTCTGAGTGATGGTGAGATGTTAACCTCCTTCAGGAAAGACTGTATGTGAGAAACTAAAAGCAAAATGAAATGGGAAAACTTAACAAGAAAAGAGGAAACAATTGAAATGAAATTTTGGCTGCTGTCCTTGGCCTAATGTTTCAGGTGTGTTCATCATACAGTTTAACTTCTTCCATTTTGTATCACCAGTAGAAATAACAATCACACTTTTCTCACAGAAACGAGTTACACTCTATTGATGTCTTTATTCAACATAGAAATGGCCCTAACACAATGCTATTTACATCCGTTAGAAATGGAATTAAAGTGGCTTGAATGACAGTATCTTTATTTCTAATTAAGAGGAATTAAAAGCCATTTACTGATTTTACTTGCTGAGCACCCCTGGGAAGCCCTTGGTCTACACTGGCATGCTTCATTTGGAATTGGAGCAAGTTATGACACCCTGGTTACACTCCAAAAACTCAGTTTTGTTGCCACTGAGTCATTTTGCATGCTGAATTTACCTTCTCCATGTACCAAGTCAGACTTCGCTGTGTAGGCAAATCCACTGATGATTTTAAAGCAACAGCTTATGGCTTCACTGCTTGCTTAAGTTTATGCTCAAGTAAGCTGAAAGGGCAGTATGAAATCTCCCTACCAATTACTTTTTATGGGTTATACAACACTGTGCAACACTTCCATAATATTCAGATAAATGTAAGTGCTTTATCACCCCTGCTAGTGCATCACTTAGGTTTACAGAGAAGGTTAAATTCAAAACTTTCTTAGATGAGAATATGCAACCTGCAAGAACAGCAGGCAAGAAAGAGCACTGTGAGAAATGCCAGAAACTGAGATAGCGAAAACTCTATCCTATTCCTAGTCTTCACTGTGCATAAAGAGATGCAGATATTCATCTTCCTGGTAGTTATATCAATGTGCTTTAAGAATATGTAAGGAAAACATTTTCTGTTATACCTTAGCAGGGGCTCTGCGACTCATATTTAGAGGCTCTGCACTAATGATAGTCACACATGTACCGCTTGGACTCCACAGCCAGTGGTTCTCCTTATCGGCTGTTCCACAGTCTGCCTTCTTTGTGCACCTGACAAAAAGGAAACAAAACCCAAAAAAAGCAATGTTATAGCTGGACTCTTCTTTCTCTGAACTCCGCAACAATTTCAGGATTAGAGACTGAAATTACAGCATGAGATGACTACAAATTTCTTTTATATTGATTAGTGGGGTTGCTATTATAGATGTTTTAATAGAATAAGTGGTGTAATAATTATTGATGGTTTGATATGCAAAAAGCAAGTGCGTATACTATTTTGGACACCACCTGGAATTAGACAATCCAAATCCATAAAGAGGCAGTAATATTTAGCACAGGAACCATAAGAAAATGGAACCATTGCCTGATCATCTGAAACCAAACTGATTATTCTTCACTGTAATATATAACAACATCCTGAATGAGTGGGCACAGCCTCTTTTTTCTGCAGGTCAAATGGCAGACACCTGTGTGTTGTGAGTGATAAGACACAAGACTCATGAGAGTAAAATGCGACAGAGAACTATTGCTGAGGGCATACTAGCTTGTGGAGAGCTTCTGTGAAACCACAGCACTGGAAATGTTACTTTTATAGTGAATATTTTCATTAACTCCTGCCACTATTTATGACCTCTCCCTGCTGAGGCCCTGTTAGAATTATGGGAAGACAAGAGTGGTTGCACAGCCTCACCAAAAAACTGGGAGATTTTCCCAGTTCAAATATAGGAAGAAGAGATGCTGCAGTACAGAAGTTGCATATGTGGTTACAAAAGCTTGTTGAAGTGTGTGTGTGGACAGTCTCAGGTGTATTTTCCATTCTGTGCAAAGTTTAGGAGCAAATGCTGTAGGACCTCTGGTTGCTGCAGCAAAGGACTATTAACTCATCAGGGCCTTTAATACAGTTGTTGCACAGCTCTGTCAAACCTCCTTTAAACAAATCATTTACATACAGAGCCTACATTGACACAACATATCCCTAAACACATTACTAAGTTCTGTGTGTAATCATGAGGCAGAACTTAAACTTAGACATGAAACACTTTTTCCTCCCCATTGGAAATAAATACTAGCAAATGTGAAAATTCATGTTTGCCTCTTCTCAGAAACCATTAGTATTTTGAGATATTGAGGTCAGTGGTCATATCAGAAACCTGAAGGGAAATCTAGGGAAAATTGCCTTTTTTATGATATATGACACAGCCTCCAACTCCCAGCAGTCCAAGAGGAGTTCGAGGTTATATTCCAAATCCTCAGGTTTCATCCACAGAAACTGAAACCCCAGCTGGATGAGTTACAGTATATTACATAAACCTTCACACACCATGTAAGTTTCTCTGCAGTGCTCCATATTATGCTACATCAGGCTGACAGGTAACCTATATGCGATAGTTCACATTTTCAGGCAGGAAGGTAGAAGACTGAAATTCATCTGCATATTATAATTAAACAGCCCCTTTGTTCCAACAGCAAGAAGTTTGAATTACGAATTCCCAACCACTCATGCCAAGGGGTTAATTAACTTAGTAGACAAAAAGAGAACTGCAGGACCTCTCTTCCCTCTCAGCACTCCAATCAATGCAGAGTGCAAAGAGACATTACAGAGCTGTTCAGTACTGTCCTAGTTTGCATGTGTTTGAATATTCATTCAGTGAACCTCTGCAGATAGTCAGCCAAATGCCACTTTCTGCTCTCTTACAGGTAGGTGAGGGTTCCCTGTAGCTACATGTCTTGATAGATGAAGTTTATATAAAACCAGCATTTGAGCTACACACTTTATTTCAGACAGAATAGTTTTTTCCATTTATGTTCTCTTTTTGCAATTTCCTGCTCTATTTAAAATACATGTGATATTTTCTGAGTTTGAAATAGGGAGAATTTTTTTATTTTCTGGGAGAACATCTGACCGCACAATTCAAAGAGAGATAAAACATGCAGTTAGAAAATGTATAACCATTCTCAGCACCAGCAGATAAGTATGTATTTTCCCAAACTAATCAAATCTGTAGAGGTAAACAGGGACTATTTTGTATGCATAGAATGTCGGTATTAATGTCTGTGTGATAAAATTAAATCACTAACAGGAGCATAAAGGCTGAGTACAAAGAGCTGGGATCCCTCTGCTGAGCAGGAAAACCACAGCAGCACTCACCTGCCCTCTCTCACACACCAGCCGCAGTACGGATCCCTCGCCTGGGCACACTTCTCGCAGTCCGAATACTGGTGGCAGTCCTGCACAGGTAACCGATACACCTGCAGAACCAAAAGTAAGGCAAACTGTAACATCTGAAGAAGGCATAAGGAGACAGAAATGTTCGTGGACAGAGCTGTACAGCCATTGCATGTGGCAGCAGAAGACCCTGGATTATTATCATCAGAGCTCAGCCTGATCTTAACAAAATACATACAAAATCAGTCTTTTTTTCCCCCCTTAAGAAAGTCCAAATTCACACACTTTTCCCTGATTTTTTCCCACTTCAATATTATCTAAGCTGTCTTCAAAATACTGTAGTTATAATCAAGAATCCTGAACAAGTCTTACAAAAATTGAGCTTTTCAGTTCCTCCAGTTATATTTCTTCTGAAAATCTGCATTACAGCAGTCACCTCAGGACAGAAAGTGTATTAACAATGCTCTGAATTAAATAAACAGCTACTGCAGGACAGATACTTTCAAAAGGCTAGCTTGGTGCTGGCTAGACAATTTTTAAAACAGAATATTCTCCCCTCCATATCACTAGCATGGAGCTGAAATTGTTTGGAAATGTACTTTTAGCCAGAAGGCATTTCAGAAAGTCTGCAAGTGTGAGAGAGCCAGAGCGCTTCAGATTACTGCACTTCTCCATGTATAACCCTCCACCACAGAATATATTCACAATATAAAACGGAAATAATTATGACAGGAAGCAGCAGGGAAAGGAACATCATCAGTTCTCATGTCTCATTCCCCCAGTAAATACTCAGCTTCTGGTTTTGATTTCCTTTGGTGCTGAGAATAAACAACTTTGTCTTTGGTGCACAGACAGAGGAGCCAGCAGACAGCCATTCCTTTTGGCTACACTGCTAAATGATGCAAGAGGAGAACAGGACATACATCTTCCTGTTGATGACTATGTTTTACTTCTAAAGAGCAAAAAAAGTCTAGCAACAGTAACTCTGACATGTAGGCTTTCTTATAATCTCATTTAAAACAACTGGCAATTACAAAGCTACTTTAACAGCCTGAGTTTGGCCTTTTCTTCACATTTGGAGAGTTAAGGAAAATGACTCGCTTAAGGAAAATGTCAGTATTGTGCAGTTTTCTTGCATTTATTAACACAGGGGTTTACCTTTTCAGCATTCTCTTCTTTTTAGCTAACTGTAGCTGAATTACTGGCACTCTGTTTCTCTAACTGGTACCCATGAGTAATCGAATATCCAGTGAATGGGGCTTTTTTGGTGACAAAATATTTCTTTCATAATTCTGGCAGGCATAAACAAGCCCTAGAGTTGCTGTCTCTGCAAGTTTCATGTGACCTTAGTGATTAAAAATAACCCCAAAAAAGCAGCTCCATTTATGGATAGTTTCAAAATGCAAAGAAACTAATTTTAGAGATGTTCTAGTTGGCACTCTAAATCAAAGACTGTTAAAAACAAACAAGAAAACAAGCTAATTATCATGGTAAGGGACTGGCACAGTCTTCTGCTTTTCTCACAGTACAGTATGCACCGTAAGGAATCTGGGATCCTACCAGTGATTTACACTTGCAATGAACCAGCATGAGCAGTGCAGGGGTGCTAAGCTCCTTTCCCAGTCCCCCAAGAAGCTGCAAGGGGTTTCTCCTGCTCTCTGAACACATATCTTTTGAAAGCATTTGCTCCAGGCCGCCCACTGCTATTGACACCGCAGCAGAAATTGGGAGGAGACGAGAGAGGAAAAGTGAAACAGAAAAGGAGGAGTTTGATTCTCACTATGGCACTTAACCTCTCTATCATTCTTGCCTGTATTTGACCCGATTTCTTTTTAAAGGCTGCTTCAAGTTATCACCTACCACATCACAACTTTCACTTTGCTCAAGTGCTTACAGAGCCCAAGCAATTAATTTCCAAATGCTGAGGCAGGCTGCATCTGCCCGGTAGCTTAGCAGCATGCATGCCTACCAGCACAGCTATCTGCCTTTTATTGTTTACCTTATTTTAAATAACTCTAAACCATTTAAATTCAAAAACCAGGGTTCTGATTCCTCTACTCCTAGAACTCATAGCCATGTTTAACCCAGAAGTGCATGTTTCAGCACTGATTCTTCTCCCTTGGCTTACATCGCTTTGTTTCTCTCAGCTCTGAAGGCCTCCATTCTCGTCCTGTCTATCTGCTTCTAAAAGTGGGTGGGACTGCTCATTGCAATTAACTCCTGCAGATGACAGTAATGTAATGCCATTATAGAGCTCCCAACTTCAGCTATTCATATTTAAGCTAAACAGGTTTTGTAAAAGAAAACTATTATTCACATTATTCATAAACTGCAGTGTCTACAAGAGCTACTTGGAAAAGATTAGTTAAATCCTTTCTTTGGCAGAAATTTCCTGCTTTCTAAATTTAAATGTTTTGTACAGATGGAATGATTTTTTTGCAGGTTTTCTAAAAATAAAATAAAATTGTCTATGGCCTTTCTAAATTCTATTATTTCAAGCTGACTGTCAGCAGAAAACTTGTCTTCCTTCTAGGTTGCTGTTATCCCTTACACTGCGCAGCAGCACATGCTGTAGCCTCATGGGGATCTCAGGGCTTTTATGTAACGTGCCAGCTTGTCAAATATGGTGCCAGGCCACCCAGAGTTTTGTGGACAATGTTGAAGTTTGGAGTTCTGTTCCAAATCTGAACATGAGCCAAATGAGAAGTATCAACTACTCAAAAAAAAAAAAAAAAAAAAAAAAAGGAAAAAAAAAGGGGAAGGGGAGGG
>JAWWEU010000040.1:19401999-19489345 GCA_035583155.1 Acropternis orthonyx
GAAAGGAAAGGAAAGGAAAGGAAAGGAAAGGAAAGGAAAGGAAAGGAAAGGAAAGGAAAGGAAAGGAAAGGGAAAAGAAGCAACCTCTGTCTCACACTGTTATATTCTTTCTAATGTGGTTCTGGCCTGAAAACCTTCAGCTAGACCATAACATTCCTGCAGCAGGAATTTATAATAATCCTTTTATAAAACAGTCAGAAAATATTATTCTTGTATTGTTTTTCCAAATACTCTCCTTTCATTGCTCCTCTCATTCTCCATGTGTTAATGCTGCAAAGCATCTCCCGTGTTGTGTTCCATGTCACTGTCAGGGATGCAGATGGTCACAGCCTGCTACCCACCTTGTACCAGAGAGCTGCTGAACCAAGCGTTCGACACTGGCAGCTCCAGCCTCCACAAAGAAGAGTGTCAGAAGAGGGTTACAGCTAGAGGTGAGGAAGAAATCTGCCATCCGTCTCATCTCCTACTTGCTTTTTTCTCCCTTTCTTTACAAACCTCCACTGTGCTCTCAACTGACAGCACAGAGAAGGGGAACCTAGAAGAGACTGCCTTGTGCCTTTTCTAGGAAAGTTGGACTTTTCTTACTGTACTCAAGCAGAAGCTTGAACAAAAGTGTTTCCTAAATATGTAATTCTCTCCATTGTTTCTTAGTTCTTGACAGTAAGACCCACTAAAACTCCTGGTGGCTTTACAGATGTGTAAATGCTAGTATGTCAGTCACCAGAATCCTAAATCCTGAAGTACTCTTGAAAAGAACTGATGGCAGGTAGAGCATTCACTGGTGTCCCACATACATCACACTGAGCATTAGGGCTGTCTGACCCCAAGGCTTGCTGGTGCCAAACATCTCTAATTCATCCTTCTCACAGACCCTGTATGAGAGCTTCAGAGGAGAACTCACTTCCCATTCCCAATCGCTAAGCATCACAGATATAACAGTTATCCAAATCACAATAAACAAGTCCATGAACTTAGACTTGAGAAGGGTCTTCATACACACAGAATAGGAGGAGTCCCACCAAAAAGGGTGACTTCCAGGAACAACTGAGAATTGTATAAATCTCAGGTCAAATTACAGAGAAAGTGAAAGTGGGGTTGGTCCTTAATGCAAGCAGGTGATGTTACCTTGTTTGTGGTCATCACATACAGATTTTCTTGTGTTTGATCAAGGACCAGGTCTTTCTTTATGGGTTTGTTTAGTTCAATAGTAAGAGAGCTGTACTCAGTTGCAGTGGATGACAGGAACACCTGGAAGAAAGAAGTGGTTAATGTTGCTTTTTTTCACCCGAATATTATTATATGTGGCTACTGCTGTAAAATACAATAAAAAAGTTTCTAAAAATACATTAACAACAATAGGAGGACTAAGCAGAATTTCCATGCTTGATTGGTTGTGGGGGGAAACATGGTTAAAAGAAAATGACAAAACGGCAGAGGTACTTAATGCCTTCTTTGCCTTAGTCTTTATATAGTAAGACCAGTTGTTCTATCAGTACCCAACCCCTTGAGCTGAAAGACAAGGCTGGGGAGCAGAATGAAGCACCCATCATTCAAGGGGAATTGATCAGTGACCTGCTGCACCACTTTCACACACAATAAATCTCTTGGTACTGAGGGAGCTGGCAGAAGAGCTCCCTGAGCCACTTTCTATCATTTACCAGAAGTCCTGGCTAATTGGGGAGGTCCCATTTGACTGGAGGTTAGGAAATGTGACACCCATCCACAAGAGGGGTCAGAAAGAAGATCTGGGAAACTACAGGCCTGTCAGTTTGACCTGGGTACCAGGGCATGCATGGAGCAGGTCAATTTGAGTGCCATAGTGTGGCACATGCAGGACAACCAGAGGATCAGGCCCAGCCAGCACAGGTTTATAAAAGGCAGGCCCTGCTTGACCAATCTAATCTCCTTCTATGACAAGGTGACCCACTTAGTGGATGGGTGAAGGGCTGTGGATGTTGTCTACATACACTTTACTAAAGCCTTTGACGCTGTTTCCCATAACATTCTCCTGGAGAAGGTGGCTGCTCATGGCTTGGGTTCACTGGGTAAAAACCTGGCAGGAAGGCCAGCCCCACAGAGTGGCGGTGAATGGAGTTACATTCAGCTGGTGGCCAATCAGAAGTGTTCCCCAGGGCTCAGTATTGGGGCCAGTCCTGTTTATTGTCTTTACCAGTGACCTGGCTGAGGGGATTGAGTGCACCCTCAGTCAGTTTGCAGGTGACACCAAGCTGGGTGGGAGTGTTGATCTGCAGCAGGGTAGGAAGGCTCTACGGAGGGATCTGGAGAGGCTGGGTTGATGGGCCAAGGCCAGTTGTAGGAAGTTCAATAAGGTGAGGTTCTGGGTCCTGCACTTGGGACACAGCAACCCCATGGAGAACTACAGGCTTTGGGTAGAGTGCCTGGAAAGCTGCCTGGCAGAAAGGAATCTTGGGATGGTGGTCCACAAACAGCTGAACATGAGCCAGTGTGTGCCCAGGTGGCCAAGAAGGCCAATGGCACTGTGGTCTGTATCAGAAACAGTCTGTCCAGTAGGAGTAAGGAAGTGACTGTCCTCCTGTACTCAGCACTGATGAGGAACCTTGAGTACTGTGTCCTGTTTTGGGACCCTCGCTCCAAGAAAGACATTGAAGTGCTGGAGCATGTCCAGAGAAGGGCAACAAAGCTGGTGAAGGGTCTGGAGCACAAGTCTTATGAGGAGCTGGGGCTGCTCAGTCTGGAAAAAATGAGGCTCAGGGGAGACCTTGTTGCTCTCTACAACTATCTGAAAGGAGGGTGTACAGAGGTGGGAGTCAGTCTCTTCTCACAATTAGCAAGCAATAGAGAAAGGGGAAATGGCCTCGAGTTGTGCCGGAGGAGGTCAGATTGTATGTTATGAAATATTTCTCCACCAAAAGGTGTGTTGAGCATTGGAATTGACTGCCCAGGGAAGCAATTAAGTCATCATCCCTTGAGACATTTAAAAGATGTATAGATGTGGCATTTAGGGGACATGGAATCATAGGATCATTAAGGTTGGAAAAGACCTCCAAGATCATCAAGTCCAACCACCATGTTCACCACTAAACCATGCTTCTAAGCACCACACCCACATGCCTTCTGAACACTTCCCACGTGGTTTGTTGGGACTCGGCAGTGCCAGGTTTATGGTTGGACATGGCCATCACTCTCCTTCAAGCAAAAGAAGGTGTTTGGTGTTGCAGTCTTGACATTTTAACACCACAAACATGTCAAGCCTTGAGTGCCACACAATCAGACTTTATCAGAACTTCAGCTGGGGTTTTGTATTGCCACCTCTATTCACTGAATGGCCAGAATGATTACAAAATGAAAAGTTGCTCTTAAACTAGTATGGGCTTGAATAGAGATAAGGCTAGAGCAGCTGTTAGATTACCAAAGGCTGTTTATATAAACCTCTCAGTAGGTACGTAATCCTTTGGGAAAAATGTCATTCAGGCAATGCTAATTCAATCTGTGTATTGGATAGCTGAGGCACATCAGAAATAATGCGGTTTTTCTTTGAGATTAAAAATACCAAGCTCCAAGAGAATTTGCTCTTGGTATGCGATCTTATAAATCCCATTTACTTTCAGAGTAGCAGTACACTATCACTACAGTTCACTACCTTTTAAATACCTTCCAGTCTTTTAAGTCCAGTTTGTTACCTTAAGAATTTTACCATCCGATGTTCCCAGAAAGGCCACGGTATTCCCGTTCTCCACAGCCACAGTGACAGCCGTGAGATTCATACCTTCTTTTTGTAGTACTGGCTTTTCTACAACACCATTCCTACTTCCCAAAAGGTATGGCAAGTGTTCGGAGCCACAGGGGAAATTTTTGCTTGCATTCTAATAGAGAATAGCAACACAAAGCAATGTTAAACATTCAGATCACTAATTCCTAACTAAGAATGAAGTGCAGCCGTATTACTAGACGGTATAATAACCTTCAGACATTGAAGAGTAAAAAAGAGAGAAAAGGATTGTCTGGCCATTTTCCCTCAGTCAACAGGCAGCAATCAGAAAGCAGCCTGCTTGCTGATTGAAAACTGCTTCATGCTTTCACTTTCCAGGAGGCACGGGGAGAAAAAAAATTTTGTTTCTATTTCATTACAGCAGCACAGTTAAAAAAATTAACCAGTTTGTTTAATTAAAATGAACATGTCATGGAGATTGGGTTAACCAATTTTGTGTTGAAGACTGTTTTTTAATGCTGTTTTGTTTCTTAATTTGCTCCTATCCATAAAAAAGCAACCCCCTGGCAACTATCTCATGAAATTCAATACATTCCCTCTTCACTATGCTTTAATCCTGAGCTGCAGTGAGTGCCACCAGGAGGAAGTTCATTCACACCTTGCCTTTCCTGCTATATTTGGTAACAAAACTGTCTTTCTGATCTGAAATCCACACCTCCTTTTTGTTAGAAGCCATGGCCACTCCACTTGTCACATTCAGGATTTCTCTGTTTGATGCTCACCCCATATGCAGGGTACTGCAGTAAGTAACACTGGTGGTTTGAAGCAAAAAAGTGTTCTTTTGGCTTCTGTCATCGCTAGCGACCTACTGTGTGGGAAATGGCTGCAGTCTCACCAGATGAAGAATTATGGGTCAATACCAACAAAAGGTATTCTTGTGTCCCATCTCTTCAGCTGTTCACTCCTCTCTCTGGACTATAGCACACCACTTCTCAAGTTATGCTCAAACAGCTGCTTATGCAAGTGTGTACCTTGCTCAGGCTGGGGAAATAAGGCATCCTCCTAAAAGCTTGCTGATTATATTTAAGATGATTCAATTTCTCAACCTAGTTTAGGGTTGGCTGCAGTAATGAGTGGTATGCACAAGTGGGGTTTGGGAATAGAGTGATGTGGGCAAAACCATCATAAAGCCAACAGAGATACTGAAAACTGACAGTTGTAAATTGAAGAATAGTATCTGAAGGGGTGTAACAGTACCTTCCAAAAACCTTGTAGCCAAGGTAATGACAGGCCACAAAAAGAAGATGGCTATCATGCTATGGAAGTATTTTGACTCACAGCAAAATATAAACACCTGAATATAAGAAATCTGGGTAATTCAGTTATTTGAAAATACAAATACAAGTGAGAAACATTAAATTATAGATACCATCTAAAATATTCTTAGTACCATTTAAAAGAACTATAATCACATCAACTGAAACCAGAATTGTCTATGGTAATCACCCAGAAGCTGACCATTGGTGTAACAAATCCCCGGCATTTGACTCAGTAACTTCCATGCCAGAAGAAAACCTTTAAAGAAGTGCATTTAGGAAAGAAACATTCATCTTTCAGAAGATATCAAATCCTTTTTAAAAAACTCAGAATCTTGACTATTTTGCCACTTCTTGCTTGACCTGTTCTACAACCCCCCGATTTCTACAGTAAGTCCAGCTATTGAGTTTTCAGTCATCTGATCTTACTATAGGTTAGCTCAAAGCCACCCCAAAACATGCAGTTGTGTATTTTTCACTAACTCTAACAGATTCTAAAACTAATATTGATATTACTCATATTACCAGTCCATGTAATGCACACGGGTTTTCTGTTGCAAAAAGTTTGTAAAATGAGATGGTATTCTTTTTAGTGTAGCAGTCATTTCGGTTTTTTTCCATCTTTTCATTGATGTTCCGCAAGGAAAACACACACATGGCAGATTTTAGAGAGCTGTCATCTTTGTTTACTTTGCTGAAGAGTGCAAGAAGAACTTTGTCATCCGAGGGAGTATCCGCAGGTTGACCCTGCTGAGCCATGCTCTCAGCCAGCTCTTTTCCTGGGGTAGTGACATAAGCAGAATGACAATGGTCATAGGCACCATCATCATCTTTGCAACCCAAGTCCATTTCAAAGTATGAATAATAATGGGTATCCTCTTTGCACAGACGTGCAATCAGTGTACGGTTATTGACAGGTTGTTTCTCTTGCTGATTGAAAATAAAATAAACATATTTTGTATCCTCAAAGACTGCCACGAATTGTTGTGTACTTGATGAGTGATAAGCTGACTTAACAGCTGCTGAGTCTGTATACATTTCAAAAATGTCTTTCCCATCCCTTTCATAAAGCTGCCGAGTGCTGATTATAATCCCATTATCATTTGGTCCATTTCCTTTGCCAACAAAAAGCACTTGGTCGCTTTTCAAGGAAGTGATCAGTCCCACAGTTGATACATTCTCATCGTTGCTTGCCACAAAGGACTTTTCTCCACTAGTGTCTACATAATACTTCTCATTGCTAATGTTTTGTAGATCTCTGATGGCACAGATTCCCTTAAAAAGGCTTCCACATACCACAGTTGTATTATCTGCCTTGTTGAGCAACAATAATTTGTTATAATTGTCAGTCAGTACGGCCTCTTTACATTGATTTTCATCAATGGGAGGTGTGCACTTTTTGTTGTCCTTTTTTGGACCTGTTTCTACAGATCTTATTACTTCCAGGTTTTCTGTAAGTTGATACAGAGCATTTACCACTCCCAAATAGATTATCCCAGTGTCATTATCCACTGTTAGATGATTTAGCTCTGTAGCACTCTGAAAAAATTTCAGTTCCTCATTTCTGGATAAGGTGACACAAAACCAGCTCAAAATGGTTAGTGTCCAGATCCATAAAGCCATTTCTGTGTAATACCTAAAAAGGAAAGAAAGGAATACCATGAAACATATTGAAAAATACAATTTGCAGAAAATTGAGAAATGTGGAAGTTTTTTTCTTTCACAACTTCAGACACAAATATACTTATCCTTGTGCAGGTGTAGACATTATGAAGATTATGGAAAGCCTCAAATCCTGTTAATTGCCTAGCAATTTAATCTGTTGGGGAAGGATTTAGCAAGGTCATATGTCTAAATGATTGTCATATAACCAATTAGATAATCAATCCTGTGCTAAAGCACATTGAGAACAACAGCCAATTTGAAACAACATGGAGTGCCAAGTAGTAGTGCTTCTCCAGACAGCACCATACTGTGTCAATATTTACTGCTGAAATTTTAAAAATAAGCTGGAGAATCCCAGTATTCTGGTAGCTCCTCCTTAAGTGGGGGGAGGGACATTTACATAAAAGTGTTTGAAACATTTGGTGATGCAGGACTTTCCCCAGAAAGGAAAAAAAACCCTTCCACTGAGTAAAAGCAAACCTGGATCTGGCCGCTGATGCTCTTTGAGAAGGTGTTACAATAATCCTGCATCAATGTAAAGCAGAAAGAGGGAAGAGCCCTTAATATGCAACAGTGCCTTTGACTGCTGGTATGCATTGCAGTCCAACCCTTCCATTCACTAGAGCACTGCAACTTAACAGTTTCAAATCTGTTTTAAGAAAATCACTTAAGAGTTTTTTGGGATTAAGATTCTGTTACTTCTTTTTTTGTTGTTGTTGTTGTTGTTTGTTTTTTTGTTCTGTTCATAATTTTTAGTTCCCAAGCAGATCACCTGGCTGCTTGAAATTAGACAAAGAGTTTCTGAAACTTGTAAACAGGGGTCTAATTTTAATCTGAAGAGTTAAATGAGGAGGCCAGTCCCAGCTGGCTTCCTAAGCACAGAATATTTTGTCAATGTTTCCTCTGAGTGTTTAGGTCTGAGAGCAGAAAACAAAAAGTGGTATGCTTGGACACACTGATGTTAGGGAGAAAATATGAATACTGTTTGGGGGTAGAACTGAAAACCAAATATGATCCACGGTACTTTCATTTTCAAAGTTAGCCATGGATTCCTTGATCTGATGAGGGAAAAACCTCTAAACTTACAGGAAATCTCAAGTTAAATCTGAAAATATCTGGAAGACTGAATAGAAAGAAAACAATAAAAACACAGAATAGACAGGAGAAACACTTAACAAAGCAATCTAACAGGCAAAAGTCTCATAGGAGGAGGAAAAGAGTATAAAATGCCAAAACGATAAAGTGAAAAAAAAAAAAAACTTAAAAAAAAATAATAAAGGAACCATGCTCCTGTGTCAGCTATTATTTCTGTTTTGACAGGAGTAATAGGCTCTGGTGGGATATGAAAGACAATGCCTGAATCATCATTTATACTGGATAACTAAGATTAAACATCAACAACCCAGATGCAAAAGCTTGAACAAGGAGGGAAGGACTCCTGTGAGCACAAGCCACCGGCCAGCTCCCCACACCAGCCTGGCATTGCCAGCAATGTGGAAAGACAGCTCCTGCCTTCCAGTATTGACTGTCATTTGCTCCTCTATGGAGAAAATGCACATGCAATAGCGAGAACAATTTTCCTAAAAGCAGAGTGATTTGAACTTCTAAAACCCCCAAACCCTATTAAATGTAACTCAGGATAGGAATGAAGACTAAATAGAAGGCTAACTTCAACCTTGTTTTGCTGAAGTTCCTATCATGTACCAAACCAAGTAGCTAACTAAACTGATGCCAAAGACAAGACAGTACATCACCAACAGCACAAGCCTGACTTTCTAATGACAGATTGACCTCCTACAACAGTGACCAGGAAAAGGCTAAGAGTTATAACCCATTCTTCAGACACACAGACTTCAGTACATGCTTTGGAACGTAATGAAGTGTTGGATCTCTTTACAACAGGAGACCTGCTGTAAGGAACCTAGAATTCTTCAGAATTCCTCTCTTTGTTTCTTAATGTTCCCAAGGACACCAATTTTCCAAACAAGCTTTGATCTCAGCTTACATCTCCATGGCTAAATGATATGTGATAATGCATGTCATCTAGTTTCAAATATTATCCCTTAGAGTTATCTGCAATGAAATAACAAAATAGCTTGCCACACTACTTCAATGTTGTTACATAACAGTTTTATCATTCTATTATCTATTGCCAAAGGATCAAACACAGAAGAATTGAGATTCATTTGTTCCTGTTTTTCCCACAAGGTATTTATTTTTAGATTATTATAATCTCTGCTCTCCGTACAAAAAAAATCCCATAAATAGCTCTACTTACAAAATATGCCTCAAATGAATGGAAAGCAATTTATTGTACCTTAATTTCTATACTCAGTTCACTTTCATGTTAATTTATTTCAGTGGATTGAAAAACCCCATTTTGTCCATTGGTGGCACCCAGGACACAAAGGCTGCACTTGCAATACACCTGCCTTTGTCCCATAGGCAGAACAAAGAGTCATGATGGTTCATGCCATAACCACGATTTAAGGAAAAGTATGTTTCACTCCTCTAAAGCAGAGTCTTAGAAGAGTAATTAATTTCTCCATATAAAAATGGATAATGCTTCCTCTCTACTATTTGCTTTCTTGTTTGCTTACAAAATTTTTGACTTAAATTATTCAGAACTACACACCCTTTCCATTAACTATGCCTTATCTTTTTTTGGTTTTGTTTGTTTGGTTTTGTTATTTACTGCCTGCCACCCCATCTCATGCCAAACCATCAGATTATCTCAGACCTCTATGCAAGGTAACAGTTCATCATTCTGTGTACTTATTAGTTTCACTTTCCATCCCCACTTCAAAGCAAATAGTAAACAAAAATTAAATATGCTATGAAAAGATTCAGAATTAAACTCTCATTCACTTCTCAAACAGCAGGCTTAAGAAAAGAAAAAAGCAAAGAAAATGAAATGAGATGCACTACAACCACAGCTCATTTTCACCTCATCCTAACTGAACTGGGAGGCAGCCACTGGAAGAATCCTGCTATGACCAGCTCATGTGGTAAGGATGACAGCACTGCTATTAACACAGATGTCCTACTGAATTAGGTGCTATGGGAATGTATCAAGGAACAGTTTCCTGCTATGAAAAGCTTCCGTTTTAAATGAACAAGCCACAGAAACACAAGAGAAAAGGAGTAAGAAGAGCAGGCTGGAGCATGGAATCCATAATTTCCAGCACAGGAAATTTATTTCCAATGGCTTAATTGCATACTGTATTTACACACAGGCCTGTGTGACTGCCAAAGTCATGCCCTGGTCCTGAGAGCTGACATAGGCCCTCCACCCTCAATTTGCACTTAGTTTTAAACCCTTGGCAGGCTCAGGATAAAAGAAGACCAACACAACATTTGACCACATAATTTTTTCTCTTTTTCAAAGTCTTGTCTTCATCCTGCCTCTTGTCCCCCACCCTGCTGCTTACAAGAAATATGAAACTCTAGAAGTCATGTGCAGGAAACACAGGGCACCCAGGAGAACTCTTCATACAGGGGAACTGCCATAAAGGGACACTGTGTTGGAACGACACAGCTACCAGAGCTCTGCCCAAGCTACATCAATTTTAGAGTTAGTACCCATAACTTTATATCTTTCTACTCAAGCAAGATCAATAAGCTTAAGTAACAGTCAATTCTTCAAAAGACATGCAGAAAAAAAGAGCATCTATAAGCTACAAGCACAAAGTGAGCTTCAAATTATAAACACCCCTAAAAATTAGCAGTAGCACCATGCTGACATGGATGGAGCAGGTGTTATCCTCCTTCACTGCACAATCATCTGCTGTGCCTGTATACAGGAACCTTCAACTTTTCAGCCATCCCCAGGCACTTTAGCCTTCAATATATCTTTAGCTTCATGTTAATTAATTTCTTGCATTTGTTTCAGCTGAAGTAAAATAATATGAAATTTTGCCTGAAAACAGAATAACTGAGAAGCAAAAAAAGTGTTATTCCCCAAAACAATGGACAAGAAAATCTTCAGTGAAGGAATAATCTCACCAGTTTATCTTCTGTGGTGTTTTTGCAGAGTATTTCTTCACTAACCACATATATCCTGAATTAAACCCTGTTACCTCATCTCATCCAGACAAAGCTTTTGAAATTCTGGTCTAGAGACAAGGGCTTCTGCCAAGAAAGGCAGATACCAATATGCTTTAACCGCAAGCGATGCAGAGAATTGTCTTCTCCCTGCAAACTTTCCCCTAATCAGGAAGACCCAGAAGATCCAAAAGACACTTAAATTGGAAAAAAGTGGTATAAAGACTCAGAAATTGCAACATTAAAAAGCAGAATCCAAAGACTGCATCCAAATGGCATAGATACTTGGGGGAAAAATGAATGAAAAATCTCTTTTCTCTCATTTTGAGTAACTTTTTAGCTTCCAAAAGGTTTTCCACAAGTTGAAAGGAATCTAGCTTTCATTTTTCGGCTCAAAGGAATTCAGAACAGAAACTGGAGAAGGCGTGAGAAGCAGTGGATGAGCAGATTTTCAGTCTGGATTTCAAAGCTTCTACTTCTGTGAGAACTGTAGATAAATGGGAGCACTCTCTTCCCCAGTTACAACTTTTATTACTACTTCCTAAAATGAATGATGGAGCTTGCTGGTTCAGAGAATGAATCACCTGAAATAACACTATGCAGGATTCAAACCCATTTCCTAAGAGCATGGAAACGTGCTGGAAAGATTTTGGACAGAGAGGAACAACCTTTTTTTTTGGGACACTATGCCATACATCCAAAATCGGTTTAATAGGACCAGTGATAATAGTGATCACTGTGATGGTGCCCAGCTCTTTAGCAGTGACAGTTTGCTGTTGGCAAATGGGACCTGGGGGTCAGTAAACTGTGGAAGGTCATGCTGTGGGGAATGATAAACCAATATCCACTTAATTAGATGTTGTGGTAGTCTGTATTGCTCAAAAGTAGTAATTTTCCTTCTCTTCAAAACACAATTTGCTAAGATATATAGGGCATCTTCACATGGGACAAACAATTCCATCTGATCAAACTGCTGGTCAAGAGGCAAAAAATGGACAAATACTTTTAATACTGATTTTACTCCTGATGTGGAAGACAAAAGTTTTGCTTGCATTCACAGGACAAATTCTTAGTTGTTTTTCTTTTCTTTATTTTTCTTTTTTTCTTTTTTTTTTTTTTTAGTAATTTTTAGTAATGTAAGACTTCTTTTTTTTATATGTGTAATAGTCATTGACATGGATGTTTACAAGGACCGGTTGAAAATCATGGATTTGCCAAGGAAATAATGAATGTTATGCCCTCAGATCCTGTATATTTGGTTGGTGTTTTTCTGCAATCCCTGGGCAAAACAAAGCGAAGACATACGGAACCACAAATTCAGGTTACTGAAAACCAGGGTTTCCTATACCATGGTTTCATCTGGCTGGAATGAGCTGCAGTTCACCAAGCCATTCAGTCACTCCCTTGCTCGGCTAAATAGGATGAGAAAAATGTGACGAAAGATTCAGGGGTTGAGATAAGGACACAGAGAGATCACTCATCAATTACTGTCACAGGCAAAACAGCTGCAACTTGGGGAAATTATTTTAATTTATTGCCAATCAAAATCAGAGTATGATAATGAGAAATAAAACCAAACTTTAGAAAACCTTTTCCTCACACATTCCCTTTTTCCTGGGCTCAACTTTGCTCCCAAGTTCTCTGCCTTCTCCCCCCAAGCAGTGCAGGGAGATGGGGAAGTGAAGCTGTGGTCAGTTCATCACACATTGTCTCTGCCAGTCCTTCCTCATCACACTCTTCCCTGGTTTCAGCACGGGGTCCCTCCCACAGGATACAGTTCTCCATGGACTTCTCCAGTGTGAGTCCTTCCCACTGGCTGCAGTTCTTCGTGAGCTGCTCCAGCGTGGGTTCTCTGTGGGGTCAGAAGTTCTGCTGGCAAATCTGCTCCAGCATGGGCTCCTTTCTCCACAGGCTCACAGGTCCTTCCAGGAGACTGCTCCAGTGTGAACTTCCCAGAGGGTCACAGCCTCCTTTGGGTGTCCAGCTGCTCTGGTGTGGAGTCCTCCATGGGCTGCAGATGGATCTCTGCTCCCTCATGGCGCTGCAGGGGCACAGCTGCCTCATCATGGGCTGCAGAGGCACAGCTGCCTCATCATGGGCTGCAGAGGAATCTCTGCCCCAGTGCCTGGAGCCCCTCTTCCTCCCCCTTCACTGACCTTGGTGTCTGCAGAGTGGTTTCCCTCACGTTTTTACCCCTCTCTCCTGGCTTCTGTTGCACAGTAGGATTTTCCCCCTTCTTAAACCTGTTATCCCAGAGGCACTATCATCATTGATGATGGGTTTGGCCTTGGCCGGTTTCAGGTCTGTCCTGGAGCCATCTGGCACTGGCTCTGCTGGACACATGGGGGCAGTTTCTCACACGGCCACCCCTGTAGCGCCACACTACCGAAACCTTGCTATGGAAACCCAATACACCTATACAACAGTTTCATCTGGCAAGAATGAGTCATACTCTGGTCCAAAGAGGAGCAAATCTATCTTTTGTGCCTGTAGCAATTGCAGAGGCCAGCACTGGAACAGGAGAGCGTGCCCTGGACAGTACCCCTGGGAAAGGGGCACAGGCAAGCAGATGTTTCCATCACTCTGAAGACTTTCATCTTTCAGAAGTTTGAGGTATCATCAGCAAAAAAGCTCAGATAATCACTCTCTAAGACATCCCAGTAACCCAAGTGGACACCAAGGCATCCCACAGCCTGGGTAGCTGGAAGCTCAAGGGCAAAGGGATGTATTAGAAAGGATGAGGCAGTGTTGCCTGAGCCAAAGAAACTCTTAAGGACTTTTTCTGACTTTTGCTTACAAAGTCATCCCTATCAACCTTCACACAAATTAAAAAGAGTTTTAACAACCTGTACCACCAATCATTTATGAAAAATCACCAAACCCTTCTCCTGTCTCACAGTCTTCAAAGGGGTAAGGAGGGGATTAAACAGGGCAGTTCATCCAGCTCTAGTATCCCTAGCAACCACAGTAAAACAGTATTGCTGCATACAAATGGGCCACCAACGCAGACAGAGATGTTTTTCTGTCCCAACATGGAAAAGGTTTCTCCAGGCATTACAAATGAATTAACAGCTGAGGAGCACAATTGTTTTTTACAGTAGGTCATGTATTCACCAGCATCCCAGCATGTCCATGCCAAGGACTGTCATGAATTTGGTTCAGAATCAGCAGGGATGTGTCAGAAGTTTAACTAAGGCAAACAGGTAGCAAAACCAGAGTTCATATTAGTAATTATGTTATTAGTTTCAGACTAAATTAATAACACTATTAGGAATCAGAATAAAAACCTTTCATCCATGCACACCTGAACTCCAAAGCATTTAATATTCCGATACAGATCCAAATTTAGAGCAAGAGGGAGCCACGTGAGTCTTAATTTTTCAACTAGGAGTCACTCAAAAGAGCATTAACAACAGGTAATGAGACTTGGAAAATGCATACTTAGAAATTTCGCAATTGCACTCCAGAACTTCCAATAATGTGCTGTCTCTGCAACATCAGCAAGTAAACAAAAAAAGTAGCATTTTGCAGATTTATATGCACTCTTCGAAGCAAAGACATCCTACACAAAGCTGAACTCTAATGAATTCCCTGGTTTATTCCAGACAGACCTGGCACTGTTTTGATTTTGAAAATCTTTTATAGCATGGATTCTGCCATAGTCCAAGGACAGAGTTTTTTGCTGCTCTTAGGAATCCAAACAAAAATCCTTTTAAGTGAAAATATCTTCAAGAGTTCACAGAGCCAAGCAGCTTAAAATAAAACTCAATAAAAATAGCTTCTGTGGAGAGACCTCATTTGACAGTGTTCACTACAAACAATTACAGATTCTAAACCACCCTGAGACATGGGTAACTTATGCCAGAAAGGTCTCTTCAAGCCCTAATTTTTATTAAGAAGACAAGTGTTGATATTATCATCCCAAATAAGAGGGCTGCACATTCACAATCCAGCCCCACCAATGCACACAGGAGCACACACAGCAAAGAGAAACACTGCAGAAGCAGACCTGCATTCATGCCTTCCTGGACCACACCTCCCTTTCAGTTTGGGCTTCTTCGTTCATCCCTCCATCTTTTTGCATTCTCTCAGTAGAAATGAAGCATTCATTTTAATGAGGACTCTCTTTCTCAGTGTTACAAAGATGTAGTTGATCTGCAAGAAAAGCAGCTGAGTGACGCGTTTAATAGCAAGCAGCTGACTTGTCAGGAATCTGAACCCACAGAATGTCCTCTTTGACCTGCTTTGTGGTTTCGTTAAAACCATGAGGTTTCCCAATTAACAAAAATTTAGGGTTTTATTTTTTTCCCAATCTCATTGAGCACTAAACCCAGTGGTGCCTTATGGACCAACACCCAGCTGAATCAGTCAGCACAGGACCACAGGCCGCTCCAAACACTCCCAAAGTCACTTAGAGACTCTTTTATGCTACCTGATCCTGCAAACCACCACATCTAATTTGGTCCCCAATGCAAACACCTGCCACAGCTGCCTGATCTTTGCAAGTGGATGAGCTGCACTCGCAGTACAAGGCGGCCACAGAAGCCCAGTGGAAATCAGGGATGGCCCCTGCACACCCACCAGCTCCATGCAAGCCACGGGTTGTTTTAGCCCTTCTGTAACCCAGCAAAAAAAAATTGTTTCCTTTTATGTGGGAGATGTGCAGAAAATGAGAGTCTGGAGCATGGGAAGGAAAACCCAGGGAGTTAGGATAGCTTTAAGTTGTTGGCTTTCCTTGCACTAATAAGGGTATTACAGCACAAGGAAAAAAACGCGTTCATACTGATAGTAAAAGGAGACTCTGTGTCACCAGCTCCCTGCTACAACAACGAATTGCTTGTTTTCAGTGCTAAGGTCATCTTCAAGGACTGGGTTCGGACTTCCCCTGGAAGAAGCAAGAAAGGAGGTGGATTTTCTTCCTGTGTGGGGGAATCTGAGCATGACCACGTGGAAACAAACACAAAGCATTCCAGCTCCATCCTTGCCAGAACCAGTTCTTCCTTGTAATTAACTATTTATCACATGCACAAAAAATATTCAAATCAAAAGGACACTTTCAGCATGTGTGAAGATTTACTTTCCCTACAAATTGCAAAAACAGGCCTTTGGAGGTCACAGGCAAGCAATCCATCTCACTGTCCTCCTCCAAGCAGGAGCACAGATCCAAACTGTGGATGCCCAACACAGTCGCAGCCTTTTGCAGCAGCACTAGCCCACTTCATCAGCAGCTTGAACCTGCATGTACCTTGCTGACTTGAGCGCAGCAAGAGGAAAGCTGGAAAGAGCCAAGGACTTCCTTGCTATGATATGACTGCACAGGACAGCACACAGACTTTGAAAGCTAAGTGGAATTTTGGCACGAGGCAGAAGCCAACATTTTTGTCTTCCTATTATATTATAACATTATGCAACTCTAACAGAAGAATCACGTATAAACTGCAATGATAAAGCTGCATGAAATTTAGCCCATAAATCAGTGGGATAAATAAATTTTAACCCATAAATCAATGAAATGCAAATATGGCAAGTAATTAACAAAGCCCTATGCAAGAAAATCCTTTCCTTCCAATTCTACCTCTCACTTGGTGGTGTTTGGTGTATGATTCCCTATCTATCATCATGCCATCTTTTTATTCTTCTATCTCTCCTGATTTTGTTTTTGTATGTGGGTTTAACAGATTCCTGCCTTCTTAATTTTCATGTATTTATCTGTCTGTGCCAGTGATTTATCCAAGACTTCTGAGAGGTGGGACAGAAGCTCTATGAAAATGGGAAGCTGTCAACCACACTCAGTGGAGTACAACAATATATATTGTACTTAGGCAGCTGATAATGCTAGCCACAAAGAGAGAGAAGCAGAGGAGGATGGGGAAAATTCTTGAAATGGAAAGTTTATTGATTGTTGGAGCCAAGAAACACATAGATGAAGAATAGAGAATTTTCCTGGCTTCTGCTACTGGAGATAAATCACAGGGGTTTGTCTGGTTTGTCCTTCTTGAAATTCTTTAAACTTTCATTTAGACCATTTGTATGTCCATGATGGTGTTGCTCATTTTGATTGCTCTGAGATTAAAGTGAAGTGTTTTTCTCTCTGCCCCTCAAATTAATGTTCATGACAGTTTTAAAAAAACTCCTTTTATTTTTCTTGCCTTACACATCTTTTCTTGTCTTCTTACAGCTTCTCCTCCCCCCACCTTCTCCTTTTTTTTTCTCAGGCACAGCTTCTAAGTTTTCTTCTCCTACAGCTGATCTACAACAGCTTGAATACTCTCATGGAAAGACTGATGACAAAGCAGGAGACAGAAGGGGGGGGCGGGGTGTGAAGGAAAAAGAACCCCAGATGATTTTCAGACTTCAGTGGGGAGCTCAGACATACTCTGTGCCTCATTGACTTCCTATCTCTTTTCAAACCTTACCAGAAAACACCTCTTTTGTTTCTTGACTGCCTTTTCTTTCTCTTTTGTTTCCTCCTGCTTTTTCAGAAACAAGGAAAACATGCTTAACTTCACAGCACCTGCTGATACTACATATCAATCTTCACTCCAGCCTGGGGAGGAGGAGGGAATGTGTGCACAGAAGAGATGGTGCTGGGTGAACTGGTGTCCTGCCTCAGGAAGATTAGAAGAGGTAACGGTACATGGTGCAGGTGAAGCAGCACCACAGGAAAAACAAACTGGGGTGGGGGTTGCTGCTTCTGCTCATAGACAGATAACTCCTGCAGCCAGGAACACAGCTGGGAGAAGATGAGGAGATACATGACAACAGGGCAGAAACATCTTGGAGAAGCAGAAGAGAAGCATAGCAAGAAAGAGCACATGGTAAATATTTGGTAAGGCTTTTAAGGTGAGATGAGTGAAATAGAATCCACAAGAAAAAGCACTTACAGGAAATTGAACATGCTAAAATAGATACCATAGACAGTATAAAGGATTAAGGACTGAGATGCAAACAAATATAGAATAAACTGTAGATTACCAAGTTGCATTTGATTGCACTTATTCATTTATCTATTGTGGCTTTTGTCTGCCACTGGCAAAAAAGAGAATTGCAAGCATTTTGACCTCTGTTTAGCTTTTGCTGGTTTTTGTTTTGTTTTGTTTTTTTTTGTGTGTGTGTGTGTTTTTCTTTTTTGTTGTTATTTTGTTTTTGTTTTAATAAACACATGAGGTTCATCTGAATGAATGGAATGTCCCTAGCTCTAACAGGACAGCATTGGCTTGCATTGATCCAATCTGCCTGGACAGACACTCTGTGCATGTCTGTGTTTCTATTAATTGTATTTCACTCCAAATTTATATGACCAGTTCACCAGCAATTTGCATAAATGTGACAGCAGCACCTACCTGTGCCTGTTTACTTAAGGGCCTGTCAACAAAAGCATTTTAAAATCTTTTTATGGATGCATGACACAACCATAACATGTATTTTTCTCATTTCAGAACTGACCAACACAGGAACACTTTATTTCAAAAAAGGAGCACGATATAATGAATGATGAAAATTTACTGCTGGCTATTTCACACCAGTCTCTGCCTAAGTCCTCCAAAACTGAGGTCCTTCCTTTAAAATTACAAGCCCTCAACAGGACACTACAACCTCCACAGAACAGCCCTAACACACACCTGAGAGTCATGAATAAAATCAGCCAATTGTCACAAATGAGCTTAGAACCTGCTCCAGTTGAGCTTGCCACCTGGGCCAGGAACTGTTCATGGCCTGCTTTGATGTGTCTAGGAGGATTTAGGTAATACATAAACTTACAGAGAATCATAGAATGGTTTGAGATCGAAGGGACCTGAAAGATCATCTAGTTCAACTCCTCTGCCATGGTCAGGGACACCTTTGAATAGACAAGGCTTCTCAAAACCCCATCCAACCTGGTCCTGAACACTTCCACAGATGGGGCATCCACAACTTCTCTGGGTAACCTATTCCAGTGTCTCACCACCCTCATCATAAAGAATTCAATTCTTATGCCCAATCTAAATCTACCCTCTTTCAGTTTCAAACCTTTGCTCCTTCTACTGTCACTACAGGTCCTGGTAAAATGTCTCTCTCCATTTGTCTCTTGAGTGTCCTTTAAGCACCAAACAGGCCTCCCCACCCCTGCAGAGTGCAATTTTCACTTGGAAATGCTGCGGTCCAGTAAGTGCACATAAATGCATGATCTGTTCCTCTCTGCCTGAAAAAAAACATCATAGGTCTAAGTCCCAGAATTTGCCCCTATAATTAGTGGTCACACATTTACAATTTTCTCCTGTCTCCTCAAAGGCTTTCAAGAACCACAAGTCATGCTTCTAAACATCGGAGGATGCAATTTGAGATGCATGGAAATAAACAGCAACAGAAAGCAGACCAGCCCTTCCACTCCTACCAATAACAACCCACTGGTTGGGGGATTTATTTATCTGCTTGTTGATTTTGTGATCAAACCATCCTCAAATAGCATGTTAACCTAAAACAATTGCAAGACACAGAAACGGATCTTTAAAGAAAAAAAAACAAACAACCAATCAGCACTGTTTGTGCTGTAAATAGAGCATCTGGTTTCGGTTTCCTAACACTCAGAGTTGATTTGTCCTAAGAACTGGTAGCTCTAAACCCTCTGTCCTTGACTGATGAGCTGGGCTAACCATAATCAAATAAAGGAGTGGCATTTCTCATGCTTCTGGCAGCACAGTGCATCTTCAACCTATTGCTTTAATAGGTGCTGCCAAGGCATCCCCATGAAAAAAACACAGGACAAAAGATTTAAACCCATGAGTAAAGCCATGCAAACTGTTACTGCTTTCTTACCAGAGGAGCTGCAGGACAAGTTGGGCACAGTCCTGGCTATGGTGACCCCACTTCCTCACCCCATTGTGTTTTGATGTTTGCATAAACGCAAAAGTATGCTCCATGAAACAGCCAATGCTAACAAATGGAAAAGAAGGCTCCACTAAAACTGCTGCAGCAGAGCACAGTGGAATTCTGGTTGTAACAAGATGAGTTTCTTCTGTGTGTTTGTACTAGGACAGAGAGGTCACTTCAAGGCTGCTTTGCAGCGGGTGAGGATATTTTCCTTCTCACTTGTAAGTGCATTTGGATATATGAGTTAGCAGAGCCAATAAGGGCCAGCTACACTATAGAAGGGGAATAGAGAGCAGTGTAAATCCTTCTCCTTGCATGACCAGTTTCATCCCACAGGCCTAATTATTCAGGCAGCCTCCAAAGACTTCTGTTGGGCAGCTTTCATCATGCGTCTTCTGAGCTCTCAGGCTAAATGTTTCCTTTATGGCACCCAGTGATGTGGTTAAAAGGTCTAAGCCAAGTATATTTTACAATGTTTGCTTTGTACATGAGGTACTTTGGTATATCTACATTTCAATTTTGAATTTACAGTAGCTGCTTCATGTATTTAGAAATTTTGTACAGTAGATAAACTCTAAATTCAAACACTGCATACAATTTTTCTACAGGAGAATATATATCTAGAAAAGTCTTTAGACACAATCACCATATATAAACACTTTTAACTGTTTAAAAGCAAATAAGCTTAAAATTTTTATGGGTACATTAAGGCATAAAGTTTATTGCACTGATGTGTAAGGATAATAGGAAATATACCTATGAGCATGATGTCATTGAAACTAGAACCTGCATTCCCCTGCAAACAACTGAAGGGCAGTCAGAATTCCAGCACTTAATAAATATGTTCTGAAGCATTTATTTGGATAGCCTTATTTCCAAGTAACCAGAATGCATAGCTCTGTTGTTCCAGAAGTACTTCTAAATTTATGTATAGTGCATAAGGAAAGAACAAACTATTATTGCAATAGCTGAAAACTGCAAGTTTTTGTTCATGCTGTGTATTTCATGAGAGAAGTCCATCTATAGACTCAAGTAAAAAGGAACAATTTTATGGGCTAGTTTACCCTGTAAAATATTCTGCCTAATCCTTGTAAAAACATACTTCATGCTAATCCTTCTGCCTGAAAGCATTTTTTCAGACAACTTAGAACATTTCTATCACATTTTATTAGTTTTAAGCTGATCTAATTTCCCTAATTTTCATCAGGTTTATTAGGATGTGTCTAGATACCAGATTTTTATAGTTGATCTGGTCTTATATAAAACCCTCAAACCAGTATATTTTAATTTCCCGAGTGGACATCTGTCTTCATCTGCATCTTGTAAAGTACTAAGTACCTTCCTGGCCTTAATTAATTAACAGCAATGACCTACACATCAGGAAGCAATAGCATCCAATTAATGGAAATGTATAATGTAAAGTATTATCAGTCACAGCATAGCAGACATATATTTGCCTGTTCATGCTGCATACCCTGGGTGTGATATACCAGCAACCTGTAGCCACGACACTGTGCTAGCACAAGACTAAATTCCTACCCCTTGGCCTGGTCTTTTCAATGTAAATTTCTACAGACATTCAGAAGCTCATATTTTGTGCATTTAGGACAGATATCAGAAACATCGTAATTCCAAGCTTTAAATACGCCTACCATCGAGCTCATGACAGCAGGGTAATCATGGAGGCTTGTAAAACATGCAAGGCTAGAGCCTGCTGGGCACAGGAGAGCTTTGAAGCACTGGGAACTCCTCTGTTGAATACTTTGCCCTTCCAAAACAAAACTGGAAACCAGTCAGAGAGGACAGAAGTCCCATTTCAATACCTGGAAATCGCAGTATGACTGAGTCCGCAACCAGAGACAAATATCCAACAAGTTTTTGCTGCACGTGTACAGAGCCTGTGGAGTCAAACCAGAGGAAGCTTCGCTCCAAGGCATACATGAACTGTATATCCTACAATGCCTTGCAGATGACTTTTTAATACAATCTACCATCACATAACTATGCAACACCTCCCACCCACAGAAAACAACAGAAGCTCTCAGGGGATAAGCGTGCTGGAGTTGCTGTTGTGCAAATTAGTCCACGTTGCCCAACATATGGCCAGCCACTCTACTCTCCCTGCTATCTTGATGTTGGAAACCACTTTCTGTTACCAAAATGGAAAGAAATTCTCATACAGTCTCACCCACTGATTTTAGTGAAAGCACTGAACTACCTTTAGAGAAAAAATGACAACACATTTTTCACCCCAGCATTCATAGATCTGCACTGCTTTTCTTATGGTCTGATACGAAGCAGTCTGTAAAAGTACAGTTAGATGAGCATGCTTGCTGAAGTTTCAAATTTACCTATACTTATTTGACTCATCTGATTTTTAAATAAGGTTTTTAACCCTCTTGAGAAACTGGCCAACGGCTGGGACATCTCTCCCCCAGTACAACCATCCAGAAGACAGAGCTATAGGGAAACTGCCTACAAAGTGGAACGTGGATAAGAATTGCCTGCTTGGGTGCACTTGTTACTTTTGAAATAATTGATCCCTTATGCTGAAGATAGTAACACTGGTGGGATTCAAATAATCCAGACATTAATGAAGTCCCTCTCACTTTCTAGCAAAGGATTTAAACTGTCCCTACTTGCATGCTACGGTGCCTTCAGCAAGAGAGGCAGTGGTTTAATATTAAAGGACTGCAAGTATTCAAACTGAGGAGGTTGTAAGTTAAAGAGCAAAGGAAGGTCACTGTCCTCAACCTCACCAGTATGTACAACATGCTTACTGTCAAAGGAAGTGCTAGGGGCGGGGGACGGATCCCTACCTTCATAGACAAAGCAAAAAAATAAAACAACAAGACAGCTACACTACTGATTTCAGATGCCACTGCTCCATCTGAGTACATCTGGAAAAAAACCACACCAGACTCTATTAGGTGATTAAACAAGCACCTACGCCCTCAAAAATAGCTCTGTTCAGCAGGACCACTCTTTGTTTATTTGAAAAGGTTCCTCAGCTTGTAATGTCTTACTCATTTCCTTCCAGTCTAGGAAGCCCAAGAACCACTCACAAAGCAGTCTACCATACTTTGTGTTGGATTGTTGATTTCACTGTACAAGGCACCAGAAACAGCAGGGTCTCAAAATGACACCTACAATCCCAGACCCAGCTGCACAGCAAGCACAGTTCACACACCTTGAGGAAGTACACTGGGTATCTTACAGATGGCACCAATGTAATATTTTATTAAAGTTTTTATTAGCCTTTAAGCAAAAGTGGGACAGGAAAAATAATCTACTTGGAAGAGTCAAACACCTTTGTCTAGAAGAATTAATGGTCCTTACCCACTCCATCCCTGCATCAATATGGGATGGCCATCAACCTGTTGTAGATGCATATGGAGAAACTTATTTTCTATTTCAATCCAGGACTCTCTCTTCTATACCTTCTGGAGTACTGTAACAACATCCATATAAAATTCCTGCAGTGATCTACACAGCCTGACAGGGATCAGCACTTTTATTAATAATGCTTTATTTAAACTTACTGCAAATGCTATTTGATTTATGAAGTCCTTTGCAAGCTTCAGAGCGATTTGCACAAAATCACTATGGTCTGTGCTGACTGAGCTGGGTGACATAGTACCTACTGTCCCAGCATCACCAATCCTACCCAATAACATCTTTTGACATATGATCTTGTCCAATTAAATAAACAGAACAATTAAAATAGGCAGAAGGTACTTAGTGCTGGATGCTGTCCAGCTCACTGAAGCAGAAGTACCATTCTTTGAAAAAAAAGTTTTATGCTGCTTAGCAAGCTAAATGACTGGAAGCTTTCAAGAACTTTGGACTGTACTACATCCAACTATGAAATATCCAAGTGTATGGCACTCCCTTCATACCACAGTGGGTGACAATTGTGAGGTCTTGAGCAAGGCTGCTGCTTTCAAAAAGATGTCTGGAAATAAATGGCTTTCTAACCTGCTCCTTTCTAGCTCTAATTGTCTATATCTTAGCTGTACTCTTTTTATTTTAACAAAGAACAGGAACACGGACTTTCACAACATCTTTTTTTTTTTTCCCATTCCAGGGAATTGTCAAATCCCATTTCTTATGGAAGGATTTCAATTGTTTTTCACTATCCCTAACTTATTTGTCAGGGCTTCTAGTCCTTTAATGGAAGATAGAGGGGGGTGGTGATGGAAAGAGGACAGTGAATAATAATAGCACGATAATTTAAAAATAAGTCACTTAATTGCTCCATGTCAATTACTAGGAAAACTACATTCCTGCATGGTAAAGCCTTGATGACAGATCCCAGTGACAGCAGAGGGAAGAAAAAAGTCTTGTCTCTTTTGTGTGAAGCTGGATACTTATAGACATTTCTTTTTGTGTATTTAAACTAATCTTTTCTTCTGTATAAACACGAGATCTATCACATGGCCATTTCCCACTGAGGTTCTCAAGTGAGCCTGTGCCAGTGCTCCCCCATCCCACCCACCCAAAGGACTTCACCGTGAAAAATCCCTGATCTCTTTCAGAGGGAACAGGATGCAGCAAGAATGAATGAAATGTTTGTAAGGGCCTCATCCTATCTGAGCGTCCTTTCAAATCCCAGCCACCAGTTGGCCCTACACTGAGCTTTTTGTTCCTGGCATGTCTGAAAGAGGTCTGAGTATTAGTTTAGCCTACTCTGGTAAGTCATTCTTCAAAAGCCTTTTTTAGCCTGCTTAATTGCATTGAAACTTTTACACTAAACCTGCCAGTGTTAAAAATCTCTTCTAATGGTCTTTACTTGGACAGGATGCCAGTTTTATAGAATCATAGAATGGTCTGGGTTGGAAGGGACTGTCAGAGACCACCTAGTCCAGCCCCCCTGCCATGGGCAGGGACATCTTCCAATATACCACACTGCTCAAAGCCCCATTCAACCTGACCTTGGACACTTTCAGGGATGGAGGACCCACAGCTTCTCTGGGCAACCTGTTCCAGGCCTCACCACTCTCAGAAAAATAATTTTTTTCACATATCCAATCTAAACATACCCTCTCTTCACTTCAGAATTGTTTCCCCTTGTCCTGTCACTACAGGCCCTTGCAAAATGTCTTTATCTTTCTTATAACCCTCCTTTATATACTAGATGGTTGCTATAAGGTGTCCCCAGAGCTTTCTCTCCTTCAGGCTGAACAATCCCAATTCTATCAGCCTGTCATTCCAGCAGAGGTGTCCCAGTTCTCTGACCATTTATGTGGCCCTCTGGACCCACTCTAATGAGTCCATGTCTTTCTGTACTGGAGAGCCCAGAGCTAGCTAAACACGTAACTCCAGGTAAGCTGAATTTTGAATGATGCTCCCTCATTTTCAACAGCCTCCCTGACCTAGAGCACTGACGCTCCACCTGTCTTCCCCTCCACTGGCTATTCAAAAAACCACTCACAGCCTCTATGCTCTCACTCTCCCAGTTGCCCCTGAGATTTAACTCTCCCTGTCCCCTCTAAGAATCTTCCTCCTTGTACACTGAACGCAAATATGTAAGATTTTTAAGTTTTGTACCCCATGCAAAGAAAAGCTGGAAAGTGCCGCAAGTGTTCCAGGTGTGTCCTGCAGCCCTGGCTCCAGCGGAGTGCTGGCCTTTGCTCTGGCCCTATGCACCTTCAGAAAACCACTGCTTTTATACTGCAATAAGATTCAGGTGCCCCAGTGCAATCCAGAACACAGACAGACACAGCCCAATGCTGGAGTGTGGAGGTAAACCCAGTTCGCTCATGACTGACAAGCAAACACCACATCCCTTGTCTGTTCTGAAACGCTCCTCAGCACAAGCCTTCCCCAAACACACTTTCAGTTTACATGTTATTTAATAACACCCCAGGATAAATTAACAGCTATCATAAGAAAGCATCCAGTTCTGACTCCTGAAATTATTTTGGTAAACATTTTTTCCCCCCCATTCAAGTATGGTTTGGACTAATTAGAGAAGCTTTCTGTTCAAAAGAGCAGCCCTTCCACACTCATTGGCACACCTCAATGTGAACGGTGTTTAAGCCACTAGTAAGATTTGAGATTAAACATTGATACAAAGGGAAAATTATCCTTATAGCAAGTTACTAACAGCACACTGGCTTCTGTTGTCCACATGGGATCTTGAAAATTGACTGCCTGCGTGGAGCTCAACGTTTTATACTACTGCAGAAACAGAGCAGAATTAGGAACCAATTATTGATAAGTATGAAATTGTGCACCATAAAAGCCCCATGGCTAAGACCAGTCTAAGGAGAAAGAAATAAAGAAAATCCTCAGCTTTCATTTTTTCCTTTTTTTTTTTCTTGTTCGCACAGTTGGAAATTAATTCCTTGCTGTTTCATATTTCCCATACTGATTAAAAGCGTTACCGACTGCATTATTCTCCTCAAGGCCTGGACTTGCTAGGTGAAAGCATCATTAGAAACAACAGGGCTGAGGTAGGGAAATAAGGTCAAATTGAAGAATTCTTTCTCGATATGAGTAGTAAAATATATTTTTCCCCAATAACATTCTATACACAGCAGAAATTAGTTTTCCACATCAAAGTCAAGACACATTCAAATAATGAGTTAGTCTAAGAATCTCAAGGATAAGGCATTTCCCTTTTTAGGAAAAAACCAGACTTGTAGCAAGCAATCCTGGATATTAATCCTGGTTAGCAGCAAAACATGGTTTTCCGTGAAAGCTCCTGAACATTTTTTTTTTCCCTCAGGAACTGGCAGAATCAAGTATTGCACAAGTCAAGAGAGCTATGCATCTCAGCACAGAAAAGGAATCGGAAGTTTCTTTGAGCTAAACTTCTCACTTTCTCATCTAGGAGAAACTTTAAAGTATCAATAGTATCACCCTTATTCTAAGAATTGTGTTTTAGACATGAAAGGAGCAGGCTGGTTTTCTACTAGCTTTTTTTCTGCCTAGTAGAATTAAGCAATAAATAACTGTGCCATTAACTTGCTCAAAATTGTAAACAATCTAATTTTAGTGAGAATGGCAAGGGAAGATAAATATAGTGGATTCAATTAATGCTGATGCTAGAAGTTGTAGTAGGAAGTCAGCATTTCTTAAAACTTCGTTCATGCTGAGATTTCATGAGCTCCCAGTTGTTTTATCCGGTTTACATTAGTAGATGTTCTGGCACAGTGGTGACCCACATAACCTCCACATTTTTCTCTTAAGAGTTATAGTTAAAAAATAGGGCTCAGGTACAACACTTTTTGACTTATGGCATCCCTGTCCACTGCATTTGGTGTTGAGGTTGCCTAGAACCACATCACTACCAGTAAGTACTGTTTTTTAATATTACATTTTAAAAAGTCTTATCTTGATGAAATCTTGGGAAGGAGATTGTCCAAAATACACAAATACACTTTTCAGTCATGTTTTTGAAATACTAAACAGACAAACAGGAAATTAAAATAACCCATGAACTTTCTCTTTAGTCAGCCTTAAAGAGTGGTGGACTCTTTGCCAGCTTCTACGGGAATGTTTTGACACCTCTTGATCTGCTGAAGCTCTATTCCCTATAAATGGGTTAAAATATGTGTCATCACTTAAAATATTACTACTTCTTTCAAAGTTTATTTAATTAATTGGCTTTAGAAAGAAACTGGTTGATTTAATGTTAGCAGTTACATGCTGAAAAGGCTCATTCTTAGCCCTATAATGGCAAAAGTGAAAGTAGCATTCCTAAAGTTTGTCATACCAGAGTGCCATTCTCGTAACTTCTGACTATGTATACCATTAATTTTCCCTTTTTTTCCCCCTCCCAAATTCCCCAAAAATCTGAGTTCCACAGAAGTTGAGCTACTTTCACCTTGTCAGCACTCAGTGGCTTTGCTCTTTTTCTTATGCTTAAGCCTGTCTGGGAAGCTCAGACTAAACATTCTTATACTTATCTCCAGTAGAAACTCAAACCAAATTTTAAGCACTTGAACACATCAGTGGGGATCTCTGCACTTAGATGCCAGAGCCACCTAAATTCAAAATGAAACACATGCCCTTGACTGGCAAGAGGGGAGGACATGAGCATGTGCATAACGCTGAGGTGTTTGCACTGTAGCTCTGTAGTGAGAACATTTGTTTTAGGAATTGGGAAATCTCAGTTCAGGCTGTTAAGTGCATCTGCACCTATATCTCTGATGCTTTGCTACCAGATGCCTTTGCCTGAAGTGGGGCTCCTTGATCCAGTGCTGTCAAAGAAACGCTTCTACATTTATAGGAACAGATTGAGGGAAACCTGACTTCTGGGGCACAGAGCTGCGTGGGTGATCTGGGCTCCTGGCACAGGACCAGCTTGTGCATTTTTCCTAGTGATGAATGCAAAATGTGCAACCCATTTTCAGAGTGGGAATCTGAGCTCCCCTCAGTTTAACACAGTTATTGACCTCTATGCATCCACAAATAGGAATGGGAAAATCCCTAGAAAGGGAGGCTTCAAATATGTTTTTCTCCTAAACGTTCCTTGCTAACTGTTTTAGACACTCCTGCTCTGCATCCTGCTTGTTCATGAATTTTGTTCTTGTGGGCTTATTGTTCCCCATGCAATAACTGGAAGTGGGGGCACATTATTCAAGGCTCCTGATCACACTTGAATTCGTCACTGCTGTGAACATTACAGGCCCACATCCTCCTGGTGGTCTAGTCTTATGGCGGCTGGGCTCATACAGTACTTTTTTTAAAAAAAAAGAAAGAAAACCCACCAAAGAAAACCTCCATGTCCTGGGATATGCTGTACTTCTTATTTCAGTAATGCAAAACAAAACTCCAATGTCACACTTACTCTGTCAGAATACAACCTACATTTGTGTCTCGGAAAGCAATACACTTTTATCCAGTTATTTCCTGCTGCTGGAGAGAACCCATTCTCTGCTAACCACTGCCATGAAATACTCATCTGTAAAATAACTCTTCCTTGAATGTTTGCTTTTTCTGCTGAAAAGGGATTTGTGAACAGCAGAGATATGAGCACTCACCTGTTTCAAACACTGCATTATATTCTTTATGATGTTTATCACCAACCACCTTTAAACCTTTATCAAGATAACAACTTTGTCTTTGCAATGGCTCCCACAGCAGTCCTGACTGAAAATGGGGAGAACTAGGACATAAGAGACTAATATAAAAATTATGTGAAATGAAAAAAGAGGGTTTTACAGTCTGCCAAGGGACTGGCAGTAGGCTATGAAGATGCAGGATGCTAGTGCTGTACATCAGCAAAAAATATCCAGAGTTCCTCAATTTACATAAGAAACATTTTTAATAGGCAGGGAACAACCAGCTCTCAGACGCTGACTTGTTCCCTTTCGCAGCTCCTGACTAAGTCCGCAAGTCCATAGATCATCAGAGCTCTCGCAGGGATAACAGTAGCAAAGCCTGGCGCCTGCAGTGTGCATTTTTCGGAGCGTTGCCATGGTGATTTCCAGCACGCTTATCCCCTGAGAGCTCAGCTCAAAATTCAGAGGGAATCAAAGCAGGACAAAGAAATGACACCCAAGCAAAAGCAACTGGGAAATTATATGTAGTAAGCACACATACACACTTTCACAGGGAAGATTTCAGAAAAGAGTTATTCTTAGAACTGAGTGGTCTGTAGGAAAAAAGTTTTCATAGTCCCAACTCTAAACCAAGATGGTCTATGGAATAAACCCAAGAATTTCTCACCCTGTCTCTGTTCATGGATCACTATCTGGCACAGGGTAAATGCTCAACCTCCGTATTGCAAAAATCCAGACTTGTAGAGTAAGGACAGAGGACAAGGGATAAGCAGATACAAAGAGAGAGATGCCTTTTAATGTAATACTGTAGACCAGAACAGATAACTGCATAACCAGTACCTGACATTTACTTTTTAGAATATTTCCCTATTCCATGAAAAGAGTTAATAAAACAATTCTTCAGTATTTGAGCAATTTAATTTTTATGAACTACTTTAAATCATCTGTTGGTCCTTATGGCAGTTATACTGTCTTACTGCACTCTCAACAAAAGGGAATTACATTTGTGAAAATGAGAAAACAACACTCATGTCAAGTGATGTATGATCTTGATAGATAGCTGAGAGACCTGAAGTATGGTGCTTTCACTCCTACCCTAAAAAAGTCCTGTGTTATAATGGCCACACACATAAAAATTAACCATCAAGAAGAGACACCAAAATTAAAAATCTGGGCCATGTCACATATGTCACAATCCAGAAAAATTACCAAATGAGAGTCAATCAATGTTTTGCCACTATGAGGCAGTACGTTTTAGTCAGAGCTTATTATCAGATATCACCAGACCCTTTTGTGCCTAAATGAGCTCAGAGATGTAGCTTGATGCTTAACCACTTGCATATGGTAGTTTCTTTCCCTGAAATTACATTCTTTTTGTTCTTACCTGGGTTTCTTCTTACTGTTACAATGGATTTTGTTAGTCCTTTCCACATCACCATCTATTAAATTAAGAAATATTTAATCACATGAAAAGCTGCCTCCTCCTGAATAACCTTGGAACTTTTCAGTCAGATCTGCTTTACTTTCATGAAACCTTTCTAAGTTGGTACAGCACTAGTCACTTCAGGGCTTTTCTCCATCCCCTCTCACAAATGTTGGTGTGTAGTCTGTTGCTTATGACCACGGGCAGCACTTGACCTGCTGCCTTTGGACTAGTGCCTGATGCTCATCACTGCAGAAGAGATGATGTTCATGGAGGTTTGGTTTCTTCAGCATATTCACATTCTCACAGTTCCAATGACAATGGACAGGAAAAGGGCCTTGCAGCGTAAATTGCTCGAGTATCCATTTGTACCATGCACAAGTGTTTATTCATTGCATGTGTCCCTCCTCACTCAGGTCACTTGGTGAGTGTCTTTCTTTGTTATCCACCCAGTGAGTGAACTCTGTGCTTTCCCAGGCTATAACACCTCCCTGGTTTTCAATCTACCACAGGACCAACAACTGTTGGCTGCAGGAAGGTCTACAATCTTTGGTATTTATCGTTTAATCTTTAGCTTCTCTTCCAAAGGGTGCTGACATTCACCTTGAGCAGCTTCCCTGTATTCTAAGGTTTCTTGATCCCTTTTAACAGTGACTGATTTATTTCCACCATACACTGGTATTTCTGCTCAATTGCAGGGAAAGAGCTTGAACTTTAACAAGATCCCTAGAAAATCACTGATTGCAGGAGACATAATACTATGGCTCTTACATGCTCGTACCTTGATCCCTTCGGGGAAAAGGTTTTATTTACTGTGAATAAAGATGAAGATTGACAGACAGCCTTCAAATTAAAGCAAAAGCCAGAAAACATCTGATTACTCATGGAACCAGCATTTAACAGCTTAACATACTCTTTATTTAGATATAATTTTGCATATTTTACCCATAATGAAAGTAAACTTGTCGTGAACAAAATCATCAAGATCGCTCACATGCTGACAGACAAGAATTTTAATAAAATTTGAACTTATGATATCAATTTATACTAACTTCCATCTCTTAAATGCTTATGCCTTTGCCAGGGCTGGTGAATGGAAAATCGAGACCCTAGTGCAATTCCAACCACTTCCAGAAAACAGTCGTATACTGTAATGTGCATTCGCTTAGGGAATTTGCTTGAAAAGCTCTACTTTACTTACTGTAACAGCATGCACTATACCACCCACTACTTGTATGACAATACTTTACAAGGATACAGCAAATCTTTAAAGCATAGGGACAAATTAAGCACACAGAGGCTGTCAAATATTTACCTTGCCCAAGAATGTTAGATGGATTAGATTAATGCCGAAGCCAATAAATGTAGTTCAGCTTCAGTAAAGGAGTTGGCAGAGCAAGACAAGCATCACTGCAGAGTTGCTTGCCTCAAAATCATGTGTTGCAAAACATACGATGTGACCCCCTCTACCTGCCTTTCCTCTCCTGCACTAGTCAGCAATGGGAGTCACAGCAAGGCTCCTGTCAGCTGCTTAACAGATGCATAAGGAAGATCATAGCAAGTCGAACAACCCACTTGGAAAACTTCCTTTTTCCTCTACTGTTCCACAAGGTCAGAGTTTCGGTTTTATCTAATGAATCTAACAGTAAGCGGCTTGCCCCTCTCTCCACAGGTTGTCCTGCCACTCGTTTCAAAGGAAGATCTTGGGTGAATATTATAGTTTGCCTAACATCTGAGCAGAACAGTTGATAGCTGGTTTATCACTAGATGGAATCTATGCTGCCTCCGAGTGCAGTAGTCCCTTGCTCTGAAAGGTAAATCTCTGCTTTGGTCTGGTAGTGGCTTGTTCAGAGGTGGTGAGAAGACAGTCATGGAGCTGCTCTAGCAGGAACTACCCACTTTTAAGCTCCTGGCTAGCTTAATTTTCAGCTCTTGCTTAGGCTTGAGTTTTCGTTGCAGCCATACTTATGGCACCTATTGAAGTGGTGGAAACCAGCAGCCAGGGGAGATGGGAGAAGCAATCCACCTTGTACCAGCATGAACTGGTATCCAAGAAAGCGACTGTATAAACACGTCCTGACACAATGTAAGTAAAAAACTTTCAGAAGGTTTCCTGCAACTGGAGAAAGAAGCACTGCCTGTCACCTTATCAAAGACAACAACCTCCTGGGAGAAAATGTTATCTCTGCTCATTCTTCCTTTATTAGAATAAACACCTGCTTTTGTATAAGAGGACTACTTTTGGCGAACCACATTTACTCACAATTAGGTTGGCACATTCAATTTTGCTCAAGTTGTGCAATATAGATATATTTGGAATATTTTCCTTTATTTAGCTTTTTTTTTTTTTTGTTTCCATTCCCCATCCACATAATTTACTTGTTCTTTTCCTTCTGGTCCTATATATACTTCAAAGACATATTTTCAAAGAAAAAGTTCCCTCAGCATAGCTTGTCCCCCAGCTGTAAAAGCTTTGCTCACATATACCTCCCTTAGGAGAGATAACTTCTTTGCATAATGCTCCTTTAGGCAAAATCTGTAATCATGCAAACAGGTAGAACACTCCCACATGGCGCAACTCAAGAAGGAAGCATACACATCCTGCAAAGCAAACCCAGGGTAGCACCACAAATATTTATACCCCAGATAAAATCTATATCCTGCAGATTGGACTAAACAAATGCTACCCATTATATCTTTCAAGGCAATCAACTGAATAATTCACATATGGATGGATGGTCTGATTTGATTTCATGCAAGGGTATGAAAAACCTGGCAGTGCAATGACTCAGCTCTATTGACCACACATACCTTCCCTTCCTAGAACCATCCCCGCCTTTGAACAGGATCTCCTTGGCTTTGTGACCATGAAGAGCTCTTTACAGTCATTCAGTTCTTGGATACTTCTGATGATGCATGGGCAACCAATGCCATCACAGAGCAGATATCAAACTCTTCCACTGTCTTCTGTAGAGAATGATATAGCTCACATTGTCTCAAGATGCCAACTGTAACAAGTGCAGGAGGATTTGAGAAACCTGCTCCTCCACTCCTGACGTCAGCTGTACTGTATGTTTCTGCTCATTACAATGGAAAGGGTATGTCCTAGTTTTCCTCTCTGAGTACCCTGAAGAGTCAAATAGCCAGTAGCTTATGGTGAAGACTGCCAAGGTCAAAATTGTAACCCAGCAACCTCAAGATTTCAAAAACAAAAGAGAAAGAAAAAAACCTGGAAACAGCCTCCCCCAAAAAACCAACCAACCACAACAAAAAAAAACAACTGAAAATCCCCAAACCAAACAGAACCTCAAGGTCTAAAAAACATGCTTCTTGAAAAACATGGCAGGTCCATTTAGTCATCTGGAAATTTCCAGACACATTTTAAAGAAAACACTGTCTGTGTATATACAAGAGTTGCAATGTTTCACAAACTGGTAAGTTCCCAGGAACTGTAATTTGATATGATTCAGTTAACTAGTTACAAATTAAAGTGGTGCAATATTAAGGAAAACCAGCAAGGATAAACAGGATTGTATTTTATATATCTCTGGAAGACTTCTGTTTACAAAGTCATTGGCTTAATGACTGACAATGAGAAATTTCCTATGTAAATCTAGATATTTTTATGTCTTGACATCACTTCATGACATTTTCCTTGATCTGAGTGTTGCAGTAACAGTACACTAGAAAATTGTCTAGCAGTCCAGAAGAACGGCTATTTTTAAATACAATGTCTTTTGCACTACATTAATTGAATCAAATATGGTTGAGGTTTGCCTTGAATTTAGCCCTAAAAATTATTAAGCAGACAAGTATTTAATTGTTACTTTCATCCTTGTTAAATCCTTTAACTAAATTAACTAAATATAACATTAATTGAGCGAAATATTATTATAAAGATTTTTCTCAACTAATACATTTAAATGCATTAAAGCAAAGAGAAAAACAAAACAAGAACACAAGTCAGGCTTAATAAATAGATTCATATAAATTAAAAATTTAGCATTAAAAGTAACACCATGAATGCACGGGGCATTTTTTCATGGTTGGTAGCACAAAAGTAGCAGCAAAGGTTAAGAACAGTGGAGGTGGTGTATCCCTTACAAAACAGTGCATTAATCAAACAGTTTCCATTTAGCAAAGTGACAGTTCATCTAAGACAACTGCTTAAACAACATCATTGCTATCACAAAGCAAGAGGATGCATGGCAGGAACAGAGCAGAAGTCATATGCTAAGAAGGGACCCATAACACACGTGCAGCCAGGCTGCTCCAGCACCAATCCCAAGGGGATCAGCAGCACCAAGGCCTCAAAGGCACTTTTGCAGAAGCCCTGGTCTGAAAGTCAGGTGAAGGAGTGAAAGTAAGATGGAAGAGTGAAAGTCCTGTGCAGGGAGCTGGGAGCAGCAGGGGCCCCTGCTCCAGCCCGTGAGGCAGAAGGTGTCTGAGGTGAAGGGATGACACTGCTCTGCCTCCCCCAAGGAGAATCCCTCAAAGCCCTGCTCCCTGCATTTTATAGGCTTGGAGTGTGTCTCAAAAATTAATTAGACATGAAATGAATGGGGCCTTCTAAAACTGTTTGTTTATTAGTAATTGCACAGTTGCTGCAGGCATAGCATTCACAGGCTTCCCCTGTACTGACAAGCAAACAGCCGCAAGATCATCAACAAGAAAAGCAGAACAGTGCCCTTATCTGTGCCTGTTCACACTGGAACCGTTCACTTGCCTAAAACTCAGAAGTGTGGTGAGAAGGCTGATTTCACTGACTCCAATGTCCACAGCACCATGAAAGGGCTCACTTTGGCCAGGAGTCAAAGGTTTATGGAGGCAAAGCTAATGTAGTATCTGGGAATGACACTAAAAATTATATTCAAACTGCAAAATCAATGCTAGAGTCAATGCCGACAACTGATTTGCAACAGTACCCTCTAAGTCTGTAATGCATTTCCTTTTCTAAGCAGGGAGAAGTCTCAGTTTTTGTTGACAGAGACAACAAGAAATTTGATGCAATTTTCTCACTTCTTTGAGAGTATAGAGTAATATTCCAAATGGATGACCTTACATGCTTATTATGCAAAATACCATGGGCTGACACATTGATTTGAGAGTCTTAGAGATGTTATCTCCCAGTCCCACCGTGGATTATGAGAAGGAAGGAAGCTGTTACAATGTGGGTGATAATCAAGCATGCACCAGTCTTTACAGGAGGAAAAGGACAACAGTTTAGGCTGGTATCTTTGACAGATATTTTTCAATGAATGCCTCTTTGCATCCCCACAAAATTGAGAGTACACCAAAACTTCAAATTTGGCTTTAATACAACAAAGAACTGATGTGAAGCCCTATTTTACTGCACCCAGCTTTTCTAATGGTTTTGCTAGACTTGGGTAAACTGCTTTTTCTTGATCTCCCCAGGATGCAGCAGCCCTTGCCAAAAATAACTATGTTTTAATTTTCCTTCACAATTCCCTTGCAGAGGTCTGCACTGTTTTAATGCTGTAGCATCACATATCCTTTCAATTCCTGCCTACACGTTTTAACATTTCAAACACATGATTATTTATAAGCAAAAAGCCACCGGGGCTTTGGTGAGGTAAAGTGGTTTAGTGGAGACTGAAACTGGGGATGAGGGAGAGGGGAGGGTGAGTCATCATTTTGTGTTTTTAATCCTTCCCTCCTCATCTGTTGGGCTTTGTTACTAGCAGTAGCACTTACTCACTTTGAGCAGGGCCAAGACAGCAAACAAGTCCTCTGAATTTGAAAGCCAAACAATTCCAACTCCTAATTCAGCCATGCATGCCTGCTCCAGGCTGTTCAATCCCTTGAGACCCCTTTTTGTAGCCTAGCCCTTTCCCTCCTTTAAGTGCCAACTCATAGACGGCTGTTGGCTAGGGTTTTGTACATTCCCACCTGCTCCTGCAAGAGGAGAACAGACTGGGATAGAGTGACGCCATCCTTAAGTTTTGTGCCATATTCAGCGCTGGGCATTGCCACACCGAACTGAGCAAACAGGTTACAAAAACTGTTTGCACAGACAAAGCAAGGCACTTGACAACCACCACGGCTCCAACTAAAACACCATTTGGAAACAAGTTGCACTGCATACTGAAGGGGAGACAGCACTTGTTCAAAATCCTGTCTCCCTTTCAGTCATTGCTCAATAGAGCAGCAGAAAATTTGTCCTCCATCCCAATTATACCACTCTGCTGATGTTGTAACAAAAGGAGAAAGAGGCATGACAGAAATAACAAGGTAACCTGCATCTCTAATGGAAGGAACACCAGGAGGTAGAAAAATTAATTTCTATCACATACCATTTTCCTTTCTACTTCAAGCACCCTCTCCCTCTCTAAACACTCCTATACACACACCTTCCCAAACAAATCTCTGAAGATAGAGCCTCCCAAGCCTATCTATACCTCATACGTTTTGTAGCTCCACTGAGAAACAACCCTTTGCCTTAAGCTGTGAGAGCTGGGTAGTGCAGGGGTTTGAGTCCAGCCTGTGATTTAACAGCATATATGTTCCAGCTCTAGGCTTTTTAGGGCTGCTTAAGTTTGGAAAAAGCCTTTAAAGTGTGGATGCCTCGGGTTCAGCTGCCATACATACTCATGTTTCTGGACCAAAATACTAGCACTCAGTTTCAAAAGCGTGAATACTCCTGAGTTCTACGTATAGTTTAGGACAACTAAGAATATGAAGAACCTTCGAGAATTAGACTACTTATTTCAGTAAATTAACTAGGTAGCAACTGTGAAAATGCTGATGTTAGACAGTATTTCAGCTTCCTGGGCTATAAATGGATAAAATTTTACTTACCTGACAGGTGTGTCATGAGAATTAGCTAATATTGACACTTTGATATTTTAAAATGCTTTGCTAAGTATTAATTAAGAAAGGATCATTTTGCATTTAAAATAGCTAGTATTTTGAAGTTGAATTTGTCTCCATCCCTCTCCTAAAATGGTAAAGAATCTACTGTTTGTTTTTCTACATATTCCCCAGGAGATCATTTCAGAGAAACACGAGAAAGAAAGACTGACATATTGGTCTATGTTTCAAGGAAAAGCAATGAATATCTCTAAATAAAAATCTGTGTTTTGTTGCAAGAATCTTCTCTCCTGAGGGTCTTGTAGCCAGACCTGTAGACTTGGACAAGTGTTACTGAATTATGGAGAAAGGACACCCATACCCTCCAATAGATCACATTATTATAACTAATGTACAAGTATTTTTTACAAGGCAGATCTCAAAGGGAAATATGAGAAGTACATAACATGTTGCAGATACTCAAGCACTATAGCTACTGGTAAAACGTGGCCTCATTTCTCCACAGAGGGAAAGGTGCCAACATATGGGCAAAATTCTATTACGGTTCATCTGCAGCTAGTGATATGAAACACATATAAAGTTGTGCAGTGTTTTTGTTAGATGGGTCACCCATTTAGGCTTCTGTCAGAGGAAGATGGAGAGCCAAGGCTTGTCTGTGGAGCCAGCTCCCTCCCAGTCACTCCATGCTTGATAATAAGAGCAGAATAAGGGCAGGACTTTCACCATGGGCACTCTCATCATGAAGATCTAGCAGCAAAGGGATGACATTTGGTCTTTACATGACCCAGTGAACAGAAACCCAAATTAGAGGGAAATAAAATATTGTATTTGATAGCATATGAGTAAACAGCAACATAAATAAGGCTCTAAATATGCTGCTCTGCACACCCTGATGAGATCATTATGCCGGGCTTTTCTGTAGTTGCTGCTGCTGCTGGTTACAGCCTGACCTGGTGTCACAGGCTACTCAAGCTCCTAGTGCAGAGATTCCATCTCTCCTGGAGCTGCAGTATTCTCCATAAAGTTAGCCAGGCAACACAGGGAAGGCAGAACTCAAGGGAAAGAAAAAAACATGGGACATAGATACTGGAAGAGATGCCAGAAAACACATACAGGAAGACAGATGCAACACATATGCAGTACCTTGAATGCCCTTTAGGGTCTCAGGGTGACAGTAGCAGAAATTCTGTGGGAACATTTTGCAATGTCATGGTCTCACCCACTGCCCAAGGCACACAGAACATACTGAACAAATGTTACCTGATATTGCAGTGACTTAAGTCCTATGTATCTAAAGATGTGTTTTAGAGGTGATTCTAGGGACTCAAGTCTGATTGATTGTCATACCTCAAAGTTCCTTATGTGAATCCTTCATGATAGTCTCTATTATGTGAGATTTTTTCCTGTTCCTCTGCCTCACTTCATGTACAGCATAGACATTACTTAATGAACTACAAATTCCTCAACATTTATTTTTCTTCTCATTATCAAATGTGGCTCTATGCCTTATTTACTATGTTTCCAAATGCTGCTGAGAATTATTTATAACATTCATGATATAAGGAGCCAAGATCTTATAAACAACAATTAATTTTACAATAGCCAGCTGGATCCTGAAACTAAGGTGGACATTTTTGAGCTGGACACTATATTTGAGAAAATATTTTATAATCCTAGAAGTCTAAAAAGCATCTCTGTAGACCTTCCAGAAAGAACCTGCCTACCAGGCAGCAGAGCTTAGCGACAGCACATGACATGAGATGGTCCTCACCCTTCACAAGGGTGTTTGAACTACGCTATTTATGGTGCCAGTGCATACATTTTACATAAGAAATACTGTTGAGAACAGTGAACAAAACACTCAATGCTACATTAAGAACTTGTTCCTGGGATCACAGGTTACAAGCTGTGCAGCGAGAACCTAATTTTGGTATCTAATCAGGGCTGAGTGTTCTTCCCCTCATCCTCTGCACTTTCCTGTCTGTGCTCTACTTGATGCTGCCTGGTTCTGATTCCTTAAGGTACACATTCCCCTTCCGCCTCCTTGCAGTCTCTGCCTCAAGATTATTCTGATGTATCATCACTATAATTCAACACAATTGGGTGGTTATCATCCTCTCAAGTCCATTTTACATTTTCACTAGCCTTTCCTTATTTTTTAAGTGGGAAAAACCCCTTTACTCTCTCCATTTCCTCTCTCCTCTTCATCAGGTAAAGAAACACAACAAATCAACATTCCACTGGATTCCTCCAGCATCCCAACTTTGTCTTTCATCTCTCTGAAAGATCAGTCCAGAAGTTCCTTGGATGAGAATGAGAAAGAGCAAGTTTATTCCACTTTCTGGCTTTATGGGTAGCGAAAGCCAAAATCCTACCAGTTATCCTCCCAAATCATTATAATGTATTCAAACTCAGGTTTCAAATTTAATTTTCAATTTTGACTGAGACAAAATTTTTTAATAAATATCTCTGGATGTGCCAGATCAAAGTGGATGATTGTAAGAGGAGGTGCTGAATTTCACAGTTTCAGGGCTCTACCTCCAGTTTGTGAGGGGCTGCAGGTAAAGCCACTGCTCCTCTCCGTTCATGTTAGGTGCCCTGTTCCCTCTCTTTGGCTCTGCTGACTTTTTGTGTAAGAGTATCTCCCTAGCCACTTTTGTGATACAAAACTAAGAGTAGATATGAAAAGGTATTTTTTTTCTGCCCACATGAACTTGTTAATTTGGCATTGCTGAAAAAATCCCAGCCAATGTGAGGCCAATTAATTTTTGAAAATTATTGAAGTTTAGAAGCATAAATCTCTAATTTTAATGTCAGATAGCTGCAAGAGCCAGATCAAGAAGAAGGTTTACATTCTGGAGCTCAGTCTACACATGCACAAAGTTAAAATGTCAGAAAAAATAACGTAAACTGGAGATCACATTTATTTTTGCATCAAGGACATCTCTGCAGCAGGATGTGTTTTTTCCTCTGCCAGTTTCATGATCAGCTGATAATCACATTGTCAATATTATACTCCTAAGCTTCCTGAAATACTGCTCTGCTTCATGTCTTTTATTTGTTTTGACATACATACATGAAACGACATTTTAACTGGGCAGATATTTTTTATAGTTCAACCCATACTGAAATGGTGCTTTCCTGTTAAAGAGGCAGTTAAAAACTACAAGCAAGAACCCTCCAATATTCTGCTTATTTCACAAAAAATAGGAACGGAAGATAACCCTTACCAAGTTTTCCAGAAGAAACAATTGAAGACCAAGTTGGCAAGAAAAAGTGAAAAGTCAAAGTAACTGACAAAAAATTTTTACATGTACAATTTTGTCACATTCACATGACATTCAAGAAGTGTCACTGGCCTGAACAGGGTCATTTGAGATGTACTTTTAGGACTCTGAAGCATCTGAAGTGACTCGTCCCAGTAAATTACTTCAAACTGTGTATTGTTTTGTTCAATACACATCAGAAGATTTTAAGGATTTGATTTTATATCTTATAAACCTACATATATTTCAAACTAGGCCAGATACCAGTAATGTAAAGAATTAATGTACAGCCTAGTCTGTAAATATTTAACTTGAGTACAATGTTGTCAAATGTGAGGATCTTCATTTCAAGCAACCCTATATCAATAGAACTCTATATAAACCAGACAGCATTTTGCAATTCAGTTTGTAGTTCCTGCAATATCTCACTGTTTTGGTTCTATTGGTCTGCCAGTAATCATTGAAGACAAGTTTATAAAAGCTGAAAGGCTAAAATTAAAACCAACTCAGCTTGTTAGACATTTAAAAGAGGATCACTGTCCTATTTCACATCTAAGTCATTAATTCTATACTTTATTCAGCATTTGGAAAGGCTTGGTTGACTGCTTCCAAACTCCTCAGTCAGCCTCTGGGAAGAGGAAGGTGAGATCGTGGGAAAAATGTAATATGAAAAAACAGAGAAGAGTCTGTGGCAGCTACAAGTTCATGACTATCACTGCCCTGCACAGCATAGCCACTCACAGTCTCCTGGGGTGTGCTTGCAGAGATACGGCTTTGCTTCGTGCACAATGAACGTACATATATACATGTGCAGGCACACAGTGAGTTCATATTATTATGAAATACAGCTAGGGAAAGCAACTAATTTAAGAAAAATAATGGAGTATTCATCAGCAAAGTAACAGTTTCAAAAGGTTCTAGAAAATGAACCAAAACTCTTACTGTTAGAGAACTATTGACTTCAGGTTTGAAAAAGTGACCTCAAGTGAGCAATGATGCACTTAGCCTGGAACCTGCAGCTGCTGTATTTCACTCTAAATTGAATTGCCTATCCACAGTGCAATCGTTTTCTACTATAATTTCGCATCTTTGGGGCAAGTATACTGAAAAATACTATATACTAGCTACATTATTCCAAGTTAGACTAAATGCCTCTAGAAATGGAAAATATGTCCATGTTACTGAATTTAAGAATTCCTGGGGGTATTTATACGAGGGTAGTGGTTGGTTTTGTTGGTTTTTTTTCTCCTTTTTAGGGGCATTTAGTGACAACTTCATATTGCCATTTTTCCTGTAAACAGTTAATAAGCATGCAAGTGACTAAGAGGACGTGGCCCCATTAAAAGCATTTAGGTACATATAAGCCTACAGCCCCACACTGAAAACCATGTAACAGATATTCTATACCTCACACACGTGTACGATGATCAAATCCTGCCTTCTTCCCATACTGAAAGTGGGTCTTTTGGTAAATTAGACTGTTAATTTAGCATGATTTATAATATCACCCATGTCAATGGTTTGCAAACAAATAATTGACACATGTTGTGAAATACTTACATTCACTTTTCCTCTACGTCTTCTTCACTACAATTAAGTTATTTTCCAGGACAGTGTTTAATCTTCTTACTAAATAAAAGAAGGCAACAATTACAAATATATTCATATGCATTAAGCTATGCTTGATCACATTAAATTTATGAACTTTAAAATATGGATTTAAGATCATCTATATTGTCCCATAAATGGGTAATTTGGTTATATATAGTCAGTTTTATTACATTTTAAACACAACTTTAGCACACCATAACTTTCAATCCTGAAGCTAAATGAGGCAATATTCTGTATTTCAATAGCTGCTTAGATAATAACTCAGATGGACAGTTGCTCACAGATGTACAACTAATTACTGAAGAACTGAAAGCTCAACTGATATATTACCAGAAGGAATGCCTGGCACTACAGATGGATTATTGTCTGATTTGGTACTCCTCTAGGTAGCGCTTGAACACATTCTTATCAATGGCAGTACTCGGCACCTCCCACAATCAAACATTTAAGAATGGAAGAGAAACAGTGTCTGCCTCTATAGGGAAGGACAAAATACCATCTGATATTCTTTAATAATTCTGAATATGCAAAAAAGTGATAAAAAAGATTCATGTAGATTGTCCAGCATGAATGTGAAGATGACAACTGTCCTCAAAAAATATCCCAGGCAAAAGACATAGTGAGTGCTGAATGCCTCAACCTATTCTTTACACACAGTTGTTTCTCCGTTGCTTTCTAGCAGAGAATGCAATGCACAATCAGTTTGCCAACACATGCACTAAGAGATCATGGCATGGCAGTTCCCAGGTGAGAGACATAACACCTGGCAAAATCCACCGTCTGTTTGCCAAAGCCATCACATCTCAACTGAACATGACTTTGAGACTCACATAACAGTGGTTTCTTGTGGAAGTAAGACACAAACATCAACAGCATTATTTTCCCCCCATTTCCTTTCCTTAAGGAAGCACAGTACTAAACCAAGTTTATTTTGATAATGTTCCATGGAATTTAATTTCCTGTGTTCATACCCTGTATCTAGTTGCTGTGGGAAGATGTTCCTTAAGACTATGTACATTTATCTCTTCCCAGGGAAAAGCTGCTTGAGAGAACCTGCACAATCACCGGGTAGCGGATGAACATGGATACTCAGCAAAATTGTGAGCTGAGGGTCATGGGAGAAGAGCTGGGTGAGATATTTAGACCACAGCTGCATGATATGGCCTAACTCAAGAGTGTAGGGTTGGGTTGGAACTGAGGAAGGTCTTAGGAGGGAAGTGTAAGTAAAGCAGCCAACCCAAGAGACAAACAGACAAAAGAAATTAGACTTTAGGACCAAGGGAGAGGGCAGATTTCTTTTGATACCTTATGGACAAATAGAAAAACAGATCTGGTGCAACTTAAACATATAAAGGACAAGAAAATTCAAAAGTAAAAGGAACTGCAAAGGAATGTGAACCATTATGATACTATCAACAACAGCCAAGAAGGAAGGAGTGGAGGTAGTCAGCAAGGAAACAAGACTTGATCCTGCTGAGAAGTTCGCTTTTTATATCCATGTTGCCTCTTAGGAGCATTTTTGCAAGCACTGCTGAATGGTAACTTGGGCATATCTTGCACAGTTTGTTCACCTCCCGATTTTGCAGATGCAAGAACAGAAGTGCACAGAAATTAGTATTTGGCTGAGCCTGGAAAATGAATCAAATCTGCCAACGCTGACTGTTGTGTCCAGCCAGCTATACTCCCAATAATAAAGGTGCATCCTTTCCTATAAACATCAGAAATTTATTTACTGGGAGTAGAGGTTCAACCATAACCCAGAAACTGGTACAGAGTCATCACACTACTTATGTGCCAGTTTTCATCTGGGCCATTTAGTCTGTAGTAGGTAATCAGCTGTGCCAGCAAATGATGCTACCAAACTGTATTCAATTTTCTGTGTTATAAAATAGGAAGCATTTTTCATAAGGGGTTTGGGATACAAGCCAGAAATCTCACTCACTGTCTCCCTGTGTATTCAGACTGAGTCATCTGATTTTCCAGGTTTCTCCACTCAAATGGCACACTGCTTTGGATGGGTTTAGATGAACACAGGTGGTACCATCTGCCACAAGGCTTCTTAGTTTTATTTTTTCCTTCTACCTCCTGCTCATAGCACAACAGCATTTTAAATAGCTTACATTGGAACACCATGAGGAACTGGTCTTTCATGGTATGCGTTTGGCCAGCTGGCCAGTCAAAATGGACTGCTTGATCTAAAGGAACTTCAATACACATTGCTATCACAGGTCCTCTGACAGCTGGAGGCACTTGCAGACTGACCTGAAACTAAAAGTACTTGGATGACATAGGGGAATTGTTTTATAAATGACAGAAAGCATGAGCACAAACAGAGCAAATGGTTAGGGAGATGCTCACACAAGCTAACTTCAGTCTAACAAGGCTAATCTTACTGTTCTTCCCTCTCCATTGGCTTGACAGAGAGAGTCCTGCCATGGATTGCCTCCTGGATTAGGAATGAATCTTCCCTGAGCTGCTTTTCAGAGGGGACTCCCTCTCCCTTCCATAACCCGCAGGGGACAGCATGGTATTACTGTCATTAAACTACTTATAGTTCTTATCATGTCCCAGTCTAAACATGCTTAACTGCTCCCCCCTTTCACATGACACAATTTCTGCCTTTCAAATCAAAATTATACCTTTAGGAGGAAAGGATGAAGACCACCTTGTATGGGTCATGCAGCTAAGACCATCAGGAGAGGTCAATAACCCAGTAGAAACAGGACAGTTGTGAACAATCCTGCAGTGCCCTCTCCTTCTCATCAGGCAGTTGCACTTCTGTACTCAGGGTTAACATCTCAGATACCATAATTTCAAAAAAATGATAAAATCAGACTGATCAGTTGTGTTCAAGTACAAAATTTTGCAAGTGGATAATGTGTTGCCCTGGCACTGTGACTGCAAGGGAGGTAGTGGCTTTTGAAAGCAGCAAGGAACAAAGTGTGGCACTTGTTCTGCGGTGCCTAAAGCTGATGCTGCTGTAAGAGTAAGAGCATATTGACTGCTTTTTTTAAAAAAATGTTTGCTTCTAGAGCTAAAAACAGATCATAAACCACATTTCTTTGAGGGAGGCTTTTATTTGTTAGAAAGGGCAGGCACTGGGTCAGGGATAGAAAGTTGTACTATCCGGTTCCCAGACACAGACCTTATTCCCCGGAGGCTTCAGCTATATGTAACATATGGAGCAGACACTTTTCCTATAGACTTTTATATGCCCATGGAACTTTCATCTGGCTGTTGAGCTAACAAGCACAGTGCCCTTGATAGGATGGAGCATGTAGGATAAAACTACGTACTGGTTTTTTGAGCTAAATTTTGAGAATGGATCTTCACATTTCAGTGCTGGGGAGGCAACATTACAACACATAGACTGTGTCCATATGGAAACAGGATATAGAATTTACTATTAAAAACTTTGGGGTGATACCAAATGTCAGCCTAATACTCTAAACATTGTAGCATATTTACATCTCTAATTAACTCAGTATCCAACTACTACATTCCAGTAACTTACCAATGTAGTATCTTCCTTCACCTGTGAGTCTCTAGCTAATGTGGCTCTTGGTCATGTCCATTCTGCCTTCTCAACCTCCTGGACCACAGACACTACAGTCCATTTCTGGCACATGAACTCCAGAGCTTTTTTACTGACTTCCTTTCTCCTCCACTTGGCTTACTGCTATTCTCTTGGCTGGCTTTAGACAGCAGTTTTTCAGACTGTGAGGATACCTTCTTTTTTTCTGAAGTCTCCCCCCTTATTCTGAGAGCAAACAGGGACAAGGACAGTCACTGTGACACACCACCTCCACGCAAGGGACCTATTTGTGCAACCTGGTGGTGTCCCAGCAATGCAAATGCTTGCCATGTCAAGAGCATCACCTAGCACAGGTGACAGGAGACAGATCAGCACTACACAGCAGAACAAAGTTTACTCTTAGTTTTCCAGGAATTCAACATGATACTCACATAGCCAAAGTTTAAAACTACCCAGAATTCAAAATTAACCAAAGCTCACAAGTTCAGTTTTCCCTTCTCTTCCCTACTCCTTCAAAGTCCTAAAATGATATTACTGTTTCCCTCTGTTCTCAGTTCTCAGAGAATCTTCTTTTACTTTTATCCTTTGGCCTCTGTGGGTCAGGGAAGAGAAGAGTCATAGAATTATACTGAAAAATGAAGCAGACTGACATCTATGTTTGTGCTGACCTTAAAAACCAGTATAAACACAGATCAGTTAGACCAGTTTGCATTCACCAGCAGTTTTCAAAGTACTGAAGTTGCTTAATCATTTCAAAACACCAGTAAGTATTTCACTGACAAGAATTACTAGGAATCTTGTGTTATTCTGGTGTTGTGCAGACTTACAGGTAGCTCTGCACTCACCATAAGATATTCTACAGCTTCTGCTTTGGCTTAAAACAACCCCAGCAACAACAACCACTCCCCCTTCACAAAACACAGCTGTTAACTACTAGCTAAAGAATACAAAAATTCACCGAAATTGTCCTACAACCATTACTGTTCAATCAAGGTAAATGGTGTGACATCCAAGGACACTGCTTCAGAGCCTCATGCCTCAAAAACGAAAATCAGTATCTGCTACATTACATTCCCCCTTTCATCTTCATGTCATTGAAGGCATTCCACGGGCAGTTTTATTTCTGACAGCACTGATTTTCAATCGATCTGCTCTGGCCTGGATTTGAAATAGGATACTACATGAAATTGGATCCTGGGAGCCTCAAACATGCCCAGGCTTGCACAGGAGTTTAAACAAAAAGAAGGGTTTTTTTGAACATAGGGTGCTAGTAAAACTGATTTTAAAGTGTCCCTCTACTTCTCTTGACTGAAAGTAACATATTACCTCTATAAAGTCTTTTATACCAAGTTCTTGACATTCTTTATTTATACAATGCCACTGGTGCACACCTCACCTTAGAAATGCTTGTTTTAATAGTCAACCAAAGCAATCCAAACCACCAAAGTAATTAAGACTGCTTTAAAACTGGCTTCACTACCTTTCCCCATACATCTGCCAAGTGAGGGCCCAGTCCTGCAGTCTCTTCATCACATAGTCAGTGGGCGTACTCGCACAGGAATTTGAAGGTTTACTCCCTGAACTACAGAATGCAGCCTGCTTTATTGGAAAAAGGAGCAGGCATGACAGTGGGAATGTGAAAAAGGAGAGGGAAAGTAAAAAGGAATAAAGATCATTAAATGGGGAACATGGCACAAATGGGAGAGAATAAAGCGGTGTGATGAGATGGTAGCAAAAGATGGTGTGGAAAACATGAGGAAAAGCATAAAAGGATGGAGAGCGTATCCTGAGCACTGTAGGGCTTTAAATGCATTTGCATAACACTGAACAGAGAAGAAAGTGCAGAAGGAAGTGGAAAGATGAGAGCTTTATTTTTAATTTTATTTAAAAAGTAAAAATCACCCAAAGTTCACTTCCCACTCCTTTGTCCTCCTGCACTGGAATGTCCATTCCTCTGAAGCAGGGCATGAGAGGCTGTGAGTACTACCAGCATGGTGAACCAGGCAATCCTTGCCCAAGCCCAAGTGGAAGGATCAGTGAAATTTCTCGGTGTCTCCTCTGATTGTGACTGATTTTCTCCAGGATAGCCCATTGTGCTGCAATTTTATTCTTTTATTTGTGTCTAAAACTGCAAAAAGGAACAGCTACAAGGCCTGGTTTGAAGCCTGAGTGAAATTTCTTCTTTCCCACTGAGAAATACATAAAAATCATTACCTTCTCATTAATACAACAGTGGCCTGGCTGTGTCTCTTGCTGGCCAACTCACAAAGCATCACAGCAATCCAGTGTTATAATACCAAGAATCTCTCATTTGTCCACCAAATCCAATGAACAAGATAACTCTCGGCCTTATTATAAGAATATAAGAATATAATATAAGAACACTTCCCTCCTTCAAATCGGGCAGAAGGGTTCTTCTCATCTCCAGTGCCTCTCAGAGAATCAGCCTGATTCCCTCCACACTCTCCCTTGCTTTCTCTGTGACCTATCTTCCTAATCTGGAATCTTTCAGAGCTGGGAAATGGACCCCCTGCCTTGATTTCCATCATCTGCACAGATTTATGTTAGCAAGCCAGGCCAGCTGGCTGCCTGCGCATCCAAGGAACCCATACACTCTGCTACTATGCACTTAAAAAACCCCACCAGCAACCATAAAAACCCACAAAAAACCCCACAAAACCACACCCAAAAAAGTGCAACAGTCTATCAGGGCTTTGCCTGCCAGGTTAAAACTTGCTCCCTACACGTGAGCTTGACCTATCTGCTGCTGCTGAGCATAGACACTTCTCTGGGTGTAGCTGCTCTTCTGGTGGGTAAACCACTCTTCTGCAAAGAATTCAAAGTTGTTTCTAGGCTGGGGAAAGATACAGGCTATTGCTCCTACTTCACTAGGAAAGATACATATGTTGAGGCTTTTTTGAAAAAGAAACCATTTCAACCAACCATAGGACCTGGGTTCGGGCTGATACTGCCCTATCTTGCAGAGCAAGTCACAGCGGGTTCTGTAATCACAGGCTCTGTAAACACGGATTGCCCCCACCCCCCTCCACGGGACCTTAATTTGCCCCGCGTTCCCGAGCAAAGCACGCCCGTCTGCAGGCATTGACAGGGAATGGCTGGGCAAAAACCCAGCCGACCCGATGGTTCAGCTAACTTCAGTTCTTCTCTGAGCAGCAACCTGCTTTTTATGTTTGTTTGGATTTTGATGGGTGTGTTTTTGGTGTTTTTTTTTTAATAAAACTTCTTTCTTTCATGCTTACATGGGGCATGAGCTCAGTTCAAGCACTTTTTTTTTTCCGCCAGCAGAGGAAACCACATTTGGATCCACACGAAGGGAAAAGCAATATTTATAAAGGAAGTTCCCACACTTCCTCTTCAAACAAATCACTTCTTGCTGATTTTGCAATTACAGCCCTACCGTAAAGAGGGGGTGGGGGAATTAAAAAAGCATCGGGCATATTATTTCCTTTTAAAGTCACTTGCCTCTGAAAACGCAGCTTCCAGAGAGGAAGGAGTTAAGCACTCAGGACAAACTGTCAAGTTTTCAGTAACTAATTTACTCTTCCTGTAGGCCTGGAGGAAATCCACAGCCACCACAAATATTCCTTGCTCGCTTCAATACTACTCGTTGTGGAATGGATTTTAATGGCCAAGCAAAGCGATCCAAACCGCAGATGTAATTAAAGCCACTGAAACTGGCTCCACGAAAGGCTGGGAAGCGCCCTGTGCCCTGTCTTGAGGCCACTGCCGTGGTACAGGCTGGCAGGGCAGTGGTGACACACCAGGACACCTCGGCCTCATCCTTGTCCTCGTTCTCACCTCATCCTCGACACGACATGCAGGGTCGCTACTAACAGGATACACCCCACTTGCTGGGAGGGCAGCAGGGATTATACAGAACGGAGCTGTGCAGCAGGAGATGGACAGAGAGCCAAGAGGTCGCTGAGACCAGGGCTGGCAGCTGCCTGTGCTGCCAGTGCGCGCTCTCCGCGGCAGGATGCTGCACCCATCTGGAAGCATTTGCTCTCGCCGAGTTTGCACCCCATGCGCTGCCCCCCTCGGTTATAATACTCTGCCACCACAAGCCCATTTGTTTGTAGTGCTACAGTGTTAAAAAACTCTCTCATCCCTGGGGAAAACTGCATTTGACAAGCAGTATTTCCCTCCGCACCAACAGTGGTTAAAGTCTGCTACACTAGCATAAGAAGTAGAGATTTTTCTGACAATTCACAGTAAATCGGCTTCCTATTTGAACTGACATACTTTAATTTCTTCTGCAGTGACTCAAATCACTACTCTGCCTGAAAGGTTGGTAGTCCCGTGGTATTGAAATCTCCATTAGATCCACACCCAGCAAAAGAATAAAGTTTTCCCGAAACTCTTATCCAAAGCGTGGGAGAGTGGAAAATAAGATCAGCATACCTTGCTGAAAAAAGTTCTTGAGATAAAAGACTGTGATTGCTTTGGCACTAACGTCTTCCTCCTCCTTCCCTTCCCTCCTCAGCCACACTGAGGTGTGAATGCTTTAGGAAACTCGCTATCCCTACTCCACGTTTGGGGTTTTTTGTTTGTTTTGTGTTTTATCTTAGATTAGAACACAATTGGATTTGGACTTGATTAGCCTTTCATCAAAAAAAAAAAAAAAAAAATCCCACACCTTCGAGTTACTAATTTCATTTGGTAACAGCTGCAGAAAACTAGCTCCGTATTTTTGAAGTTAAATCGCTGCCAAATTCTGCTTTCCAGTGCCAGCTGCTCAGAATAAGGCTAAAGAACTTCCCAAAACAATTATATTTAAATTATTAATTAAAACTACTTGGAATATTATAATTAAAATCAATTAGCTTATGCAAAGATATCTACAAACCTGAAACAGTGAAAGAGATACTTTAGCTGATGAATAATTAATGCAGTTTTTCATTTGTTTCACCCGGTGTGCCAAGTAGCACAAAAGTGGATTAATGCAAGTGGATTGCAGAGGCAACTGACATCATTCCACATTTACAGACACTAAACTGTTTAAGTGGAAAGGTTGGAGACCAAAAAAATACCCCTGCAATCTCAGATTCAGAACAAACTAAAATACAGTTTTGACCATCTGGATGAAACAACCGAGAGAAGAAAAGACAAGCAGAGCTGCCTCTTCAGTTTGTTTGCTGTAGGGAAGCATGAAGTTCTGTCATCAGCTGTATGAAGTTAGGTGCTTCTCCAAAACCTCTGTCTGCAGACCTGATAGTAAAATTCAGTGAGATAGCAGCTGGTCTGACGGCCCTCCCATTTCTGGACGCAAAATACCATGGCATGGCAAATTACCTCCATGCTTTTATCATGAAGGCATGAGTTTTATATCCACACACACACTGTTTCCTCTCACACAGCAAAAGAAACATTTTTCTAGTCTGACATGCTCCAGGTCCCTTGGCAAAGCACAACTCTTCTTTAAAAAACAGTGGGTTTTGGTAAACAATGTGCAGATTTCCTGGGGATTACCAGAACTACATACCTCTTGTTAAAATGTGCTCCGGTGACATGAGATGATGTCAACGGAAGAAGAGCATAAATCATTAATTGCTGCAAAACTAAAAAAGTTAGCATGTGCTAATTTATAACATTCCTTAACTCAATTATTCGGGTTGGAGTGGGTGGGAATAAACAAGCAGTCGCTGTCATGACGCTAGTCTGACACTAATAATGGCCAGACTTCATGAACGAAGATCTGGGGAACGGCTCTCACCCCGTGGGTGTGCCCTTCCAGCCTGCGCAGTGGATTTTTTTAGGTGAGCTTTCATTAACCATTTCTCTTCAGGTCAATCTTCACACCATTTCAAGAAAAAAGCTGGATTTGTTTTTATTTTCAAAATTACTCAGAGTATCTCTCCAAAGAAATGTCAGAGATTAAAAAAGTACCTGTGGTGGCAGATCATTCATTGTCTTCTAAATGTTGAATTATAGCAGAGAGCTAAGAAATTACATAGGTGTTTGATCAAAGAGCTTCCCACGTGCTCTGTTATCAACTCCTTGGTGTGAGGAAACAACCGGATATTTTCAAACTGTGCAAACACTAACTTTGCAACACATTTCTGCTCCAAATAGGGTCACTTGTGTCTCAATACACAACATATCTTCTGCTTCCTCATTACATTAGTCTTGCTGCCTTTTTTTTTTTTTTTTTTTTTTTTTTTTTTGTTTTCCCCACAGCCTTCTCTATATCCTGTCAGCTGAAAACAGAGAGTGTGCAGCCAGTATCATTGGACTTGAACTTTCTACCTCCTGATATCAGTGGACTCAAAAAGCTAGACAAAACAAGCTGTCCCGTTTCTAGACATTGCCTGTGCACTGATCTCAGAATATAAAACCTTTCTGGTCATGAAGGAGAAATGATGTGGCTTCCTCCCTGATAAACGATGCAATGTTCTCCAAACAAAGCTTACCCAACTGTGCCAGGCAAAGCCTGCCTTGCCTTGCCTGGGACTCTCTAATACATGGAAAAAAATACCATGAAACTTATCTTCATCTACCTCTTGGGGTACTAAAAGTGAAAGATTTTCCATTCTGGGAAAGACCCACTTTCCTTGCAGCACCTCCCCTTGGTAAGTCAAAACTTTTGCGTTCTTCTCAATTCTATGCCTGCAACCAACAGGCATTGCCACCAACCCATTAGCAAGTACTTTTCATATTTTCAAACAGATAGAAGTTTGGGGATGAACTACACTTTGTTTCACAGTCAGCCCAATCTCAGGCACAGTATTATCACCACAGACTAAAGAGTCTATAGATCTGTTTCACGTGCCGGTAAGGTTTGTTCTACCTTTGCACGGGTAAAGTACTTAATGGGCAAGACTGTGTCTTAAATATTGTCCAGAGAAGGCAGACTTTTTAAAAAGCAGCACTAGCTCACTCTACTTCAAGGGAAAGACGATTTATTTTGGCTGAGGAATGCCCTCTGTTGTGCTGTTTTGTGCCCCTCTGGCTGCGGAGCTGCATGGAGGATGTGTGAGCTGAAAGTGATGCCAGGACTATGCCGTGGCATGAAACCTACTACTTTTGTATGCTGAAAAAGCTTGTGACACCTTATGGTATGGAACATGCCCTGTGTTATACCTCTGGCCATAAACCTACCAGTTTTGATTTCTGGGTATAGACAGTAGCCAAGTAACTAGAAATAGGTAATTTTGCTTCCACTTAGAGTGTTATAATACAGTGAGATCCTAAGTGAACGTGACGGTTTCCCCCTCTCTGTAAAGAAGTTGCAGTTTTTCTCACTAGTTCTCCGTAGAAACAGCGGTACAGCCTTGCACTGTAGGACACACAGCACCCCATGGCAAAGCCCTATCTAATTGGCACGCCTATCTGCCCATCTCACCTCTGAACTCAGGGAACAAAAGAAAGCATTAATCCACATCTTCAAGAATTCAATACTCATTTAAGCAGAAGGTCAGGTACCTAATGGGCTGTCAAATTCAGGCTGTCTATCCCTCAGTCTTCCTGGCTCCCCAAGTTCCCAGGCCTTGACTGACAGTCCTCTGCAGCTGGGTACTTTGTTTTCCTGCCAAAGCACTATGAAGGCAAGAGCACAGGCGACTGCTTTGCAAATTTAAGTTGGGATGACATATTCTGGCTTTGCTGAAGGAGAGAGGGGAAAAAAATCAGCCATGAAAAGGTACACAGCAAGGCCTGAGAAATATCTGAAGGATGCCGTTTGTCCTGATCCCTGGCATACCTTAATAGAACAGAAATACACTTTCAGATATCTGCATCGCACTTTTTGATCCGAACCTTACTATGACAGCTGTAGTTTTAGGATACCTCCCAGCAAGGATAACTGTGTGTAAACACTGTGTGGCACAGAGTATTATTAAATATTATATATATATATTTACTAGTATGTTTAGTAGTACTAAAGGTAGAGTGCATGATTGTACACATTTCCCGTCTTTTTCAGTGCCACAGGTTATGGGGTGAGTTTGAAGACTACAGCCTGGAATGCAGAAACATTGCTACAGCTCCCAGAAATTTCCAGGAGGTACACAAAGAGGAGGGAGCCTCTTCCAGATTCACTGGGACACAGTCTGCTGTGCATACTTACTTTTGAGTGGCCTTGTGAAACCAAAACATTTTTTTCAAAACAGATCACAGGTCACGCAAGCTTCCCAAGGGATATATTGGTTACAGATGTTTTCATGTAATAAAATATTCCACTCAACTGCAGTATTTCTAACTGATAATGCTAAAACTAAATTATTCTTGTCTAATGGTTATATCCCCAATGTACTCCTTACCATGGTAAACACTGGCTCATTTGTTACCAGTTAGCCAACATAAAATGTACTTTTTTTTTTTTTTTTAACATGCCACAAAGATAATGTATTTCAAGTTTTCAAGAACTGCTTGAACTTTTCAATAATGTATACTTAAAATTCATTTTTTTGCATATTTCTGGAACAAATTATGCCTCTAAGTTTCAGCATTATCATATCAATTTGCATTTAAAAGTTATCTCACTCTTTAAACATGAGTGATTTTAATAATTTTCCAAGTTTTAACTCTTGAAATTGGAATTATTAAAAAAAAAATCACTCAAATGTCTGAATGCTATGAGGCTAATAATGAAACATTCGATTTTATGTCCTTCTGGCACAGTTGTTAGGAAAGGAAAGATAATTCTGATGGTCTCTCTAAAGTGATTCAGTAGTTAAAAATAAAATTTAAAAAAATAAAAAATAAAAGGAAAAGAGGAAAAGTATGTGATTGTCTCTTTTCAAAACATGCTTACGATATATCACTAACAAGGATGGTTATGAAAAAGGAAGAAAAAAAAATTGAAAAGGAAACTTAAGTGATCTTTAAGAAGGAGACTCCCTCAAACTAGGAAAGCTTGTGCTGTTGTATGGTACTGTATCTCTGAAAACTAACACCTCAGTATTATTTAAAAGATTAGCTCATTAGGCTTGAGACATTCATTCCTCATTGCTCCCCATATTGGACCATCAGGATACTTCTGCATGGATTCAAAAAGCGTCATTAAGTGCCATGGAACACAGTGGATCTTGATGTGGTATAATTGTTTCTATGTTGCCAGTTCAGGGACAAAGTCAAACCAATCTAATTATTTTCAGTAAGACTGCAAACATAGCAGGGGCAGAGTGTTATCTAAGGAGGGACACAAAGTACTCCAGCACTACTGGGCGTTATATCAAAAGTAGAACCTGTCTATTTTTAAGAAAATGTGGAAGTTAGTAAAATTAGGAAGTAGGCTGTTTAGACTAGATTAAAGAAAAAGCAGTCTTCAAACTCTGTGATGCCATGATCCAAGTATTCACTGCTTTAATGCTAACATTCAACATTTGGTAAAATATTTTACCCTTTCTGAGCTAACTGTAATCACCAACCTTGATAAGCAATTTTTGCAGTTATCCAATTCAAATCTATGTATGTGCTGGGTAAAGTAAGACAACATCACTTTGCATTGCTGAAGTTGTCAGAAGCAGACTTTAACCACTTGCTATGAGGGGAAAAAATGGGAGTGTTTCCTTATACTGCCCCATCCCAACTGAAAGGATAATTTAATCTGCAGCAAATCACTGGAGGAAAAATGTAATTCAGATTGATGGAGATGCTCTCTAAACACAACATGGCTGAACCTGACCTGAATACAGTGTTTGGAAGAGGTGGACTTTGCTTTCATTCCAAGCTTTCCATGCCAAGAAAGCTTTACCCAGCAAACATTTTTACCATAGTCCTACTAGTCTGCCTATCACAGTACTTCTCATCATCATTTGATTATTTGATTAGCTGTGTATTTATTCTAAGACTGATGCAGTAATTAAGATTGCCACCATGTACAAGAGGCAATAATGGTTCTCTGATGGCTCTGGCATTCGGGAGGGAGGTTATGCAGAACATGAAATGTGAAGCAACAGCCTTGCTCTCAGGACTCAAGATAACATCCCGCACAGGAACAAAGCACTGCTTTGTGACAAGTCATTTACTTTCTGAAAAAAAGTATAATCCAGTTTTTCTAAGCAGACACTCTCACACAGAAAACACAAGCCCAATCTGCTGATATTTGCATTTTTTAACTGATTTAGAAGTTTTTAGGGTGGTATGATTAAGCAGCAGTAAAAGCAGTGGTTGCTGTGCAGCAGTGACTTGAAAACACACAATGAGTCTTGCATACTCAAATGGTCCTTTCCTCTTCCTTTAAACAGAATCTAGCGTGCTAATCTGGCATAATGGGAAAAGGACTAGTTTTCTGGAATCAAAATCACCTGGATTCAGAAGTGGACCTGACCTGCAAGCACTGCCCTGGGTAGCTGTGTTTCTGCTGAGCAGCAGGAGGCTGGCCATCAAGCACTGGCTATCACAGCACCTTCCATTACTTTCCCATTTTCCCTGTTACTTTTACTGGCTGCCACAAAAAACCTCAGCTAGCTGACATTATTCCCTGGGCAGCAAATCCCTATTTATTTTAGTGCACACATAATGTGAGTAGCTGCAAAGAGCACAAATAGAACAATGTTGAAACTCATCTATGGGAGGGGATGTAAGCAAAGCAAAACTCTTGAGAGACTCCGTAACTTCTGACTCACATATGAACATACAGCTTGCAGGGTGAAAAATTATTATTTTGAATTCATTTTTGGTATGTTTTGTGATATCTTTGTCTTGCCCTGGTTGCTTAAGGATAGCATCCAGAACACATAGCTAAGATGTCCCATAGTGTCACTTGTCTGTGGCTCATCTGCCTCCCTCCCCCATCCCCTTTATCTATGAAGCCAATATCAGAACCAAAACCCCACACTGGCTTCCCTGAATGTTTTAGTTTTCAAATAAATGCCTAATTAACTCACTCTTTATTTTAAACCATTGTATGGCACAAAATGCTCCAATTAAAAATGGAATGTCTATTAATTTAAGCCCAAAGGTTCTGTGAAGGCAAGTTTCATGAATACTAAAAATAGAAATGCATTCATAATTTTTTCCTCACTTTAATTAGGTGTGTTTTTTTTTTCTTAAATTTAAATATCCCTCTGCAGTATCTTCAACTGCATTGCAGCAGTAGGAACCCCACACGCAACACAAGAACCACAAGATGAAAGATGATGTGCCTTTTCTGTTCTTCCTCCCAAAGAGGAGTATAAAACAGAGGCATGCATCCCACAAATTAGAAGTGTTGCAATTAAATAGGAGAAACTTCAGAAAATGGGACTTCCAGAAACACATGAAACTTCTAGTTGATTTGTGTATAGATACATCTTGGTCTTTCTCTCATCTATAGTCTTAGGCAATGTGGAAGAAAACAGTATTGTAGCAGTCAGGGCGAAGGTGATATAACTAATGGTATAGAAGCCAGACTAAGGGCAAATCAGTTCAAAATGAGCTGAAAAATATGGTCTATGTAGCTCTTTCAATGACATTACAGCAGTCACAGAATGCAAGGTCATGCTTCTTCAAATACAGGTTAAACTTCTAAGGTGGTGAACTAATCTGGAAAGCAGTGACTTGAAGAATGATTTCAGGGCCACAGGGAGCCACAACAAAAACTCTAGCAGGGATGCAGTGGCTAAGAGAATTAAAAAGATCTTTCAATACACGAACTAGGGGAAGACACAAAGCAGAAAACATCATTGTAGCATTTCAGAGGAGCATTACCGGGAACAGACAAAGCTGAGGTTATCCAGGTCAACTGGCTACTAAGCAAAACAATGCTAAGTGGTAGTTATGGACCTGCTTCCTGCTTTGCCTATGCTGGACCCGAACATCCTCCTGTTACTGCTGGCAGAAGTTCCAAATGGGATGAAATGATGAGCCAGCTCCTTCCAGTCCTGGCCATGCCCTCTCCTCTCTTCCTTCCCTCTTCCATAGATGGATTAACAAACCCAGATCTTCAGGGTGAACTCATTCTACCCTCACTCTTGGAGTGGCAACAAATTCAGTTTCTCTTACATTGCTGAGATGCCTAGGACTGGTTCTGTCACTTCATACAGCATTACTGAAATGATTACAAGCATACATGGCCATGTCTGGCATTCACACTGCCCAAAACATGATGAAAAATTGGAAAGGATTCAGGGTGGAGCTGAAAGAAGGATTCAGAGTCAGAAAAAGATGTTCTAAAGCAAAAGCCAAAAGTAATTCAGTCTATTTTCACAAAGAGAAAGTTCAGAATGGCTTGATCACGGTCCATAAATACTTACATTAGTGAAAGACATTTAATAAAGGACATAATAAGACACAGAGTTGAAAAATGGAGCTCTGAGACAAAATTCAGGCTAAAAATGAGAGGGAAGTGTTAGAAATGCATGCAATTAAGTTACTGGAACCATTCACATTTGCATGCAGTAAATTTGCCATCACAGAAAGTCTTTAAAAAAAAAAAAGAATAAGAGATTGGATGTCTTTTTAAATTGGTATTATCTAGCTCAGGCAGGACGTTCAGGGTAAGTGGTGAATTTGTAGAAGTACTATAGATGACCAGACTAGATGAACATTATGTTATAAAACCCATGAACACATACTTATTTCTTGAGTGGACCTATAAAATCTATTTTTTCCTTTTTCTGCTTTAAATGGATACACCAGCTTTGCTGAACCTAATCTGAAGCTCACTTGAGCATTCTGCTGTAGAAGTGATACAAGGCCAATGTCCTTGTCTTCAGACACTGTAAAGAACTGACTCAATCATCTGAGACTATGCACATTTGAATGCAATGAATTTGAAGACAAGATGCAACTCGAAATTTTCAAGCAGCTCCCCTAATCCTGGAGCCTGAAAGCACTGGCATTGTTTCCAGGGCACTTCCAGGCCACCTCAGATTATTCCAGCACATGGGATTAGATGGAGGGCAGGGGTTTACCACCTAGAGATCCTTGACCCTGGCCAACCCAGTTAGGCTAAGCAGGACAGTATGGGAGGTATCTTATTATTTAAACACTTTTGGCCACAAGGTAAATAGTTTCACCAAGACTGTGGCACAGAAGAAATGGGCAAAGCAGGATAGCCTGGATACATCTACGTTTAAGATAGTTAAATTCTATGCCTTTGAAATCTACTGTAGAATTACCATGCACTTTAGTTTAATAAAAGTATTAACATCCCAGGAGTGATATTATGCAATGACAGCATTTCCTAGCAATCAGTGAGCTTTAGGAATGATGCCATTATGTGGACAGGAGACAGACTCAAAAAAGGCACATCCCCCCGCTCTGTTTCAGCTCCTCTGATCAGTTGTTTGCAAATCCATAGCCCTTTCTTCTCTCTACCACCGTAAGAGGTATTTACTGTTTTTATGATCTCAGGATAGAAAAATATTAATCAGAAGCAGCAGCAACAATTTCTTTTTCTTCTAAATCTGTGTGGCATTAAGTATAATTACATAAATAACTGGAATGGCAGAAACAGACAATTACTGGCTTTGTATGGGTATTGGAAAAGATTATACTGTTTTTATCACGTCTCTCAAATAATGGGTATCTTCCAAGTCTACTGTCAAAGAAACTGCTTGCTGCTTTAATGCTGATATGAAAATAATCTTGTACAAATAGCGAGAGAGGGTCTTTCCACATACTTTCCACCAGGAAAGATTACTCAAATAAACCGTTTAACCTGCTATTGACCTAAAACCTAGTTATATACATGTTTAAAAAAATACTTATCCATCCTGAGTAGATGAAAGCAATCTAGTGAAGTCAAGGATAACATAGGAAGTCCCTTAATGACAGCTGCATTCTCTGCAGCCTCTATTAGCATATGATTTTTCTGCTGGCAAAGCAGATTCAAATGAACTGTAAGAACACAGGTATTCCTCTTTGTAAAAGACTGGAAAGAGACAGATACACATAAACAAAGAATGAAAACCTGCAAAGACCTCTTACAAGAGAAACCTCAGCCATTTCCCCCCAATTTTCCATCATAAATATTGCTATACCTACTTTTTAAAGCCTGTAGTCAAAATTACAGAGACCATGTGGAAGTTGAATATAGAGGTTGTGTCTACCAATACCTGAGTTAACATCATCTCAAAGTCAATAAAAACAAGCACACATAGCACTTGCTCCAGATTGCTGAACAAATGCTCAAACCAACTGAGACAAATTACACCCAATTCATTGTGCATGCACTGGAGATACAAAAGCATTACAGGCATCCCACTGCAATGTGGGCAAAGAGGACAGCATGTTTATCAAACCTAACAAAGAGTACCTCAGGAAGGCTGACAGTGGCTTAATCTACAAGTCCCCAATTTTTAATATCCTGGGTTTGTTGGCATTGGGAGAGACCGCTCCACTCAGTGGTCTGTAATGGGAAGATCCCTCCGGGCATCTCGACTCTCCTCCCCTGCAATCAAGGCAGTGATGCCAGATGCAAGTTTGGAAGACTTCAGCATTTTGTCTGACAGCATAAATGTTATGTTTTTTTCATGAACAGCAGTCATCTGGTCTGCTGCATGCTTTCACCACCTGCTTATATCAGATATCAGGCATGTAGGATGGGACGTTTGTGTTTCAGTGACCGAGCTGGCATGTATCTAAAGCTTTCGCTGCTACAGTGTCATCCAAGACTTCAGGTTTTTTTGTCAAACAGATCACACTCTCAATATCCCCTTTCCTCTCTTTAAAGACACATCAGCTTTACTACAGACCTAAACAGCAGCCACGTAGTCCACAGCAGCATGTTAGAAATGGTTAAGATGCTGTTAACATTGTCCATGCAACTTCAAAGGGCTGCAGCTGCCCCAGGAGCTGTTTCCTGGCCATATATCTGCCCATATGCTGCAGCACTAAAGACTGGTACCATTTTTTCCATACATGCAGATCCTTATCCATTCTACTTCCTTTGGGACAATTCTATTTAAAAAAAAAAAAAAATCATTACTGAATTCGCAGTCTCACAGCCAAATGTATTTCCACCTCCTGATGTGTTAAAAGAAAAAACAAACAAGCTCTTGATATTTCTGTCAATAAAGACACACTTAGGATCAAAGAAATAAAAATGCTAATTATGGTGCACTCTGTAACACCCCTCTCTCTTGAGCCAAGTGCTCTGATTGAGTTAACCATCGTGCTAATTATAATAGTGTTTAGCACAGCTGGGGCCAAAGAAAAAACACCTTCTAACAGAGCATGCTTGTTGGTCTCAGAATGAGATCAAGCATATGTGTAATAGAGACTTGCCTATGATCCACCAAATAGCAAATTTTAAATACTCAAAACCATGTTGAGTTTCTTTTATAATTTTAAAAAAAAAAAATTGTGAACATTTAATAAAATTGATGTGGTTTTTTGGAGATTTTTTTTTGTCAAAAAATGCTTGAGACAGAAGTTTATTGCACAGAAATTAAGCTACTGTCTCCTAAGGGAACATAGAGCAAGATAAGACATCTTTGCAATCTAAAGGTAAGCTCACTCTTCTGTGTTTTCTCAGTCAATACCACATGGCTGTGAAGTATAGTGGTGATGAGAGAGGAAAGCCACTGTACTCTACACTTCCACTCAAAATGGAATGAACATGCAACTACTGGAAAAACCACCTGCCACATTTCAGCAGCACATTTGGATGGAGAATGGGGGTCATAGTACCAGTGAAAAATTACATGTGAGTGTAAGCAAAAGTTAATCCTCCCCACTGATGCCATGGAGGGAAGAAAAATACAATAAATCAATAAATCCCCACAGCTCAGAAAACTGATTCAGTGGATGCTTACAATCCTTGTTCCACACAGCATAATCGGAAGAAGGAGATTTTTAAATGGTTATGTAGTTATAACCATATCTTCCATTCATCACTTCTCTCCTTGAAGAACTCATCAGCATTTACTGGTGGTACTTTCCGGTGCACCTGCTTGAGGGATAAGCGCTACTTAACCAGGAAGGAGCTAAAAGGTAAGAAAATTGCCTTCGATTCAGTATCGCTCCTCAAAATGGCTATTTTGTACTTACTGAGTCTCCCTGAGACTCTGAGTAGCAGCAGATGAGCAGATTGTTTTTCAATGTGAATTCAATCATTAACTCTGAATTATATAAGTCATCTAAACACAACGAGGCAACTAATGCTCCTGAGTGGATATGTACTTTCCAAATTCCAGGCATGTTCAAAGTACTCCTGTTTCACTGCACAGATTCAGCAATCACTGACACCCTTATCATGGGCCACCTTCCTATTAATTTCTCATGTATTTCATTGGATCACTTAATTATACACACACACACACACACGCACGCACGCACGCACGCACACACACATTTTAATAAATACAGCACTGTTTTATGCAAATTGATAATCTAATTGATAGGGTGGTAAAGGTTTAAGTGGCTTTAATCCACTGTCTGGGGAGAGAGGCTAATTGCTGCTCTGTTTTGGGAAGTGGAGCTGAGAGGTTCTTCAGAGGGAAAATGCAATAAATTGGCTGAGATTTTAGAGAAGGTCAAAACCTGGGAACAGCACCTCTTGTCAGGGTGAAGACTGTGGAAGTCCCATTGTCGATATCATTATCAAGAAAGCAAGTATCATGATGCCATGTAGCATTTTTAAACCTCTTGGACAGGAATCAGGGCTGTTTCAGGGGTCTGTGGATGGGGCTTAGAGCTGTTCATGAGGGATTTTAGTCTGTCACACACATTAAAGAAATATAGCAATACAGTGATAATAAGAGCATTTTAATCCTCTACATTTTCACTGACATCCTTGGATGCATGACCATGTAATAGAGTATAATCCCATCTGCCTCCTGCCTTCCTGGCGGTCACAGATCCTTCTAGATGTTTTATTCCAGCAAGTTGCTCTGCATTCTCTTGCATGGATGAGGGATATAGGTATGGGAGATAAAACAGGGAGAGAAAAGCGGTGTCTCATTATCTCCCAGTCTCTCCCTCTCTCAGCTGCAATTAGCGATTAGCTCTAATTAGCAATGCCCAAGCCCTGTGGAAAGTATTACAGGGTGCAAGCAGAGACTACAACTGGCTGGTGAAGAGTAATGTACAGGGCTGGTTATTTGACTGTTGTGGTACTACTCACTGCTGAACAGAAAATGTGACAATACTACATTATGTTGTATGTATTTTCTAAGCTCACATGTTAATTCTTATTTACAGTTTGCATTTTATAGCAAATTAATTTCCACTCTATGCATGCATACATCTAGGACAGGTAGAGAAAAGATTATGCAGTAAATACTCATGTACCATGGTGATGTGCATACTAGGGAAAAATAGTGGAATAATAGAGGAAACAGAAGACTAAATTGCATACTATAAAATATTAAGACAATTAGTTTCCTGGGAGGACTTTATGTGGGGGGTTGCATTTCCTGCACCCAAAATGCTCTGGAATTACAAGTCACATCCTGCTGTTACCTTTCCTATAACCCATTCCAAAGCACTAAGAACCTGTCAGTGGGAAATGCAAAGCAAAGTAAACAGATTAGCTTAGTTTCTTTTTCCTGAGTTTTATTACAACAGTGCTTTTTGACTGAGAAAAAATGTTCCTGTAAAAATCAACACTGTTATATACTATCTAATTGTCTCTTTTCATCATAAAGCAATCAGAGGAGCTATTAAAATATCAAAATACTTGGATTTGGCTGAGGTTTAGAATATTAGTTACGCAAACTTAAACTCTTGAAATAATAATCAGCTAATGATAGGTACTTCACTTGGGAGTCAAACACTTGTTCAACTCAGTAAAAGCTGATGTCTGACAAATTGAAAGTAATTTCACATCGAAGTGCATTAAACAAATTTCCCAGATGTTGCTATAAGAAGAGACTCGAGGAGGTAAAATGAAAGTCACAGCAGATGCATTCAGACACTTGCCAAAAAGTTCCCAACATGGAAATATTTTAAAAGGAAACCGTGAAGAAAGGAGAAATCAGAGGCTGGATGTTTACAACCTCACTGAGAGTCTTCATCAGAGCATCTTGTGGCTTTGTGTCATTTCACAAGGAATGGTCCACATTTGTGTATAGGAAATACTGTGTAAACACTAGAGTGAAATCTGCCTTGTTCAAAGGGTGTTGAGTAGTCAGAAAGAGATGCCTCCCTTCCAGGGTAAGGAGAAAGAAGACAAAAAACAAGGTCTGTCTTTAATAGTAGTTAGTTTTCAGTACTTTGGTGTGGCAGATCTCAAAGTATATCTAGGATTTGGAAATCCCAACCTCTCCCTTTAAAGCAGGTTTTCCAGTACAGAGAAATACATATAGTTGACTTGGGCAAATGTAAAAAGCTAGCAGCATCATCGCATGAAAACCCTCAGCAATACCTTTCCTTCCCTTCTTGCCCAATTACTGCCACTGCACTTCAATAACATCTTCTTCTACCATACTCCAAACTGAGTAAAGAACCCATAGGTTTAGGAGGATAAGGAAGAAAGGAAGTTTGCTGTTTGGGGGGATCATGTTACTAGATCCCAGATCCCAGAGAAACCTATATGCTCACATCTGTCCACTGTTGGTTGTGGAGGGAACCCCACGTACAGGGTGCGCAAGCACAGCACTGCCTACAGACCAACCACAACTGTTCTTCCTCTCAGGGAGCTCACATATTTTCCATATTCTTTGCACTTTTATTTCTCAGCAGTTTGCTCATCCACCCCTTCATCTAGACTCCTGGAGTAATCCTGCTTGGGTTACTATTACTTCCAAATGATGGCCATGTGAAAGAAAGAAAACTTCCTCCGTATTTTACTCTAGTGTCCAGAATCACTCATAGATCATGGTGTTTTACTCTGGATTCATGAGGGTTGTTTTATTGGAATAACAAAGCTGGCTATGCTCACCTGTTTCATTAATGCAGCCACTGAATTTTCCTTAGACACATTTTTTTTTTCATATTCCACTAAATTATCATCCAATAAATTAGAAAACTTTTTTTTTTTAAACTGGAGTTTATGTCAAGTTTATCTTCTTATTAGGAGTACAGGTTTTCTACAGTTTACTTGGAAATCTGCTTTAAAGCCCAAAAGGTGTTAAGTTTTCATGTTAGAGTAACAAGAGCAGCTATTCCATTCCCACCTGGTGACCAAGGCAGCATATCAGAGGGGAAAAACCCACAAAACCCCTTAAGAAGTATAAGAGGGTCCAATTTTCAGGGAAAAAAGCCTTCACAACCCACAATGGAATGCCATGGAAGGAGGAATAAAATCCCAAACCAACATCTGTGACAGGCACATAAAAAGCTCAGTATTTTGGCTGGGCTGTAACTGCTGCTGCACTGACTTCAGATTCTTGGGACATACCTATTTTGCTGTCTTATCATTTGAAAGGCTAAGAACTTTTCTAAATTTGGTAGCTACAAACACAGCATAATAAAACAGATTCTAAACTTCAGATGTATGTTTCAAAATGTTTTGGTAGGAAAGTTGAAAAACTGCTCTAGAAATGCCTTTCCTGTTTCACAGTGTCTTTCTTTGGGTATATCCAGTGGTATAACAGTAAGAGCTAAACCACAACACTGGAATATTAGACTAGCCCCTCCCTTTAACTGCAAGACAAAAATAATTCTGACCAACTCCCCCATTTTTAAATATATTAGGCAGTGAGAAAAAACTATGAAGTCTTCAGCAACACTTCCAACTCCATAAATATCAGCAGTGGCATTGCAGGTCCCTTCTGTGAGACCCAGCTCCAGGCCAATAGTCATTTGTTCCACATTTCTCAAGCATAAATGTGAATTACTGGGGTCTGAAACTGGCAGTATCATGCAGAAGTGGGTCACTTCAGCATTCCACAAAGGCACTGAGCGAAGCAGCCAAAACCCAAACGGAAACCCACAAGTGTGTTTTCTTTTAATAGTGACCCTTTTTGTCCCCCCCTTGGGTATGGAGGTTTTCCTTTTCATATGGAATAAGGGAGTCCACTGAAAGTTGTTATGCGCACATCACTGCATATTGGATTACAAGGTAACCTTTCCTTGGTGAAAGCAAATAAGAAAATTTTAGTGTCTGGTACCAAGACCTATAAATGCATTTTCTTGCTTTTACTAGGCTATACAAAGTTCATACACATAAAGGAAGGACATTACTTTCAGATAACAGAAAAAAAGATGGAAAGCAAGAAGAAAAACTGAAGACTTCAGTGAAAACTTTAGTCTGGACAAACAAGTGACTCATTTTTACCTCCAAAAAGGTTAAGGTCGCCAGACTAGCACTCATAGTTTCTTACTATGGGGACAAAAGAATACACCACAAAGCCAGTAGCAGTATCACAATTGGCAGCTGGCTTGAAAATAAGCTTGAGTTCAATTGACGATGAAGAATGAATTACCCTTATGTTTGAACAAAAAAACCCCTCAACCTGATCTCACCAGGCCAGAAGCACAACCACATTCCAGGCACAATGTGTGACAGCACACAGAAAGCGAATTTCAATTTATTCTGCACATTTGAGCACACACAAAAGCCTATATGGTTCTCATTAAAATAAAAGATATCTTCAGTAATCTGAAGGAGCATAGAGTGATTTAGCTTCTTACTTTCATTCAGAAGAAATAATTTACTCTCCTTTTTGTTCTTCCTCCTGGATCTAGGACTTAAGTCCGCTATACTATTTTCATATCTATAAACAGTGATCAGTAGATTAAAGATCTTCCCTTATTCCTTCCACACTTTTTTTTTTAATGGAAATTTCTTTGACAAAGTGCAAAATGCTAAGCATTCTCTCTGAAAGAAAGAGCACTGCAGATACACACCACTTTCAGCCAGGACATTCAGACTCAGCTCTACAGAGTTTACTAGATTAGCTTAACAATGTTCTCAAAAAGGAGCTATAAACCTTGCATGAAGGGTGGCTTTAGTGGTGGTGAAGGTTTAACAAGCTCATTCATTAATGACCAGTGCTTTGGTGGACCTTGAAGGAGCAGGTGTTTCTGCTGCAGCTTTTCTCCCTGCTTTTCAAGGTGTCTGTCACCTTCTCCTTGCGTACCAGCCTGACCAGTGAGCTGAGCTCATCCACCAGACCCTGCTGAAAGCACCATTATGCACTACGAAACAGAAGGAACAGAATACATGACAAAAATAATTCACAGGATTTCTTCATCTTTTTTTTGCATTCACAAGCTTGCTCTTACGTATCTCTGTGTGAAAAAGTGATTGCAGTGTAAGTATGTGCAAAGCAAAGGTGGTGGTGTGAGATATTTCATCTGCACCTTATGTAGGACCAGTTCAGGCAAACAGTGAAGAACAGAGCACTTGATGGACAAATGAGAATATGTATCTATTTAATATCAATTAAGAAAAGATACTGAGGAATTACAAGAGGGCTGCAATTAAGAAGTTCTAAAATGACCACCTTAATTTGGTGCTTAGACCCCTATCTATGCAAGGTTTTCCTAGCTGGAACATCAGCATGCCCTGCAGAGGCTGCTGCTTGTGTTTGAGGGAGACTATCAAACACTTTTCAAAATATTATGCAAATGAGTCAGAAGGGGCTGAGAGACAGCAGGATTCTAAGAATACAATGAATTAAACATAACTGAAGTGCACACAACAGAAATCTAGAAACAGTCCATTTGCATCAGCTGTAGGTGCTTATGAAAGAAAATTATGTCAGTGTTCGTCATGTTACAGGAAGCATTCTGGCTTGATTTGTAATTAAAAGAGAAGTTTAATGCATATAGCCACTTTAAAAGTAAGCAGTTAAATTTAGGCAAACTATTGTTTTAATTTAATTAAAAGCCAGTGATTTCATTACTGTGCATGGAATCTGAATCTTGGAAAAAATCCCTATGAAATGAAATGAAAATTTTGCTTTCTCGTTCTACTCCCTTCCAGCAAGCTTAATTCAAATGCTGTTACTAGGTTTTTGCTGACATATCATGCTGACAGGACAGAAAGGCTGAAAAAGTGTGCTTGACAAGAAGGACAGTTACTCTTAGTTAAGTCAGAGGCTACCAAGAATTGCACTCCCAAATATTAAAGAGAACATTAACTTAGTAACAAAGTTCAACAGAAAGTATTTTAGTGTTTGCAGCCTGCAACAAAATAATTAAGAAGAATAAAAGCTATAATACTATCAATTCTCACTGCAACTGCTTTAATGGATGCTTGTTTTGTTGTTGTTTTGTTTCTCAGACAGATAAATATCTTAAACCTCCAAAATCACTTATGTGATTTATAAGACTCTGAAGGAAAAAAACCCTTAAATGAAAGTGAAAGGAAATGCCTAGATAGAATTTGTCTCACCACTTAGAACATCAGTTTTTCATTAGGAGAGCCAACAGTGGTGCCAGTGGCCACATCGACTCTCATTAAATCCAGAAAATTACTTTGCAAAGTAAGAATGCCCTTTTAGGTGACAAAGATGCATTAGGTTTCTCCTCAGGAGTTACATGTGAACTGTATATTCCACTGATACTATAGGAAATCTATACTCTCAAAGACAGTCCACTACAGCCAAAGGCATGCCTTGCAGCAAAACAAAACCACCCAGAACAAAATCAAAGCCAGAAGGTAGATCAGCAAGTGTAAAGTAGCAAGCAAACTACCTTGAAAGAAATACTAAGATATGGTGTTGAGCAGCAACACTGTTATTCCATCCTGATGGCTGAGCCCTGGCCTTCACCTCCATTTGGGTTACTACATATATTCCAAGAGGTTTTTTGGTTGTTTTTTATTTATTTTTTTTCCCCGGTGAAAGACACAGCATTGCTTTCTCTTCCCCTAGCAAATAGCTCAGAGCTGGAATGCAGAAAAAATGTCTCAAAGACTCCTCTCTGCTGGAGGGCTTAGCAGAAACCCAGCAGTCTCAATATAAAACAGATGTGTCACAACAAGTTTTAGGTGGAGAAATGTGTTCACTCCGGGTCTGAGAGCACTCAGGAAGGACTGCCTTCTCCGAGAAAGACACAGGAACAATTAGGGCAGGTGGGAGTAGTCTCGGCAAAAATTTGCCAACAGGACTGATGCCGACTTTCTTTAAAGCACTCCCATCATTCATTCTTCAATACTTTAACAGGGCCCTAATGAGACACACACAGCAGTTAGCCTGCATTAAATACTTATACTTTCACAACTAAGAAGGGCCAAGAACCCCAGAGATCTGAAGCTTTTCCACCAGGGCAAGCAGGATTTTGCTAGGAAAATCTGGAGTATTCTCAGGTTGACTATGATCTTCAAGTTGTTTTGGCCTCCTCAAAGACAGAACACAAAAGACAAAATGAATCTGAGTAAGTACATCTCACTAGCTCCACACAATTCAGAATTATTCTCTTATGACGTAGATGTGCAAGGCACTTAAAGAATATATGCCTGCCCCAAGCGTTCCAAGAATCTCATCTTGAAGTAATTAGGAGTAGGCAAGTACTTAGGGAAATTAGTCATTAGTTTGCAAATCCAGACTATGGGAGTCTCTTAGTTACAAGACTCACTTTGGTTTAGCTCACTCTTTTTTTTCTTTCTTCTCCTCCCCCCCGCCCCCCCCCCTTTTGTGGTGAACAGACATAGGATAATGCTGTACAGTAGCCAAAATTTGGAAGTCCTTGCATAGATCATCTCAAAACAATTAGTTTTGTTAGATCATGTAGAATGAAGAAAAAATTTGGGGAAAAATATTTCTAAAATGAAACAGAACTAAACTAAGGAACAGCAGAATAGCAGGAATACTCAAAACCAAAAAAGCTGGAAATCCAGGGTGTACACAGATATAAGGAAAGAGGGAGGAATGGAGCAGGGAGAAAAAAAAAATTTCATCTCCCTGAGCCGCCAACCCCCACCTCCCCACCCCCCCTTCCCTGTGCCCAGTTTTGAATTTCAAAGCAACATCCAAAGTAGCTCTCTTCCAAAAAATGCACAACAAGGACACAGACCCACCTGTAGCAGGCAATCTCTCCTTCCAAAAACTCTTTGCATGCATTTCAGGCCCAAAACATGGAGACCTGGCAGTTAGCAAATGAGAACCTCTGTCTGAAGGCAAGCACATTCCAAATCCTGCTGTCATATGATGTAAATACACAACTACAGCAGTGCCAATCAAGATGCTAAGTGAAAACCACCACACTGCTGTGTTGCAGGCTGAACTCGACTTTCTTGCCTCACATGTGTCTATCGACTCAGCATTGCCACATCATCCTACTACTTTTTTTGCACAAAGGGGAAGCTTGTAAATATGCTGGAGGAATGATGGATGTATCTAGGAGAGACCCGTGGTTTCCCATGAGACTCGGAGCCTGTCTCTGGGGTTCCTGTGTGTTGTGGTAACGGCAGCATAAGCTTGAGCAGTACTCTGCTGCTGGCCAGGATCCCTCAGCTGACTCAGTCTGCAGCATGTTGTAAAATGTGGGAGAGTCCATGTGGTGTGACAGTTGGAGCTTAAAAAAAGGCAGCTATGGCTGCGCTGGGTAATTGGTGAGCAAGTGGGCAGGAGAGCCTGCCTGCCAGGAGGAGAAACTTAAGTGCTTGTAACATTCCTTATCCATTACTTCACCAAGGAGCTAAGACCAATCCAGTTTGATTTAAGCTGGAAATGGGCCAGGAGCAGCTACTTGAATATGGTGGAGGAAGGAAAAAACATAGGTCTGGAAACAGCAGCCAGGAGCCCACACTGGGGCACTGATAGTGATGCCACCACTCTCCAAGCTGTAGGTTTTAGGAATCAGTTGAGTAGCACTGATGTGCCCCACTGGTGCCAGACAGATGGGTACACAGACTTTGACTCCAAGTCAGACTTCAAGCTAATTTCATCCCTTTCTTTTCGTGTCAGGCAAGCTATTTATTCAAAAGGATGATGTGAAGGGAAAATGGAAATAGATACTGAAGTGTTTGGCACTGTCAAGCACATGGGGATGTTTCACGCATTTCTTAAAGGGCACGTTCATGCCCTGGCATGCATGCCAGGCAGCTCACAGTGCTCTCTGCAAAGCTGATCCTGATACACACTGAAGAATGAGTGAACAAAAGCATGCTCAGAGCATGTGGGCTGAGTGAGCAGAAGCGCACCAAATGCTTTTTGAGAGGTCACAGTGTTAGGAGGTGTAAAAGGTCTCCAACAAGCAGGTTGGGCATCACAGCTGTGACACCCACACTCGCTCCCCACGCTGGAGACATAATGGTGAATGGATCAGGTCAAGGGCACTGAGTGCTCCCAAGAAACAGAGGTGGAAAAGGCCTTTTCAGGTCATCAGTGCAACCCAAACAGCAGGGAGCGGGGGTGCACGAAAGCACCAGGCAAGTCACCTCTCTGCCCGCATTCCCCTACATGTGACACATTATGAGGAACTCAAAAGTCATTTATGGACGACTTGGCTGTTGACACAAATATATCATAGATGCCCTGTCAGCAGCCCAAGAAGACTGTCTGCTGTTATTCCTGTCTGTGGGCAGATGACGATGACATTGTTTGGGAGACCCACTTCTGAGGTCACCTCTGGGCAAAGTATTCCTAAAGGATCAGTTCAGCCAGGCTCTCTTAGCCGCCAGGTATTTGGGAGGATAACAAACTTCGTAACTAACTTACAAGTACACACACTCAAAATTTCATATCAACAAGGCTTGAAGTAAAACTAAATATCAAACAACATGAATAATAAATGAAAATTACTTGTCCTCCTACACTCGGCAGGACCCAGGGCTTTGACTGAAACTCCCTTTCTTCCCAAGACTCTGTCTCTCTTTCTTCTGCTCTGTATCCAGCAATGTGCTACATGGCTTTGCTATGCCAGAGGAGAAAACCTGTCCTGAGAGCTTGTGCTGCTGTACAGAGGAGATGTGGGACCATTTTGCAGAGTTTGGAAAGATCAGTGCCAAAAGACTGCATTAAAGAAACACTGCAGAAAGCCTAAAGAAACATAGCAATTAATGCTGCAGCAACTATAGAACCCTGGTGCTGGAAACTTGAAACACATGCATGTATACATGGATGGACAGACACATGGACACACACTCTCCCAAAACCCCATTTTAAGACATGCACCTTGGTGACTTGAACCACCCAGCCAGAGTCTGAAAGACCAACAAAAAGAAGAAATGTAAACAAGTGACACAGCTGTCAAGAATGTGGATCTGAATATCCTGCAGAGTCACAGTTTTCCCGCTAATTTCAACTATTTTGGTAATATAGTGTTTGACAGTAACATTTTATATGTAGCTTTAAGTCTAAACAGAGCTTGAACTGAGTGGACTATTGGAGCAGAAAGAACCATCAGGAGAAGTCAGTACAGTAAATTTGTGCTTAAAAAAAACCCAACTACAAACTATTGCACTAGGTTTTGGTTTTTTTTTTTTTTTTTTTTTTTTTTTTTTTTTTTTTTTTTTTTGGTTTGTTTGTTTGTTGAGGGGATTTGTTTATGTGATGACCACATTCTGAACAAGAGTAAAACATGCATGAAAAAAAGATTAGAAGCAAAATAAAAGTAAAATAGGAAGTTAAGGAACAGGTAAAACTGGATCTGAACAGTTTCACTTCATTACAAAGGAATTCAGCCCATGGCTGAAGGATAAAGGTAGGTAGTACAGAAAAAAAATACCCAAACCTTTTACTTAAGGAACTAACTTGTTGACTTTTTGTTCAGTCATAAGGGTACTCAACATTTTCTCAGTCTGACAAATGAGTTTGTTCAGGATATTTGGAAAACTAGCAGATTCACATCTTTTCCTCTTTGCTCAAATGGAACCATTATTATCACAGACATTCAGAAAGACTCAAAAGCCCTTGTATTCTTTTAAAATTTTCCTAATATAGTTTGGGTGAAGGGGAGCAGAGGCAAGATGGTTGGGGGAAGGGTTTACTCTGTTAATACTACATAAGACCACAGAGAACTATTAAAAAAAACCCAAATGAAATTGTCATGACAGAAGTACCAATTTCATCCTGCTATACCATGGATCAAAGAGTTCCAAAATTCTGCTCTGAATTCTAAAATAAGCAAAATTCAGTGCTGGCACCAGTCTGCCATTCAGACATCACATTTGTAACACACATGAACAAATCCGTCCAACTTAAATGGATCTTCAGGAGCACTGAGAGCATCTGCTGCAGAAAAAGCATGGCACATGCTTGGCTCTTTTGGCTCTAGGCTTCCTGCTCTGCCGTGGCTGCCCTTTGCTCTGCTCCTGCATCTGTCGCTCTCATTCCTTGGGGTGAGCCTGCTCACACCGGTGTAAGTGCTCAGTGGCATGAATAATGCCTGCACAAACTCCTCGCTCCAGCCTGCCATGACGAGCCCTGACAAGTCTAGGATGCTCTTTTCAAGCCAAATTCATCCTTAAAGATCTCCAAAATTATGGCAGAGCAATATTATGTAGATGGGTGAAGTCACGATTACCCCCTTCTGACAACGACACCATAACATTTCTAAGCTTCACCTGGAAGACCTTATTCTAAACCCAAGCCTCTTTCAAACAGGAAACTGTGAGGTTTCCCAGATTGAATTTTCATCCCCAGATTGAATTTTCATCCCCAGAATGAATCAAAACAAACAAGTTTCTGACCAAGCAAAATTTGAACCTTTATCATCTGAGTTGAAAATTATGGCAGTTAACTTTTCTGCAGTGACCACAGAAAACTCTTTCAAAAACAACTCCCTGCAAGAATTCTTGGATAAAAAAAACTCACTTCCATTTTGTGTTCTGTGTAAGTGATAAACAATGTTACTCAAGCTCTTAACAGCTCAAGTGGGAGGGTTTTCAAAAGAGGCTGTTTTTGTGGTTATTACTTGTCACAGTATTTTTAGGGAGGGGAAAGCCCAAAATGAACACAATGAACTTCCAAATGAAGCTGCATCAGAAAGAAGACAGGAGAACTTCCAGAAAAGACCAATCAGTCAGAAATATCTTCCAAAACAGAGTGTCTACAAAACAACTGCAGTCAAATTATTGAAGTCCAAATTATGCATCTCTACTCAAACACCAGTGCCAGCCACTATTAAGCAAGAAATTCAAAAAATGCATTTTAAAACACTTTCTCTCTGTTTTTCTCATCTTTGTCTCTCTACTCTCTAACCAAGTGAACAAACCATGAAATTATCTAGCTCCAAATCAACCCATCCATGCAATTACCTCACATTCCCCTGCAAAGTTTTATTGCCTGCAGGAGTAAAATTAAAAGCTTTACTTAAAAGTTTGAAAGTTACCAAAAGCTTATTTCACAGACTAAGACAAAATACTGTTGTTCAAATATACAGAGATTCCATCACTGATCAAATTCTCGCAGTATATTTGAAACAGAATACATCAAATCCACAAAGTTATTCTGTGAGCAGGAATGTTTTAACCTAACCAACAATGAGGGTCTACTTCTCCTGAAATAAGGCTCTGTTTCTACCCATTGTGCACAATACAAGCAAAACTCTTGCAGATTACATTAGACTGTCAGCAAATACACTTTACAAATGACGAAAAGAACCCCAAGAAAACTTGGCAGAGTGAGACCTGGGTACCTTAAAAATATGTATCATACAGCATCCTTCAGTCTCTTCCCTTTTTTCCAAATAAAAACACAGGGCTAAATCACATGTGATTAGGCATCTGAATGAGAAGACAGTGTATTGGTAGCAAGAGTGACTTCCCTCAGCCGTCTGGTCACCCAGTGAGGAGGGCAAGACTAACCCCTCTCTCCCAGTGGGACTTTGCAGGCTGTAGGCACAGCCAGGCACAAAGACAAGTAGCAGCTCTACAGAGGCAAGGTCACAAGTAGGATTCAAGAGGTGGAATGAGGAAATTCAGGGTGCAGCCAGAGGTTTTGCAATTTCATGGTTGGCTGAGATTTCCCACTGGATTGCAGCCTCTCTGTGCACTGAGAAGGAGACAGGGATCCCCCAGTCACATATTGCATAGCTGCTCCGATTAGAGGGTAGCTCTTTACTCCATGATCTTTATTCTCCAGGGTTCTCTGGCACAAAACCTATTTAAATGTGGGTTTGTAGAAGTAGAATATTCTGCTCCCATTAGAGAGAAGAAAAAACCTCAAAAAAGCCATACAACCAGAATATACCCAATGTCATTTTAAGATACAAGACATGTAAGATCTAAGACATGTAAGAGACTCATTTATCAAGAGACATACTTGATTCACTCTACCTTTTTAAAAACACAAAACCAACTCTTTTGTCCTCAAGCAAAACTAACCTTCTATGAGATGCAGACACTGTGCTCTTAAAAACTGTCTGGGAAAAGTATTTTTCAGTAGCTATGCAAATTCCCAACAAAACTACAGATCAGTTTGTGTTCTGGAGTTGGTGAATGATTAATGTAGTTTGAAATCTAATCATAAACCCATTGCCACTTAAGCATTTTAATGGAGCTTACAAGTAGAACATACGCTTTCAGCTAAAGAACTTCAATGCAGCACCTTTCTGCTGAGAAAGTGTTATTTTTCAAACGGAAAAAGTAATGCATAGAAAGAAAAGTAGACCAGGCGCCAAGTAAAACCTTTTACGATGAATGACTGCAATGTTTTGTGCATCTCAAAGTCATGAAAACTTACTGCTTACTCAAAAAGAGATTGTTCAATTGACTGAAATGAGATGTAGTTTGTTTCAAATACCGTGGTATATTTTGCTTTTCAGTCTATAAGTGAAATGTATCCTGTGTTCTCTGCTACTGTGTAATTATGATTAGATTAGATGGTTTCTTCATCCACCACATTTTTTGAGAAACTGGTGACAGAAGTGGTTAAAAGGAAGGTAGGGGAGTGGAGATTCTGTTGTTAAGAGGAAAAATAGCAATAAGGTATTTGCCTCCTGGCTTTACGCCTGAGAGATGGTAAATTTGCTCTTGAAGTTGCAGTTCTTGTGTGCAGCAGGCTGAGGAGTGAAAGCCACAGCAGCATGGCACAAACACACCAAGCAGGATGAGGAGAATGCAGCTGCTCGTGTGCTTCTCCAGTTGTAGATGTAGAAACAAGAAGGAATTCATGTTAACTGCAAAATAAGGAGACAGACAGAGGAGTGTGAAGTGAAGGCCACCTTTGCTCCAGGTGCTCCAGTGGAGACTGAGGTTTAAAAGCCACCCAATAAGTGAAAGCAGCATCTAAAACTACAAAGAAACTTGAGATATGGTTACCACATATCCATGTATCAGGTCTGCTAGGGAGATGACTTGTGATCTGAACTAAAAATTTGTGCAGGTAGTATGTATCTTATACTCATGTGAACTGTTCTACTTTCCCTTCTGCCCCATGAGGTCCTTCATCCCAGAAACCAGAGAGTTCTGACCTCAGCCTCCTGGACACTCTACTGCATCTGACCATTTAATGATCTATAGCATCATTTAAATGGCAGCATGTTCAGCACAATTCAGGAGAGCAGCACTGCCTCATATCTAAAAGGAGTTCAGTATGTTTTTGCTGGTAAGGCATTTTACAGCCTTTGGTGTTATGCATTAAAGGTGCTTCACCTGACTTGGAGTATACCCATTTGAACATTATTGATTAATAATACTATGTAGACTGATAAAGCATGGTCATACTCCAGTGAAAGCGACTGCCAAATGAAATGGGGGATTGATTAACGTGATGCTAAGCTCTTCTCGGGTGACTCAAGGGCACTCAGCAGCCATGTGTTTCACCCAATGTTTGAAGAGACACAGACAAGCAGGGCTGGTACTGCTGTTTTGTCCTGGTACCTCCACGTTCTCTTTCTTGAATTAACCCGCATCTGCAGGAGTTGTTGTTTTCCTGCTATAGGAAAATAAAAGAGAGTGTCCCTGACTGGAGCATTTTGACAGCGCCTCCCTGAAGGGAATGAGGACTGTGTGGCTGGTTTATGACAACATGCTAAGTGGTAGGATATGTGATTTAAAAGAAAAGAGCATAAAGATAGAAAACAGGCAGAAGGGGGATGAAGAAGATCAAGAACAAGAGGTACTTGAGTAGTACAAAGACAAGAAGTATATGAACATCAACTAAAAAAACCCCACATCAGTACATATGGGAGTGAAAAAATACATGGAAAAATTCTTTATGTCAGAAAGGACAAACTTAACTTGATTAATTAAATTAATGCCTACACTTTCCACCCCCTTTCCTTCCGAATCACACCTGCTATGCTGTATCTACTTGAGATGCCAACAGAATAAAATTATTTATTTAGAGAATTGGTAACTAATTAGTTTATTTCCAGTTCCTACAAAGTATGAGGGATCTAGCTAAGAAATTCAGGAGAAGGTAACAGGAAAGGAGACGTGGCTTGGCATTCTACAAAATTCACTCCAGCCTTCTGGCAGCCTCCCTTCCAACACCCTGCCTCCTCCCCATATACTTTACTGGAAATGGTCCTTCTAAAGAGCTAGTTGGCATCTACAAATCTAGCTATTAGACATTACTCCAAGTTAATGAGGCTCATTTCTCTTGCAGGCAAAAGGTTTCTAGTTTTTCCCTTGCACATTGTACACCAGCAGAAAGGTGGCAGACAAAATGCTTTTGCTTGTTTCCCTCTTCTCAAGTCTCATGGACAGACTGATCCACACTCAATATGCATGGAGTTTGTGAACATAAGTTTTTCGTTGCACCATAAATTGGCAAGGGTTGCTCTAACCTGGATAAAGCAATTCACAGCTCTTCTCACACCCTGTGAGATAGTGAGGATTATAGGCATAAAATTATTTAAGCGGAATGTTTATTCTTGACTAGCTTATATCCCTGGATACCTAAACACTTTCCTCATCATCCATAAAATTAAAAATTCAGACCTTGGTGAAGAAAGCATACTTTGATAAAAGCTGTTCATCTAGGCAAAAATATTCTAACATATAATGCTACTATATTTTGACACTACAGCCTCATGAAAAACATCTTAATATTTTGAGACTCTCACCTAGTACAACAGATTCTTCTAATTCCACAGAGGTGAATCTGGAAGTTCAACACAGTTTTTGCTGCTTGCTTTAATGAATGCCCATAAATAATGAAGGCAGCTTATCTGTATATGCTCTGGAGGGACTGTCATCTATCAAGCCAATAATATCTGGTCAAGCAACTTTCAGACATTAAATTAAATTCTCTTTGGAGAGGATTCATCAGTTTTTGTATCTCCTTTCCTGTAATAAACACAGCATCTCCCCCACTGATCAGCAAAATAGTTGACAGGAAAATATTCTCTCAGCCATTCAATATTGTTAAAAGATGTGCAGAGAGGGGAATCATGGTTTTGCATAGGCAAAAACTAGCTGAAAAACCCCTGGCAGCACCAAGATGCAAAGTAGCTGTGAAAGACAGAGATTGATACTGAGAGATTACAGTTAGCCAGTTTAAGGGACAAAGCACCTTGTTCCCCAAAGGCATTAATAAGACACTCAAATGGCATAAGTAATGCATTGAGATGCTGCATGAAATCATAATATTTTTGAAAAGCAAAAAGGTGTCACTCAAATAAAGATACTATACATTTCATTTAACAAATCTGCAATATGCAGGTGCTGTTCAAATATGTAGCTGACTATCACAAAATTAGTTTACTAACCTTGGACAAAACATCATTTTTTTTTACCTTCGCTTTCCCAAATGTCTACTTTTCCAAATGCCCAAACACCCTAAGAAATACCTTCCTTCCCTCCACATGCTTTCTCAGTCTTTCAAGTTGTCTGGTAAAGAAGCAATTTATGGCCTTCTTTTTCAGTTACCCACTTCAGAGTCAGGAATTTAATTTCAGGATAATCTTACTTTAAATCAAAATGAACTTGTACACAGGGCCTGCACATACTAGAAAATACTGGCAGGTATTTTGGTGTTTTTCTTTAAAAACAGTGAGAAATAATTTACACACACCATTTTTTATTAGTGTTTATAAAGTCAAATGACAGCACTTATGTTTTAATAATATGCAATAAAGAGAACATTGTTTTCCAATGACTAGTCTAAATGAGCGACACTGTCGAATGCTAAGTGCATAAATATTTAATTCCAAAACACTTACATAGCCTGTGGTTTACAGCTCAAGAAAGCTACACATTTATAGTTGACCTGTGATGATCAAACCACAGTACATTAATTCTGAAATATATTTAGTACTATTTCTACTTTCAGAAATACTCATTATAACATTTTCTGGGAAAAAAAAAATTAAAAAAAGGTGTTCCATCTTAATCATGTACCTGTGATCATTAGGCTGGCTTTGTAGTCCACTATTACACATTTCCCTTTCAAGCACATTAGAAATAATTTGTTCTTACTTTTCACACCAGCAATTGCAGTATGTTTCTATCTGTAGTTCAATGACAAACTACAGCTTAGAACTAGGCCACCTGAAAGCAGGTTTAGGTCGCTGAATTGCAGCACACTGTTTCAGAGGATTCTACTTTCCAGCAAAGCTCAAATAATTATTAAAAAGTGCTAAATTTCACAGTACGCATTCTATTTGAGTTGGACATGAATTCAGATTACTGTTCTAAATCCAAATTCATTTGGAACAATCATTTGACTTTCTGGTTTTCACCAATATCTTGCAAATTCTCAGGCCCAGGATTAATGGGGTCACAATCAAGTACTTCTCCCCGCTTTCAAAACCCTCCTCATTCTCTACTGAAGGAACTGAAAGTTTTCAGAAGAGGTGGTAAATGATCCCCAAGGTCCCCAAAACAGAAACAAATAAAGTAACACTGGTTCAGAATGTTTTCTTTCCAGGAAGGTGGCTCTGTATTAGTACTCAGGACTCAGGACATGAATGCTTTGCAAAGTCCTAGCTCTCCTCCCTCTCATAGTGTGACAGCTTCATTACTGAAATGCCAAGAAATGTCCACCTTTCCTATACGGAAGTACATATTGAGAGGTGCTGTTTCTGTTCTGAGTGGTTTTGAGTACTCCTTTTGATTACAAGCATTTGGACTCACCAAGTAATGTCAGTAATTTTATAGAAGATATGAAAGTATATAAACACGTGCACTTATTTAAGGACAGTTCATAAGGGTTTTCTAGGCAAGATTTTTTTCATATCCAAAAATGTATTTCAAAGTGTGATCTTTAATCTGTAATGTGAAGAGGTGGGGAGGCAAGAGGAAGCTCACTTTGTGGCAAAAAATTCAACCTCAAAATGCAGTTAAAAACATATGGAAGCTGATAATCTATCAAAACACTTGCCTCCATTCCAAGGCTGCCTTCCAAAGCATATTGTCATTAGTAGGTTATTCGGAAAAAAATCACTGTAAGTCTTAAAAGAAAGCTTCAGGGTTTTTTTTGACATTAGCTTACTCAGCTAATGAGCTAACATTCCCTTTCAATTAATTCTCTAATTTGCCCAGGCAGTTAGCAGATATATACATCTTCATATTACCTGAGACACCTTTCAAAGTATTCCTGTGTATTTATACTATTTAATCGCTTTTAAGCCAGTGACCTAAAGTTGTTTTTAAGCACTTCTTGCCCTTTCATCTAGTTTAAATATAACCAGCTTTAAAAAAATCCGCCCAACACCCCCAGCCTCCCACTTCAATAGATGCAGTTCTGAAGCGGGCAAGAATCACGATGAATTATCATCATTAGGCTGATCACTTCATACAAAAACCAATGTAAGGTTGTGTTTACATCCATTACAGATGTAGTTACTGAAAGGCAAAAAGAAAGGGACTGAGACACAAGGAGAGCAAATGGGGAATGAGGGCAACAAACGCCTTAACCCCTGGGGTGGTGGATAGGTTAGGGTCAGATAAAGGAAAATAAAAAAGAGAGAAGAGGTTGGAGGGAACAGGGCTGCGATGCAGAAAGGAGCCAGGGTAACAAGATCCTACAGAAGAAGGTTGCAAGGAAGAGTCAAGCAGCCCAGGGAAGGAGGTGGTCTCTGACACTTGACAGTGTCCATGCAGGCTGTTCCTCTGTCCCCAGTCACAGCCGGGCTCTGCTCTCCATCTCTCCCTCTATGTCCCCTGGCAGTCCAGAGGAGCTGTGGCCAGTCAGGATTGTCCCTGGTATGACTCCTGGTCCGTAGGGTGGCTCACACAAAGAGCCTGCCAGATCTGCTTGCCCCTTCCCATGCAGCACTCCCTGGAGTGCCCCTTTCTGACCAGCCAGCTGCCTCCTCTCTGCATATATATATATATATTTATTTTTTTTTTTACGCCTATGCAGTTGACCCAAAATGTATTAATTTGGTGCTGAAGTAGGTTTCATTTCCCTGACAAGGGCTGTCCTGCTCATGGCCTGAGAGTCCTCTCCACTCCATTGCTGTGGAGAGATTGTTGATTCTGCACTGACATTATATCATACCTAGCAAGTTTAAAACAAACCTGTTTGTTTCAGGCTGTCCCTGAAGGACTAGGTGATTTATGTGCATTAACAGCCTTGAAAATACATTTTAAAAGCAGGCAGGATCCCACAGATGCCTAAAAGTCCTCCTGCCTTTCAGCTGTGCTCCAATTTTGGAGCTATGGAGTAAATGCTCAGTCACCCACAGGAAGTTTAACCCACACACTCTCCCTGGCAGACAGAACTGTATTCAAAATCAACACCCCAGAAGCACAACCAGCAGGTTATGCCAGTTGTATTTATCATCCACAACTGTGCTGCCACAGCCTGAGCTAATCGTGCAGAAAGGCACTTACTCTGTAGCTTCAAAAGTCATCCCAGGCTCCAAATTTTAAAGAAAGCATTTTGTTCCTCATAACTTCCCTCTCCATCTGAGGCATCCTGAATGCACTGTAAATTCATCATCACATTTAGTCCAGATCCCTTTGTACTTAATAACTGTAACCCACACAGAGACAAGTAACTGGTCTGTTCTCTAACTCTTCCATCTGGTCTGGGTGCTCAGAGGGAAGCAGCAGGTTTAAGGGGGTGGGAGGCTGGAGCACACCACTCTGAATAAGGACATATTGCACAACCTTATCAATTCATATATTCTAGGGATGGCTGTATAATATGCTGCAATTTAGGTTTTACTACCAGCAAACTAATGCGCCTCAACCTGAAAGGAGTCTCTCTTGTTTGTACAGTGCAGTTACTTCATTATGCCAATTAAAATAATCCTGACCTGTCAAGAACTTCAAGGTACCCATAAGCACACAAACCCCACGTTTTTGGTACAATTTTGGAATGCTATTGTTAAGCTGCTGACTTCTAACAGATGCAACAAAGTATATCCTTTGTTACTGTCAAAGGAGCAGTGGAAACACGCCATCTTAAAGGAAAGCTTAAAACATTAAATATATTGAGACTATCTGTTGGGTTCCAAAGATTTATTGGAGTTTTAAGAACCTTCTCCTGAATAATCACTGTCTTGGGCTGGAAAAGAAAGAGTCCTTTCAAAAGGCAGATAACCTCTCTCAATCACTCCTAACAAAGAAAGACATACGATGTGAAATGTTGAGTACCCCCAGAAAGAAAAACAGGCCGAAGAAGAAAAGCACCCACTTATCTTCCGAGGCCTAAAGATTTTCTGGGTCTTCACACGAACTCAAGGGATTTTTATCCTTCTGCCTTTTGTTTGCTTCCCTGACTTTCATTTTTCCATTTCTTCTCCTTTACCGTATTTCACCCTTTTATAACTGTGTGCAAGGTTGGCATCCTGTCTGCTCCTGCCTCCGCTCATCGCTGGATGAAGAAAACTGAGCAACTGCCTCTGGGTAAAGATGAAAAGTAGCCCCAGCCTGTCCCACTGCCATCCACATTTTCTTTTCCTGTGCATGGAAGTGCATCCATCAGTTCATGATAGTGTGGCTTTACTTCTGTAGTGTGCAGTTGCTTCAAAGTTTGGGGTACGGTTCCCCAAGGGAGTTTCTGCAGCAACGTTTTTCACAAGCCTTGTTACCATTCTCTGTTTCACTAGTTTTTTTTTCCTTCCATAAGCTTTCTTACCTTTTGCTGTGTAAGTAAATGAATAAATACATCAAAGATAAACAGACACTGCAGATATAAGAGTTGGTATACCAGTAGCTATGTGGGAGAATATTACCCTCAGATGATTACTTTGATAAAACCAAATTGGACCGCCCATTACAAGGATACATGTTTTGAATTACAAATTAAGACACAGTAAACGATCAATTTGATATATGTAGAAGTTATAAACAAGGTGGTCTGCAGGTCCATAAAGAATCACTTTTCATGTAATTCTATATATCCTCCCTTGCTCTCATTTTCCAAATTCAAGCAAACAAAACAACAAGGACAGCTGAACTGAATTAGTGAGCATCCAAAAATATCCAGCCCATCTTTCTTAAACACACACAAGAATGTTTCTAGTTTGCCAAAAAAGAAGCAGTATTTTTAATACTGCTGCCCTCAGAGAAGCTGCCTCTTGGCTGTCTGAATTACAAACTACTGTCTTAGGGAGATAAAACAAAGAATATGTGAAAATACAACCGTGTGTAGAATGAGCAACATGGGAATCAGTTGACAGCCATATCTATACTGTCCCACATAATATTTTTATTAATTTTTATTCAATTCAATGGTCTGTAAAGTCAAGAGGATTTTTCCAGAGTAAAATCTCAGTGCTTAGCCCAGGGTTTTGTTGGGTTTTTTGTTTTGTTTTACCTACAAATTTTCCTCCTACTTGCCAGTCTGGAGTCATCTGCAAGGTATTTTTACCTTCTAAGACCAAGCTGAAATTTTTCCATGGGATTATTGGCAGAGGAGACAACAATGAAAATTTCTTATTAACAGCAGAAGTGACAGGGAAAGAGGTGAGTGGAGCTATTCAGCTGAGAGCTTGGAAGTGATACACCATTTATATACTTTTCCTAGCATCCATTCCAGATTTCAGTGAAGCATGGTAAACTTCATAATAAGGAATGCAAGGGAAAAAAAAATCTGGAAACACTAGTCATGTTGGAATCCAGATGTTAACATCAGAAGAAATGCTCTTGTGTGGTGTCAGGGTCCAGTGAAGACATATTTGAAATATTGGGCCTAGTCATTTATTTACAACAAAAACATAGTCAAGGCCAAGTCCCAGAAAAACTGAAGGAATCATAAGCATTGAAGACTATTCTGGGAGGCAGCATAGTGCGTGTTTAGGCCACATACTGAGTACTTACAGAGCAAAAATCTTTTCCATCAGCTTCAAAGGGAGTTAGACATCACGTATGAGTGGTTTAAACTGGAAGAAGTCCATGCATAAAGAAGGGAGAAATTTATGGTTGGCCATGATCATGGGACTTCCCTTTTGCTGGAGGAGACTAAAATAGAACCACCTAGACAAGCAACTATAACGTGTTGCATTTGAAGATACCTTCTCACAGATAATACATACACATGCAAATGAATTAAGCAAGAGACTGTTGTTTTACAGTGATCATTTTTGTTTTTAAATCCTGGGTGGTGTTTGGAAACTATGGGCAGAAGGTAACTTGGTAGAATGACAAACAGATTTGGATTTTGAGGTAGGGCAGGGCAGGGCATTAAAATAAAGCCAAGTGGTATCTTTTACCATATAAATGTGGATATGTTTTGAGAGAGAAAAAAACAACTACATTGGCGTGGGCTGAACTAAGGAAACATTTGTGAATCCTTTGGTGTTTTTTTTTTTAAGCAAACAATAATCCTCCAACCAGTGCCTCTTCTGATTCTGTTTTGTTTCATTGCATGCCCAAACTCATAGCTAAAAAACACAAGGAAGCCATACAAGGCTCTCTGGGTAGCAAGCCAGGAAAGGTGAAAAAAGGGCCAGTACTCAGAAGCCTCCCTTCCAACAAATTAGCCAGGTTTATAGCTTTGAAGGACAACTCACACCGATCCTGATGGCAGGGCTGTTTGCCAAGCCTGGGGAAAGAAGATCAAAGGATAGCAGTGCTTCAAGAGAAGTGAGCACTGAGTGAGTTCAGAGTCGCTGCCCTGTGCCTCCGGAGAAACAAGCTGGCAGGCTGGGAGCACCAGCATAGGAAAAGCTGCACCATCTGATAAAAAAGCCATGAGCAAGTCAGATTGGTCTGAAATACAGGCATATACATCCCTTTTTGCTCTGCTTAAGTGCAAAATACAATTTTGCAAGTGAATCAGTGACAATTTTTGGAAAGACTTTTCCACTCACTCCAGCCAGCTGCTAAATGAGACTCTCAAGGGGAAACATGTACGGGTACCCTCCCTTCAGACCTGCTGGGCTCCCCTGGGGCAGAGCCCAGGGAGCTGTCACTTCACAAGCTCCTGCCTTCAGGGATGCTGCTCTGGAGGACGTATTTGGGCAAAGATCACAAAACTTCTCACCTTATCCAGTAAGCAGCATGAGCCTGAAGAAGGAAGGTATGCAAATGGTCCAGGAAACTGTTCCCTTACAGAAGTGAAAAGCCACAGATCAAAGCTTACTTCTGCTATTACCCTGTATAAAAAAATATATCTGCAATCATGAGTCAGAGCCCTTCAAATAATGCCTTATAGGCCTATCACTTTGGAAAAGTGCTTTTCTGTACTAAATGAATAAAGATATTAGCTTTATACATTTTTTATATATAAATCACAAGTTAATGCATAATTACTTAAAATACAACGCATCTCTGGAAAGCTTCCATATGAAACAAAACTGAAAAGGCTAAGAATACTTAGTTAAGAAAGAAAATTAATAAAATTAAGTCATAAACAGTATAGAACCAAGCACATCGATTCAGTTTGTGAAAATTCAGAAACTAATAAAAGAAAATATGTCTTGAAAAGAAAATACAGTGCATAAGTGACTGTCATCAAGGCCAGTAAATCAATACAACAAAGACACAGCATTTAGTGGCTAGAAGAAAATCCCATATATTAATTCCACAGTAAGAATTAAACCAAAAGCACCAAGCTGGTTAGAGGACTGAAACTCAGATATCACTGGGGCTTTGGACAAGCTCTTTTTTCAAGGGGTAGTTGGAGCGGTACACTGCCCCCCAGCACTTGCCACCCTGGCCCAGCACAGCCCAGGATCAAAGCACACTATAGTCCCACACATCATTTTTTCACAAGGTCATTTCTCAGCTCTATCAAATAAAGTATCTCCTGTTACTGTAATTCTCCTTGGGCACTGCAATTGGTTAGAGTAATCCAGTGGCACTCACATCACACTGGGTGGGAGCAGACCTGGCACAGAAGGAACAAGTATTGCTCAGCTGTTCTGCCCCGCCAGCTCTGCCTGCCCACACTGACCTCCCCGAGCAGCTCAGCTGTTCATGGAGCAGACATGGAGTTTTAGCCTAATGCACACACTTTTCCCTACTGCATGCCACAGAATATCATACACTCTCATATAAAAAAAGCATGCAGTGCTGTGTGAGCCTAAACATAGATGGAAAACTGCATTGATACTGGAGCGAAAAATCCTTTGTAATATATTGCAGATACAGAAATTGTTACTGTCCTATACATTTTCCGTCATTGCTTTCTATGCAAAGCTTGAGACCATCTTTAGGATAAACAACTTTCCAGAAGGTCACCAACAACTCTAAATACTATTCATGGAAGGCAGAAGTCAAAATTATTTCTACCTTAAAGAGTGCATCCCATTTTCTGCTTTATCATGAGTTTACAAAGTACGTAAAATATAAGGTACTCTCAAAAACTCAATTTGGACTGAGTTCCCCAGGCATAGCAGTGACAAGGCTAATGTTAGAGAAGAATAATCTATTTACTGCATGTATTTGGTAAAGCTTTCCCAGCACTACTGTGCAATAGTTCTCAGGAAAGGGATACAGCTTATTTTTTAAGTACTTCACTAGATTCAACTTCAGTTTGAATATTCAAACTTTAAAAGCAATCTTTTTGTAGCCAAGCTTGCATCCAAGAATAAAAAACCAAACTAGGTGTGGGAAGGAGAAAGGACTTCACTGATCAACTTTGCCATATGAACTGGAGGCACAAGCAAAATCAGTTTTGGTCCCTATTCATGTATTTATAAATAGAAACACGGTAGAGGAGATAGAGGTCCTCACTTAGCTGTGCTGTTCACTGCTGAAACCAAAATGCTGGAGCACATCTTTCCTAACATTCCATAGCAACAGTGTGGAAATAGCTCTCACAGTGAGCCGACTAACCTCTCTTTATCAGCCAAGAAAACCAGGCACTTGGAGAATGCAGCTAATCTTCTCCAAGGTGGAGAGCTCAAGGGCTGCAGTGGGTAACTGTGCAAAGTGTTCCTTTTTCCTCTACTGATTACGATGAAAGTCTGGATTTTTCAGTTTCTACTGCATTTGCATTTTTACCAAGAAACATTTCATTCCATTCCCAAAGAAAAACAAGCAAAGTTCTTAGCGTTCCCAAACTGGAACATTCTTGTCAAAGAATTTAACACACTGGCAAGATTCAGGAGACTTGATGTGAAAGAACTCATCTAGGCAGCAACAATGGCAAAAGCATAGCTTAAAGCTTATTGACTGAGAACCACTTTCACATCAGGAGAAAAAGAATAAACATAATGTTTTGCATGCCAGATATGAAACATGCAGTAATATAAGTAACCATACAGATGGCTGGTTCTAGAGCAGACTTTACAGCTAACTGCAGGGTAACAAGTTTTAAGCCATGAAATGTTTTTTAAGCATTAGGCCATCATCTAAAGATTATGAGGCAGATAGAAAAGTTGGGACACCAAGGATAAGAGTTTGAGTTCAGAATCCAGAAAGTCAGGTCCCTCTGAAAAGGCTTGGAGCCCTTCTGCTCCTTACTTCCCTAATGATGTAATTTGGCTCGACAAAAGCAATTCTGTCTCCTTGTAAGCCCTGCTTCTATTATGGCATGTTAGATGGTATGACATATAGCGTCTTCAAATGGAAGACATATTAATTCTCTATTCTGTCCTAAAATTGAAAAATAGTTTTGTGTTGGACAATTAGTTTCCAGAACATTAAACTAGGTCAAGCCCTACCCAGCAGAAATATTTCTGTACTGTAGTGCTCTGTTAAATTTTTATCTGTCCTCTTCTTCCCTTCTTACTGTTCCTGCCTTTCTGTTATGAATTGTTGTCTTCTGACACATCAGACTAATTGAATATATATCATGCAGAAAGGCAGTTTGTTTTTTTTTCCTGTCTTGTCCAGCTGTAACCAGTTCCTCTGTCACCCTTGTAAATATTTTCCTTCCATTTTAGACCATTGCTACAGCATTTGTGTTGCTCTTAGTGGTGTGAAATTCTCTCACTCCCTTTTCCTTACCAGCCTCTGGCTACATGTGTTCATATGGAGTAGAAATGTTGTCATAAGGTACTGGATGGTGATATGGTACAAAGAAACATCTCAAAGAATAAAAACCTTGCCAAAGATGGAATATTAATTAGAATGAAGAGACAA
>JAWWEU010000040.1:19489445-19539589 GCA_035583155.1 Acropternis orthonyx
GGAGGGGGCCGGGGGAGAGCAGCCCCCAGGAAATCAAGTAAGCGCCCACTCCTGGGGGAATCCAACCACCTGCCACAGGATGGAGAGGATTGTGATGAGAGTCTGAGGACACCACCTCAAGCTTTAGTCCATAAAGAACTTAAACTGCATGATTTACAAGGGGTGCACTGATTGGCCTGAGAAGCTGGATGCTGCCTGCTGCTGCTGCAAAAATTTGGGGGACCTGCTGAGATTGCACTTGTGCTGGAGAAGAATGTGTCCCTTGAAACACAGGGTGGGAGTAACTGAGCTCTTAAGTTTCTGGGTAGCTTTGCAGCTGTGCTGCCTCAGCTCCCTGGCTGCCAGGCTTCAGCTGAGCTTTAATCAAGACTGCTTGGAGCCAGGTGTTAACCAGTGTTGTAGTAACGTATCCTGACAGGAGCTCAGGTATGGTCTCAGCATTCAGGACATTACTCCAGACCCACAGACTTTTAAAAGCATATACCTTATTACCCATTTTAGTGTGCCAACAATCTTTTTTCATTCTCTTCTGCCAAAATATCTACCCAAAAAAAAAAAAAAGGGTTTTTTTTTTAATGTAAAGAGCTGGTCCTGCCTGATTATTTTTGTTGATATCCCTGCTCATTGTTTGCAATCTTCTTTCTCATGACAGGCATGCTGAAATGTGACGTTAGGCTTTGCCATATACACAGTTTGGGAGAAAACTAACTGAAATAATTCTAGGTATGGAATGCAGAATATGGAAGTACAAGACTGTAAATTAGTTAAAAACAATCCAAGTGAATTTCCACAAAGTCATACCTTTCTTTGCATCAGTGTGAAAATTACTATTTTTTCAAGGTGTTACCAAGGGATGCATAGTCCATTTAAAGAAAAGCATAACACATTCGTGGCACATGTCCAAGGCTAAAATTAAACTAAACTAAATCTGGAAGTGAATTAATATAAACTGTTTTGCATCAAGACTCAAGGGACAAAAATTACAAAGAAGGAAATTTTTTTTCTTTTATAGTTTGCTGCTACTTTTTGGCAGTTACAAAGAGCCACCCTTATACAGAGTGATTGGAGAGCATCTTTAAGCAGGGTCTTTAATTCCTTTTTGGGAATATGAACAATAACAACCGTGATAAAAGCAACTTCATGTTCCAATAAATACATTGTTTCTGTTTAATTCATGTTTTCCCAATACAGTTAGCGTGTTACAGGTCAGAGGAAAAGAAAATTGCATACCACAGAGATCATTCTGTCAGGTAGCACATTGAAAATATTTTCCATGACTGTTCCACAACAATAAAAAATGTTTCTACAAATACATGAGCAACAAAATGAAGCCTACAGGAGAATCTCCATCCCTTATTGCATGCGGGGTTGGAAAACAGGAACAATGGATGAGGAAAAGGCAGAGGTACTTAATGCCTTCTTTCTCTCAGTTTTTAATAATAAGACCAGTCATTCTCTGCATACCAACTCCCTGAGGTGAAAGACAGTGATGGGGAGCAGAATGAAGCCCCCATAACCCAGGAGGAAATGGTCAGTGACCTGCTACACCACTTGGACAGACATGAGTCTATAGGGCTGGAGAGGATCCACCCAAGAGTACTGAAGGAGCTGGCAGAAGTGCTCACTGAGCCACTTTCCATCATTTATTAGCTAACTGGGGAGGTCCCAGCTGACTGGAAGCTACAAATGGGTTGAGATGGGACTAGCAGAATGGCACATGGACCAACCAATTCTTTATAATTGGGAAGCTGAGCCCTGTAATCTCTTTATCATCCTGTCAGTGAGTTAATGGTCATTACTGTGAACAGATTCTTATTTTATCAAGCAAGTCAAGGCATCACTGGTGCTTTTCATATGATAATACTGAGGCTTTACACCACAATTAAAATGAGTGCAATTTTTTCAGCTTTACCTAGGCTTAACTGCAACCTCTCAACTTGCAAACACCACCTTGAAAGTCTTCTCAAAGACACTTGTGTAGCACACTATTCTTATGACCAAACCTCTTTCCTTCTCTCATTCCCTCGCCTCTAAATGCAGTATAAAAGACATAGAAGTGGAAACAACAGAGGAAAAAATAGCTGAAAAAATCCTTCCCTATACATAGTGTAACACTACCATCCAAAGCAGAGCAACCAGAGCTTAACAACTGTTTTTGTTCAGGATTTTCATAACTCCAATAAATGTTTCTTTCCTTTATCAGCACTGAAAATATTCTAAAGTCCTCATGAGAACAGTTACATATTTTCAAAACAGAAATATCCCATTGGGCTTTGGTTGTTATTAGAAAAAAGTAATTTTACAATATTTTGCCTTCCAGCTCCCCTCTCCCAAGAGCAACCACCTACCACTGCTGATATCTTCAATTTTTTAAAATGTTTTACTTTGTCCAAATGAACATGGAAATCAGTTTTCATTCAAATATGCAATGAACTCAAGAGTTAGACTTGAAAAAAGATCTTTCTTTGTTAAGTTGGCATTTTTTTCAGGTTCAAGATATCCTTTAGTACTTAAATTGGATGGCAGCAATAATTTGGTTTTGTTTTCAAAGGATGCTTCTAATGCTACCATTAAATAAAAAAATAAATCGAGAACTGAACTTAGCTAAGTGTGAGCACATGTAAAACTGAGCACACTGAGACCATGCAGGGCACTGTTGATCTTGGACCCTAAAAGGAATTTTATTGAAAGTTCAATGATCTTCAGAGGTGACTCTCTCAACCTTGTAATTTTCTGTGTTATCTCATTACAATTCATGTAGAGCAAAATGAAAAAAAGAAACAACTGAGTCTCGAATCAACTTCTGCAATAGCACCCAGATAAGTGTTTCTATTGCTTCTTTTAAACTCCCAAAATTTAGTGAATTGAGGAAAGGAGAGAAAATACAGGGAAGGAATAGCTTTCCTTAGGGAAGTACTCCAAGCTCATGTGCACTTTACTGTAGTCCCTTTTCACGACAGAAAACCCATTCAGGATGTAAATCTATTAAATATGGAAGCTGATAAAACACAATGAGAGCACTGTGGAAAAAAAAAAGAAAATAAAGTAGACAGTAAATGTTTTCAGCAGTCCCTATTTGCACCAGTCTCCTACCTAAGGAGTAGTCACCGAAGAGGAAAGACATGCACTCTAGGCTGCCTGTCATCAATACACATGAACATAATTGTTGCATCTACACCGGGCCAAAACCAAACCTGTGACCAGTGGAGGAAGGTTCTTCACTGCAGCACCATTCTCCACAGCCCTTCCTCTTTTCAAAATCAAATTTAATCAGTGTGAAGGAGGTACTGCCAGCCAGCTAGATACAACGTTAACAACTCATAATCTATGTATTAAAGGAGGAAGTTGAAGCCAAGATTCTACAGTATGATTAATGGCTTCTGGGTGTATAGTTCAAGGTACTGTGAAGAAATGCTGAGTTCAGCTTTTGGAGCAAAAAAATAATAATAAAAAAATAGTCAGACTCCTTTAACATCCCTTAAACTAAACTAGCTTTGTGTATCCCAATCACTGTTTTAGGATGGTTGCCATGGGGCCCTTGAGAGAACTACCACGGGAAATTAATTAAGCTGCAATACATCACATTTAAAACCTGGTGTCCTTGCTTTAGGTTGCACTTCAATCTTTGCTCAGCCAGCCAAATAGGTGGGGTAAACATGCATTTAGAGATGGCAAAAACAAGGTCTTTCCCGAGGGCCTGGGCAGGTGAGCAATTTTCCATGAGGTAAGCAAGGGCGTAAGCCTGTGGGTGTGCTGCAATGGCCCCAGTGCATTCTCTTTCCCTACAGTGCACACAAGGCATCCTGCTGCAAACACATACACTGTGAGTACCATTGCCATCCCTGCTGCGGGTCACCCTGCAGCCCACAGCCAACACTCCCTCAGCGCCCACTCAAGCCATTGGCATACACTTCACTTCAGCAAGGACAAAAGCCTGGCTGCTCATCCCACAGCCACATGAGTGCTGTCTGGACTGCTGTGGAGTCACCTCACCTGAGAGAGGAGCTCACCCCACTGAAGGAGAGCATTGGGCTCCTCTGGAGCAGAGTGGTCTTGGTCTGCCTCTGCTGTGTGACACCAGGCAGATATGGGCAGTTCAGGTCAGCTGATTTGCTGTTGGTGACTGTGAGGAATGAGATCCAAAGCCACTCAAGAGTATTTGGCTTTTTGACTAGCTTCCTTTGTGGCTCTCATTTACCAGTGATCATGTAAACATAAATCATTGTTCCCTCTGCATCACAACAGGTACAGCCTGGCCTTCACACAGGTCTTCTCTGCTCTCCATCTCTGCTTCCCAAACCTGAGACCATCCTTTGGCCTCCTGCTCACCTTCAGAGCAGCTGCTCCTCTCCACGCCATCCAGCATGGATGGCCACCACTGCATTTTCTAAGCTGGCAGCCACCCTGGCTGAACACCCAACACAGCAGCTGCCCTCCAGCAACAGTCCAGTGATACCAAGTGCCCACTTGGGTACTGTCCTGACCTCCACTACCTTTGCTTCCTGGATGGACTTGGAGGGGGGGCCCTGAAAGAGCTGATGATCACTTTGGCTGTGCTTGTGGAAGGGGTAGAGATAAGACCAGGTCCATTTTCATACAAACTCAAAAGATAAATCGGCAGAAAGGACAAAAGGACAATCTGGAGAGAGCTATGAGTCTCTGTTCAAAGGCTGATGAAAGGGGATTTAAGGGAGCATATGACAGCAAGGAATAGTTGTCTCAGCCCACTGAGCTTCAAGTCTCCCCCTTTCCTGATATCTAATACGCCCCTTCAAATTGATCTCTGTGTGTAGGGGTTGTATGACATAACTACAATGGTTAGCTGCTCCTGGGGATACTCCTGCACCAAAAAGATGCTGGTAGCAAGAATCACTTAGGTCACCTCCCCTGTTCTGGCACTGCCTGAATACCAGAAGGCAGCAGAACAAGATGCTTCTTTTGTCTTAACATTTTACTGCTTGTAGATCTTTGGTATATTTATGGCTCAGCCTGAAACACCTGCAAGAGTCTGTGTACTAGGCACACTGGGCTCATTCAGCAGAACCTAGTTTTACAAGTGAGATGAAGCTCGGCCTTCTTTCCACACTCAGAGAAGATACACATTCACACTTAAAAAAAAAAAAAAGAAAAGAAAAAAAAGGGAAAAAACAAAAAGCAATCCTTCAAGTCCTTTGCTAACCAAATATGCAAATTAACGGCACGGGCAGGCTGTTCTCCCTTCTTGGTTCTATAAAAAGTTTCCATGCAGAAAATGTTTTATAGACCCACTGAATTCCTTTTTTCCCCCCACAGTATTCTGCTAAACTCTCAATTAGAAAACAAAATAAAAATTACAGTACTGTTGCACTAGCTGTTTTCATGTACAGGTGGGTCAAGAACCTTCTTCATAGCCACAATACCTATAGCACAACTATCCACCAAAGTGAAACCTAAATTCCATGGAATTACTGCAGCAGCTTTGAAGTGCATAAACTGCCAAACCATTCAGAAAGTTAATAGATTTGTTTATGGACTAGACAAGGCTTAATTAAACCAGGCAGCTCTGAAGAAGAGTAAATCCTCTCTCTTTCTGTCTTCCCCTCCCCCCTCTTTTTTCTACCTAGAGTATCTTTCTCCTATTGGCTTTCCCCTTCCTAATAATCCCATCACAAATGACAGATATGTTATCAGTCATCACTGGGATTTGACACATTCTTTAATACCTGTCATGACAGCTCTGAAGTCTGCATGCTACTCTATTGTATTCCAAAGCATTTGCAGGAGGTAATGGACACATCAAATAGCAATCAATGGCTCTGCTTTATTGAACTGCTGAAGGAAGCATTATTCCATTGCAATATGGAAGTAGATGTTTAAAAAGCCTAATCTGCGATTATTCAAAATTACACACATAGTAATTAAATATAGAACAGTATAAATAGCTTTTCAACTTTCTATGCCTGTGATCATCCTGGCTACAATGTAGAATTGATTATTAAATTATTATTGATAGGAATGTTTTAATATTTAAAATAGCTATCAGTATTGGTAACAGTGAAGATCATATTAGTAATCCAAGGTCTTCATTAAAAGGTTCAAATTATGATACTCATGTTGATGTGACAGTGTATTGCTGTGCCCATATAAAGCACCTCCTGGTTCCTTGGGTCTCTAATAGAGAACCTGATGCAGAAGTGAGGTGCTAGTCATGGCTAGAACCAGAGTCAACATCAAATGTGAACACCTGAATTGATATGAAGACAATGAGATTGTGAAGTGTGTCATTCACAGCAATTGTCATTACTGTCAAAGACTAAAAGTGAGTGCACTAGAATATAGTTTGAGAGTGTCTCCCTGATGGGGACACAAGGAAAAGACAGCATTTTATCACTGAGCAATAAGGACAAGGAACTCTAATGAACAGGCTTTCTATGAGTCCATTCCTAATGCCTGATGATTTCTGTGGACCTCTTAATACAGGTAGGGGTTTTTTTTGTTCAAGCCCTCAAAAGAGCTGTAAGATACAGCACCCCACAGAACAAATTCAATACAGAGCTCTCCAAACAGATACATTTTCTTTTGATCAAATTCTAACATTACTTCAGAAGATCCTGGTCATCTGTGTGTAATACTTTTCAGGCACAAAAATAAAGTAATTTCTTACTATAACATTTCTTTCAAGCCCTAAACTTACAAAAGGCTTTCTCTCAGTTGATTTCAGCTGCTGCAAAGCATCTTATAGCCACAGTCTCTGCCAACAGCATATGAGCTGCATGACAGCAGTGCACTTTGCCATCAGTAAAAGCAATGGGTTGTTGTTCTCAATGCATTTACAATTTTGCACAAAAGCAGAAAAACCCACCCTCAACAAAAACAAAAAACCCACACAGATCGGGGACAAAGCAGCCCTGTGTAACTTAAGGCCTTTTCAGCAAGGCAATAAAGCTAAGGCAGAACTGTGAGCCGGAGTCAAAAGGAAGTCTCCCATTGACATAATGAGCTTTGGAGCAGGTCTGGAGTGAAGAAGAGAGGCAAAACACGTTCAGCCACCTAAGTGATTACATGTCCTTTAGACAAAATTAGTTAACGAGTGTGTCGTGTTTTAAGAGTTTCAAGGCATTGTTTGCATCTACAGGAAATAAACGAGCAAACTGGGCTTTCTTACCATGCAATTTTATTTAGGAGAGACACAGAGTAAATTTTGCATCTGTCTAGCACTCGGGACCAAAGTGATGGCATTTAGCGGGTCAGGAAGTTCTTCTCAGGATGCAGCAAATCCTGTTCCAGGGATCTAAACCACTGCAAGAACAGCACTGGTCGAGCATAAACTCACCCTGCCAGCTGAAGCACTTTCAGAAAAGCTGAAAGGTGAAGTTTGTATCAGTGGGCTTCACATCAAATCAGATATTGCAATTTCTTGAGCAACCAGCATAAAAGCATGCCACTAACAAACTTGGTATCATATTTTCTGATTATGATCTTACACCAGGGCCTGTTCCAGATCAAATTTGTACTGTCAGCTGAGCCTGGGTTGCATGGAGGCAAGATCATGGCAGCACAGCTCCATTGAGAAGTCTTCCCAGCTCCCTTCTGGCTCTGCTCCAAGGAGCATTACTGCTTCTCCTGCTGTCTACACTACCAGTTATTCCTTTCATATACGCTCTCAGCTGTAAGCAAATCAACACGCCAATCCCTTTGGACACAAGGCTTAGCTTATACTTAAGGCTTGCCATTTTGCTTTGTACTTCAGACATTGATTTCCATTGTCTCAGCTATCACTCAACAAAAGGGCATTTAATTGCTGTCTCATTTAGTCTGGTGGAGAAGAGGAGAACAACTTTTACCAGTCCTCTGATTGATGGCAGTCATTAAGCACCTTCTAGCACAATACTGACTTACTAGAAGCACAATTTACATGTGAAGTTCACTGCCACACAAGTGAATCAGATTTGCAGCTATGCTTACTTGAACAACTTCAGAGACAGAATCTTCTAATGAAATGAATTTGCAGAAATGCTTACACTGACCACCCATTTAAAGGGAAAACTTTGAAGATTAATGAGGTTTGCTGAAAGCTCCTAGAAACAAAAGAAAGTTTAGTAGAGATCTCACAGTTTTTGTTTCGCTTTTTAAGCACTACCATGTAGGTGCCTAAAGGGTTGTTAAAAAAAAAAACAAAACAACCACCCAACCAACACAATTTATACTTATTTACATATATTTAACACTAGAAAACGCTTCATATCCACTGTGCATCAAACTTCCCAATTGCATACTGCGAAAGGCAGTGCTGAAGAATCCCAAAAACTGTTTTCCCCTCTTGGGTGAACATTTCTATTTTCTTTGTGATGGAGGAACCAAGAAAATTAATATCCACATTTAATATCCTCCACGTTCTGTAGAGCAATAAGCCACATGCCTTGGTGTTCAAGCCAAACTGCTGACAGTGGATTTTTAGTATTCCTATCGTTTTATTAAAAAGCACAAGGATGCTAATCTCCTTTTCAAAAGAACAGAGTAAAGAAACAACTAGATCAGTGAAGGCCTCCTGAAACACCACCTTTAATCAATCCAGTTATGTGAAACTTGCAGTAATTTCAGTAAAAGCTGATGTAGTTTGATGCAGCTTATCAAAACATTTAATAATTACAAAATCTAACATCAAGCGTCTTTTGAACACCAGACTTTCCAGTCAGACATAGAAACAAGCTGAGGCACTGGGTATTATCAGGCACACCTTTGTGCATTTTTTTTAAGATTTGCCATGGGAGAGGCAGATTGAGAAAGGTCGACTTTCAGTTAGGGAATGTTGTACAGCCAAACACGCAAGAACCCATATCATCTCAGCTGTGGGAGCACTAACCCTGGCCAGGCAGAGGCTTTCTGAAACCATGTTAGCTATACCCGCAGAAAAGCACTTCTGACCACCTTCAGAACATATCCTTTGTTATTCACATAATTGGTTTAAAATTCCACAGCAAAATTACTCTACTATTACTTGCATTCAGTGAGTCCACTCCTTACATTCACATCCCTCAGTGATACTCATCTTTTCTAATGTGCATTTCTAAATAAGCTTAAATAGTGGCTATTTCTGTGTGATCTCACGCTTTTTTCTACATTTCAAAAAATCATGATTTTAGGTACATAAATGGATGCATGAAGGCAGAATGTACTTTTTTGGTTTAGAATAGCTGTCTTCATTTTAATCCATTCTGCAGTTCACATGCATGGAAAATGGTATTTTGACTCCTCCTTTTCCCATTAGTTTTTAAGGGAAAATAAAACTTAAAACACAGAAGCATCCAAAACAAACAACAACAACAACAACATGAAATCCAGCAAAAAGCCTCCTAAACTGGCATGTCGCCAGATTACTAGCTAAACACTGGAATACACTTGTTCCCTTAAACTTGGCACTTTGTAAATTTTATTTTCCTCTCCCACTGTTTCCCTTCTCTTCTGTGTTGGACAGAAGACACGTGTTTCTCTTGCTGGAAAAGCTAAATGCTACCTTCCGAAAAGTACAGTCTATGGAAAATTATTACTGGCAGCTGCCATGAAGGTGGCACACACGATCCCAGCACCACCTTTCACCTTCCCCTCCTGGCTCCCGCCAGGCTGGAACCAGAGCTCCCAGCAGCGGCACCTCCAGAAGCATCACCGGCACCAAGAAAGCTACCAAAACACTTTTAAACCACTTTGCAGCTAAAAAACAGACCCAGAGTCATGTTTGTGCAACCCCTCTATCAATCTAGCTTCAGATCTCTTTGGTCACTTGAGAATAAAGAAGGTTTTACAAGCTGGTTTCTGAGAAGCCTGTCAAGCCAGCACATGCTAATCAACATGAACAGATCCTGGAAAAGAAGGTGATCGAATCTCTCCGATCATCCTCAGAGTCACAGTCAAACCCATGCACCTTTGAGATTCAGGTCAATCACACATCTGCTCAGCATTCCCCTGGGAGACTCAGAATGTAAGTGCAAAATTAGGGCAACCACTAGCACAGCAGTAGGCTGCAGCATGTTGCTGGCAGAGGCACAAACCTGCTCTTCTATCCAGAACATCATCTATAAATAGGTTTATGAATACAGAACCTCTGCCAAGTTATTCTTGCTTTCTCTTTTTTTTTCCTTGCTAATTTTTAATTCCCCTTGCAAGACGGTCTCCTAGAAGTTTTATCTCCATTAGTAGCAATAAACATTTATTAAATGCTCCAGCAATGTCTGAAAGTCTTGATGAATAGCAACAAATTTGTCTATAAAAACAGAATATAATTTCTCATTCAGAAAACTAATGTATTAAAAAAAGGGAAAAAAATTAGCTTACCGGAAAGCAGAAAGGTCACATGAGAAGTCTGTGGGCACACCACACCTTGGGAAACGAGAGCCCACTTTTGCTGGGACTGCAGGAGGAGACAAGGCAGCGTCAGTGCTCACTCTTGTTCAGCTGTGCTCCAGTGGGGTACCAGCTGAGCCCCAGAACTGAACCCTGGGCCGTCTCCCTCACTCTTCTCACCTGGAACAACAAAAACAGGCACTCAGCTCCCTCAGCACAAGAGCAATGCAACATTACACACCCAAGACAGGCTGAGGGATGTTCACACTGCCTGTCTGCTGGAGATTCGACGCAGCCTCATAAGCAGGAGAAACTCATTACAGCTGCCATTATTGATAAGCATGGTTCTCTGCTTTTCTCTACTGCAGATGCCCTTGCAAAATATCTTGGGGATATGCAAAGCACTAGAAACCTATCTACAGAGCATCCTCACTCTGCCTTGAAGGGGCCTCTTTTCTAGAAGATAACAGTAGACCCATAACAAACTTACTCAAGCCCAATCTGTGGCAAGAACACTTTGTGGTAACAATTTTGCTCCGAGCTGCAAGTATTTGCGTGACCAAACCAACCAGTGCTAATTTCAAGTAGGGACATTAATGAAAGACTTGAATGACCTTGTACTTTCATCTAGTACCATTCCCTTGTATCTCTGTTTTCCCCCTCTCCTTCTCAACCCTTACATATTTCACCATCCATTTTCAAGGATGTATGCCTAAATGAAGCCCATTATTAAGGCTCAATTTTCAAAAGCAATATCACCTTGCAGTTTCCTTTTGCTTCAGAAATTAACTTCTAGGGGCATATTCTCGAAAAGCCTGCATCTATACTTATTTCAACTTTCTGGGGAATAATTGAGTATGGAAAGTAAGATTTAGCATTATTAAATTTTTATTTCCATCTAAAAATTAAAGGAAATCCACAGTAAAGGCCTAGGAAAGCTTTTTTTTCCCCCCCAAGTTTGCCACCACCTTTACTTGTATGTATCCTCTCCAGTGAGGGGTCTTTCAACACTCAAAATCTATAAGGACTTTATATATGAAAACTCTTTAAAAAATATTTTAATCTCAAATTATGAGAAGTATCTTTTCATGTGCCACAAACTGAAAGGATTCAATGCATTTAGGTAAAATTAGCCTGGTAAGAAAACTAAGAAAATGTATCCTAAATTCTCTCTAAGGTAATGCTAAGGAAGGACTTGGGGGTAAAAGACAGTATTGGTATTTACTGTAGAAGAAATCCCAACTTTACAGTAATACATTTTCTACATGCGATTCTGAAGGCAGGACGCTATTTTTAAAATCAGCTCTTGTGTCACAGGGCTGTCAGACCTGTCTGCAGCGAAAGCAGTGGGATCCCTCACGCGCTCCACACCTCTCCCTGCCACCACCATCCTCCCAGTAACACCTCCTCCCTCTGCAAGGCACAAGGTCAAGCACAAGCCCATCTCTTGTGGATCATCACAGAGCCACTTCCCAGCCCTGAACTTCCACTGCCTCCATCATGTCCATGAGCCAAACCTCTTAGCTGGCTGACAGGTTTACTGCATAGTAAAAAGCTGACTTTTCAAAGAGACTCTCAGAAGATAAACTTTCTGATGCTTTTTCCCCGCCCACAAGATTCTTAAGCATCTGTGTTTCTTGATTAATACTAAACACAAGAAAAACTTGTGCAATGCAGGAAGATCTTTTTCCATTTCTCTGTGTGGTTGCTCTCAGCAGAGAGAAATAGAGACATTATTTAATAGATATCCAGGGAATAAAGTGCAAGAATTCCAGTCCTAAAATATCATAAAGACCAGATATTAAAATAAAAAAGAAACAGACTTTTTCCATCATTAAGGTGAAGGAATGTCATATGGGACTGGAAATTTCTCCTCAAATCCAACAGAGCCTTATTCCTGTTGCCCTGATACTTCTGTCATTGCTGTCTTCTCCCTTCTCCAAGAACTGCATATACCTTCTTTCTTAATCCCTGCAACACATTGGCCATCAGTCTATCGCTGCTACACTGCAAGGGAACACCAAGGCAAGAAAGGGGTAATCCCCTCAGAAAACCACTCACATGGGTCTCCCAAGCAAGTGGATACATACTCTTTCTTCTCTCGTTTGTCAAGAATCACAGGTATTGCTCTATTCTAATAGCATTATTTCAATCAAATAAACACCATCACCAGTTTTAAAGTTGAGCCCTAGCCTCAAACAGTGTCTAAAGTGTCTGTTGTTAGATGTGGAGGGCTTTTTCTTCAGCATGCCCATAGTTTGCTTTAAAGCTCATTGTATAAGGAGGAATAGTTGAGATGCAAAGTTGAATTTAAGGATCCTAGGAATAGCTGTGCATGATGCGTGGCTGGCCAGCAGGTCTACTGAAAGTATGCACTTCCGTACATGCAGTCACAACAGTGAGATCCCTAATCATATGCAGTAACCAAGGAATGGAATAGAAACCAGTTTATGAGTTAGCTCCCAGAAGCACAGAGAGGATGTTTTGTTCTCTTCTCCTGAAAGAGGACAGTGAATACAGCTCATATTAAAGCCCAGATCCACAACCCTCCAGGCTTAATTAGAAGATCATGAAGACTACAAAATGGCATTGAACACAAAAAAAATTATAATTTTTCAAGTAAATTTAGTAGAGTGAGCACTCTAACACAATCTACAGTCCCTCATCCACCCTCTTTTCCTCTTTAATGATACAGAGTTGGCTGCAGATGCAACAAAACCTGTCAGCAACTGCAAGGTGTACTAAAGCAAGTCTCCCCTATTATTCCAGATGTCTAGATGAATGTCACTGACACTGCTAACACCTCTGACATTTTATAATCAATTGCCACCATCTACAAAGGAAAAAATACCACCACTTTAAACACACTCAGAAAGAAAGAAATTTTTCTCAATTAATTTTAAGCTTGCTCTCTCTGATAGCCAAAACATGAAACATGAGGCAACCTAACAAGCCAAATATTAGTGAGATTGGTTTCTGGCAGCTAATGCCTATTCTGTTTGTGTATAAACAATTGTAGTTTATCCATCTCTTCAAAATAACTGCAGTATGAATAATCCTAAGGACAGCAGCAAAGAAAACTGCCAAATACTCGTAGCTGAAGAAAAATAATAATTTAATTTTAAAAGCAACTATGAATATCAGACTATCAGCCCATTGTTAACATCAAATACCTATCTGAGAAATCTAGTATTTTGTGGATTACAATCTTAGAAGACTAAAGGGCCTGACTTTTAGCTATACTTGTGCTGCTGGTGAAGGATGATGGAGCTCTTGCCATACATTGCACATTTACCCTGTGACTGGTTTTTGGAACAGGAACAGAGATTGCTGCCTTTTAAACTAGTATTGCGATAATTTTTAGCCAGCTGCAATATTCCATTGCTATAACCAAGGATGGAGGGCTAAGGAAGAGATTTTCAAACAATACTTTGTAAATGGTCCACAAGTCCGTCTGGTTTATAAACTGTCAGTATGCTCGATGAGTTCAGCAGCTGGAAAGCCCTGGATTAGACAACACTGCCCTTACCTGATAGGTCAAAGCAATCATTTTGAGTTAATACAGAGCCTCAGGGAACACAGGGATGTCTACCTTGAGACCTCCTAAAGGCCTATATTTTGGTCAAAATTATTGCTAGTGACAGTCCTTCTCATCCTCTGGCTGCTAATTCAAACCATCAGTTAGCTCTTGCTTTTCACAGGAGCTCATTGCTATATGTTGTAATATTTGCATCAAATACAATTGCCAAAGGCACTCCAATTTTCACTAATAATTATCATTAGACAGGGAAAAAAAGTTTGTATTTTTGTCAAAAAAGAACCATTTCCTGATGTTTAGCATAGGCAGGATAATGGACACAGGCAGCATCTTGGCTCAGCAGGCAGAAGTAGTAGGTGGTAAATGACAGTACTGCAGAGGGGACAGATCTTTTTCCAGGCGGGAGAGGGGGCAGTGTCTGCTAAAGGAGGCACCCTGATGGCAGGAGATTTATGCATCTGCTCTTGTGTCAGTCTAGGAGGAGGGAATTATTATGCAAGGCCAGCTGCAGGGGTGTGCACTGCTGTCGGGAAAAATTAGAAGTCTAGCAATGAACTATAAAGAAGGGAGAAATGACAGAGTGAATGAAAACCCCATGATAAACCCATTTAGGGTCTCTTCTCCCTGGGATGAAAGATGAAGTCTAATCTCTTTGGCATATATCCTGGCTGAGACTCAAACAAATATGCCTAGATACGCTCAGGCACACGGCCCAGAATGTGCAGTGACAAAGTCCACCCAAAGGATCTGTAACTGCACGGGGTATGGAGCAACAGTCCTTTTTGCAGCATATTTAGCTGAGTTCTGGGGAAAGAACATAGAACAGTAAGACACTTTTGATCAGAAGAAATCTCATCTTCTGCCGAATGCCTGCCTTGCGTAAAAATCTTGGAAAGAAAGCTTTTCCATTTGAATACCTTGGGGAAGCATGGGGGGCAGGGGTGGGCAGAGAGAAGGGATGACACGACCATAAAACAGTGAACAGCACCTGAACTAAAGCTCTGGTATTTCACTCTTATTTGACCAAAGGATAACTTTCCAATTTCATGTGGCATTCTTTTCCCTAAGAGAATTTCTGTCGGAGTTGGTTAGGTCTGCATAACTTCTTGTCCTGTTTAAGGTAGAGGTTGTTTTTTTTTTTTCTCCTTTGTTAATACACTCAGAGAAATGAAATATTCCAAATATTTCTTCATTGTGCTTGCTAATAAAAACAACAAAGATCTTGGGTCATGCTGGTACTGGATAGCAAGGTCATAGGGAAAGAGGGGGCAAGGAAAGCAGTGCCTTTTAATACACTCCCAAAACTCCCTGGTTACAATTCAAGCCCAAGCCTAAGAGGGGAAGTGTTTGGTAATTTTCCTTTCTGCCTGTCCTGACCACTGTTAAAGCTTAGGGGCTGGTAAAACTCTTTCTGGAATGCTAATGTCCTGCAGGAAGCTAGAAGGTACAAAATGGGAGCTGTTTGGAGAACAATTTCCTGGGGGGTGAAGGGAGGAAGGGAGGTACTTCAATACTTTATTTCAAGTTACACATAAGGACCCATGGTGCTAGCCATATTTTTTACCAGGACAGAAGAAATACATTTTACTCAGCATGCCAACATTGTAAATTCTGCCACTGTATGTCCTTCAGGATAAGCTCTTCGAGATACAATTCCATGAGAAAGGTTTGTTCACTTAAGAGTGTGAGAATAAGGGAGGAAAAAGAAAAAAAAAAAAACCCAGAGGCAGTTCTACTGTAAAAGTCTTCCTTTCTACTACACAAGCACATCCAGAAACACAGACATTTATTTAATTCTCTATGAAATACTTAGAATCCATCCCCTTTCTTTTAAGGATGCTCTTCTATGACATTCTTCCCAGTGGCATCATCTATCAAGTGTAAAAAATGCTATGTTTTTGTGATTTTTTTGTTTGGTTTGGGGTTTTTTTGTGTGTGTGTGTTTTGGTTTGGTTTTTCTTTGAAAGCATCCCCAAGCCCCAAACTGTAATAGTTTGGGGACTTGAGGCATTGTTTCATTAACACTGTTAATTGTTAATGTACACAGTGAAGTTGTATACAGGGTACTGAAGGGAAGAATGGGGCCTTCTGATGAATTAAAGCAAATGGAAGATACCTACATGCATGAAGGCTCAGAGAACATAACCCTGAAGCCACTGTTAGATCAAAATATATGAAAAACCACAGAAATAAAGCACAAGCTTTTACAGTGAGCAACAGAAATAAAACTGGCAAATTCCTAAACTACAAAGCTATATAATTGACAAAGTGCAAACAATACTTCTTACAGCTACATGGTTATGTTTCACTTCTTTTTTTCTAAGGAAAGTAAGGACAGGCAAATGTATAATTTGACTATTGATTCAGGAAAAACTTTCATAGTAAGATATCAAATATATTATGGGAAAGGGAAAAGGAACATAGTTATTTATCTGACTTGAAAATAGCACAATGTCAAGTTAATTTAAAATTCAATTTCAGTTTAAAGCATTACAAGGAAGAAAGAATTCTATGTATCATAGGTTGTAAATTGAAATCCTAGCAAGGTTTTTGTCTGCCAACTAGCTGTGTATCAGCTATAAAGCCAGATTGCAGGTGCTTCTTTTAGGAGATTGGGCTGCAAGGCTCTCAGAAACCACATTCAGAGGAGTTTGTCATTTACTATTCCCAAGGGCATTTTATTTAAATTTTTTTCATAGTCTGTTAGTAAATGGAAAGCTGGTATCACAATAACTCAGAGGTAACTTCTGCAAGGTACAGTACGTGATACAAAAGCACAGAGGGTCCTACCCTGTGGAAATCACCAAGGAGGTGTATACTCACATAGACATATCTTTTACAAAAGTGAACAGGCAGACACAGTTTGTCTGCAAAAACAGCCTTGAGGGTGACATGAATTAAATAAATAAATAAATAAATAAATGCCCCTTGGAGGTTTTTTCCCCCTTTCTAGAGAATACACCTACACAAAAACGCTGTGTTTAGACTTCACACAAAACCTCGAACACAATGGTTTGAGGGAAGAGGCAGGATATTCCTCCCAGTTTTCTGAGCTGAGCGATAAATAAATCTTGATAGGATGTTTAATTCACTCCTAGATTACAAAATGGATGAAAGGCCACTCAGGTTTGGTACATATTATTAAAAAAAAGTGACCCAAGGACAACAGCTGGACTTCCAGCTTCAGGAGGTTCCTGCAAGGTGCATCGGGCCAGTCTGATCAGAATGGCAAATTCTGCTCAGAAAGGCAGATTCTGCTCCTTGGCCATCAGCTGCTAACAACCAGCTGGCCAGCACACAGAAACAGGGCTGGAAGGGCATGGAAAACCTGCACCAACAGAGGAAATATATGTATATCTCTGACCTTCCCTCCTCCAAAAGGAAGGCAAAGAAAAGCTGCCGTTTACAGCAGATGGGGCTATTTTTATTTAGTTACGTAGGCCTTGAACCTCCTTGTACAAACACTGTGAAACCTCAAAACCTTGCTGAGAGAGCAGATGAACACCTCAGAAAGCTTTGGTTTTGTCAAACTGGAATTTAAGGTGTGTGCAAATTGGCACTCAGGAAAGGGTAATATCTGAGAACATGAATTTATCTCTACTGACATATCCACAGCTGGGAACCAGTATGAGCAGATTCCTTGTGCTGATCCATTTCACTTCTCTTTGAAATGGAGGCATGTGGAAAACATTTTTAGAGGTGATAGAAAAGTGTTTTCTTACTGCAGTAATGGGTTTTATCCTTTCTTTGAAAACTACATAATTTTGTGTGCATTTATAATATATACCCATGAAATATTTACATTTTTCATAAAACAATAATTTCTGAAAATGATGGAGTATTAACAAAAGCGAAGGAGTGAGGAATTTGATACAGCATGAGATGGAAAAAAGCCTTTTCCCCTCTCATATGTTTTTTTAAATACATCTGGGCCTCTTCCTGCTCCTACAGCAGTACATGAGACTGTAGTTACACCTTCCCTCCTCAACTTCCCCACTTAAACCCTCACTATTTAAATGGTTTATTCACTTTTTGCCTTACCATGCATTTTTGGACCTAGAGCTCTTAGGTAGATTTTTAAAAACCTTTGCTGGCACTTAATATGGAAACTACCACCACTACACCAATATTTACACACGTGATATTACAAAAATACACATTTGCTTTGATGTACTGCTCTTTCCTTGCTTCCCACTCTGGCAGAAAACCCAGAAGAGGTTTAGCAATGATAAGGAATCGACATACATCTTCACTACGCAGTGCCATAATCAAAAGATTTAAGTCTGAGTGATGCAGTGTCCCTTGCAGAATGGCCAAAACAAGCCTCAGTGTTGCTTAAATTTCTGTGGAAACTAGGAATAATTGTTAAAAAAAAAAAAAATCAGCAAGATAATTCAAATTTAAAACGAGGCTGAATCTACTGCTAGGAAAACCAGGTCACAGCACACGGATATTGCACACATGAGGATACAATACTTGCTTTCTTTCCAAGCTGTCCCTGACACAGCATGTGACTGTATTCTAATGCTACTTTTTAGTAAAACTTTCTCTAATTGCCAGATGTTGCACAATACAAATAAGGAGGACCAGAACCTGGAAATGCCAGCTGCTCCGAGGTATAACCTGCCACAGACTAAAGGAGCCTGAGGCTGGGATACTCCTCACAGGATGGAGGGAGCCTTCTGTGCAGCAGGACTTGAGGCTTCAGTTTCTTGCCAATTTGATGGAGGTTGGTAATTCAAGGTTCACTGGACTCTGTAGTACTGTTTGATAGCATTTGATTGCAATATGGGCCAAACCATCTTTCAGAGGTGATCGGAGATGATCAGATGCCGGCACAGAACCCAGTGTTTCCATAGGAAGGCTTGCAATACAACAAGGGTTGGCTAACAGGATGAAATGTTGCACCAAACTCAATCCCACTGCACACATAAGAGCCAACAGTGGTGCAGCAGAAGAGCACAAACAGCCTAAGACTTTGTATTTAATTTTCAATGCTTCCATCTCTAAAAACGAAACAGATTGTTTCAAAATATTTTTAAATTATTCCAATACATTTGGTTTGCACACCAAAGCGATAAAAATGTTTCAAATGTTCCAAAATTATGAAAAAAAGTTTTAAAAGTTGTCTTCAAATTGGAAGTACTTTAGAAAAAAAGAAAAGATATATATTAGAAAAGCCAAATATATAATCAAGTTCTTTGAAGTCACTTTCTGTTCCACTAAGACATTTGCACTCATTTAATTTTTTCAGGCACAGACAATTTCTAAATGACTGAGATTTAGGATACACTATTTTAATACTGATGGTGTACTTAATGAGATCAGATTTTTAATAAGATTCTAGTAATTAATATTAGAGAAAGACTTTGACTTAGAGGTATATTTTTACAAAAAAAGGAAGGTAGTAGGTAGGTTGCTATCTAGCTAGCTGCGTATCATTAAGACTGAGCCTGCTCAGATCATAATAATCACATTTGATATTCTGTTTGATATACCATTACATGGTATAGGTGAAAATCACAAAATGTATCAATTTTTGATACTAGTACAAAAACCCTGCAGGTCCATTTATTTCCCATTCTCAGTATACACACAAAATTTTCAGTAAACAGATGCTAGAGAGGATAAACAACTTGTGATTAATTAAACCAGATCTTATTTGGCCAGCAAAAACCTTAGCTACTTCTTCACTTCTTTATTGACCACTACCAGAAAAAAAAAAAAAATTCCACATCCACGTCAGGATATTCTAATTTTAGTATTAACAGTTTTTATTACATATCTTGCCTGTGAAATAAAGAATTATGAAAAATAATTGTGACTGCATATGTATAGGTGCCAATACTACTATAAAAAATTCTGCTGCTTAATTTTGGTAAAGGAATATATAGAGGTTATATATCTTGTAGGTTGCAAGTAAGACTGCAATGTGTCCATATTTTAGACTATACACAGCCTAAACAAATGCCAAGGCACATCACCATTTAGTAGTACAGTGATTTCAGTCTTATGTTGATTTTCCTACAGAAATACAACCAATTAGTATTCAATTTTGAGCCATACCAGAAACACTCCCTCAATAGATGCCAGTGCCTTGATCATTTACAGCAGTTCTTTTAAGGTGGCTAACTTGAAACAATTGAACAGACCAGAATGCTTTATTCCTGCCCCATTTTCGAGTTTATTGCAGCTCCTGTTTCTGTGCATTTACCTCCTTCACTTGGGCCCTCCCCAGACCACCCAGGCCTCCCACATCAGGGAGGAATCCTTGACTCACATTTGGAGGATGACTTTGTAGTGGGCTTCTGGGGTTTTGTGCAGCCAGCCCAAGATCACCTGTACCACTGCACTCTCCAGGCTGCTGACACTGAGGTCTCTCTAAAAAGCACTGTTTGTTTAGCAGGCCAACAATGCAAAGAGAAGCTTGGCCATATCAGGGAGTTAACAGATTTGCACGGCTCACAAGGAGTCATGTCTCCTGCATGAAAACCCTGGAAGGGTTTCCCTGCCTGCTCAGCTGTGAATTGAGACTGTGTCTGGGAGTTGCCCTTTGCTAGAGTTTGAAGTGTTTTTCCACAATTTACAAAAATGTAGGAAGTATCTGTGGTTCCTCTCTAGCAAAAACCATCTTTAGAACCTACAGGGGTATTTTATCACTTCACCTATTCAGGCTGGAGCACAAAGCCCAAGAGAACTCAGAGAAAGAGATGCACATGCACTCAGTCAATACTACAATCACTGAGGATGCTGTGTATCTCCAAAGCACCTGCTATTGTCCATATTGATTTTACCTGCTACCCTGGCTGAGGAAAACCCTATTCTACACCTATAACCCAACTGTTCCTGCAGAGACAAGTGAAACATAAAAGTAGACAGAATTCTATATGTTCCCTGCAGAGTCTTCCAAGTATTTTCTATAGGTTTAGCTGACTGAGTAACTAGTTACCTCATTATCTCCATCTTAATTTTCTTATAAATAAGACATGAAGGCTAAAAAGAAGTTTTATTCCCACTGGAAAGCCTCCCTCCTATGTGCCCAGAGCTTGTGTTGGTGCTAGTTACCATCACATTCTCACAACTACACTGCAAGTCAGTCTGAAGGGAAGGTGTCCTTCTATTGCCAGGTATTAATCAGTTCATAAATATTGTGTGCCCAGGAGAGAGAAAGTTAAGGTGCAGGGTTAGTGCCAGGATACAAATTTATTATGCCTTCACATTGTTATTCCAGTTCAAACACTCACCTAATCTAGTTCTGAAATGTATTCACTCCAGTAAGAGAGTAAATACTATTGTAATGAATGCTAATAAATATACTCCAAATAAAGACGAAGGAATATTTTTTTTTTGCCTTTGACAGGAACTATTACAGAGGACTTACGTGCAGGCAGAGTGGCTATTTCCAGAATCCCTCATCATTTAACATACAACTCTCTTGTAATGCTGTGTTATAAGACAGAAAGTCAAATAATCTCTTTTGCTTTGATGAAAGCAAGAGGAAGTTGACTCAGATCAAAGCGGGGAATAATCTGTTTAAACAGCTTCGGTCTGAAGTTGAAAATTAAACAAAATCAACAACAAATACAGGCCTGCTGCAGGAGAATCTGCCTTATGCATGACATAAATAAAGGATGAAATGCTACTACAAAAATATTTCATGCCAGAATATTCTATATGTGAAGTTTGTGCAGACTCTCAGCTGTTTGAATTTACATGTATCTATTAATGTATAAATTGATACAATATCCATTGTTTGCTAGTAATGATGTAGTTAAAGAAGCTTTTGGCTAACCTAGAGGTAATGAAGAACATTAGACTAAATTGATATTTATTAGAAGAACAAAGAAAAAAAAACAGTCAGTGAAGGCCCTCAATCTATTCCCACTATTTAGACTCCAATCTTTGGCAACACAGTTCTGGCACGTACCTGTTTAGGTCAGGTTTTTATCCAAGCTAATGATGTGCTCAGAGGGAGCACAAAAATGCCTGCATCTTGCTGTCACAAAATAATTTTAAAAGAACTGGCCATTCTAGTATTTGGGAAGATATGTTCAACAAGTAGTCTCTGCCTTTTTAAGGGAAAAATCAAATATGTGCAAGTTATGTTTGCAAGGTAGAAGAAGTAATTCCTTCTCACTCTATGCATGTAAGATTTAGCATAAAGATCTGCAGAGAAGACAACAGAAATGTTGACAAAACAAGTTAAAATTGAATCTGGATTTGGATCACTGTAACACATCCTTTCTATGCCTCAATAATTAAAGACATGAAAAGAGCTGCAAAGAGAGTAAACACAATGTCTTTAGTTGATAAATCTAAGTATTCATGAAAGAAAGCAAAACCTCAGATCATCATTGCAGGCTTCAGAGAAAAGATACTAAATGTGCACGAACATTTTCTACAGGATCAACCTGCAAAAACCTCACCATTAACCTGTCTGAGACCTTCTGAGGTAAAAACAAACCCAGGAACCCCAAGGCACCTTTCTGTTTCCAGAAATATTTTTCCATAATAGAGAGAAAGACCAGCAACAGTTCATGCCACCTTAGTGAGAGCAGGTAAACCTTTAGAAACATAACATCCAAATTTAAAGTGTGTCTGTGAACACGAGTTTATGAAATTCTTTAAAAATGCAAAATTATTGTAATCTTAAGAAGAAGCACATAGGACAAATCACCAACTTTATAACTGACTTTTTTCTAAAATCTGAGTGAAAACAACTTTGCAGATTTTTACTGCTCTTCTCAGCAGTCCGAAACAACGCTCCTCAGGGAATTAAACTAGCAAAAAGACCAAAATTTTCCAGAAGGAAGACAGAGGATGACAATATATTAGGCTGGTCAAAATAAATAGTTTCAGATTCTGATTCATCAAGTAGAATACTGTGAACAGTATTTCTATCGTTCTGTAGCAAAAAAACTCAACAAAAGATCACATTCCTTGAACAGTGTTTGGTGTTCCTGAATATTTAGAGAGGGACATGTCGAGCTGCAGTCCTGTGAGCAGAGTGACTTGGGGTCTTGTGATTCCATGTGTCACAGAAACTCAAAGCGTTTGAACCAAACCCATGACACCCATCTGGCCAAGGGTTAAAATAACCTTTAACAAGGAGGGAGTGAGCCTTTGTGGTTCTTGGGGATAGCTTCAGGCCTATAAAGAAACAATTGCATCACACCCGAATTACTCCAGCTGACTAGATGCACAAACTGGGATCCCTCTTCAAGAGTTTCAGAACATTTTGTAATACAGAAAATTAATGTGCTGCACTATCTGTCCCAGACTAGACAACAAATTTTTCTGCAGAGATCATTAAAAGTAGAACCACTATACAGAGAGAAGAGCAATGAGCACGACAAAATTATGCAGAGGGCAGGACATATGGAGAACAGCTTTCAGCTGTAACATTGGACTGTTGTATATGACTCTCAAAAATGGTAGCACTGTACTCTTAGTGCTCTGTTTTCTCCTGGAAATTAATCTAAGTAAATTTCAGTGCAGAAAAGATTTGTTATTTACCCTCAGCAAGTAACTCCACAGTTATCCTTGCCTCCTTGCAAAAATGAGCAATATCTGCATCAGATGAGCTATAAAGTTTCCCAATTTTTCTGTGAGGAGCATGATTTTATTGTTCAATTTGGTTTCTCCATAATATGTATCTCCATCAGCAATGTATAAAGAATCAAGCAGTTAATATTGGGGGCAAAACCCCCTTGTATTTTATAGGGAATACATACATATAAGGACAGAAGGATGTAATATAGGATTATAAGAAAAAGCTCATCTTTATATGTACTTTTCCTGTGTGCGAACATGTACATTACAGATGTGCTAGGAGTAGCCACAGTAACTCTACAGGGTTGTATCTCTTTCTCTCTGTGTACTGATTCCTGGAATTCAATCAGTTACAAGGACAAGCAAACATCTATGACACTGGCAGGTAGCTGCTCATCTTTCAGGCAAGACTAGTTTAATAGTTTTAGTTTAGCTAATCGTTTTAGTTTAGTTTTGCTAGTTTTTGGCTAGTTTAATGCCAAAATAAAATTATAAGGTGTATATATATTAACTCAATATAAACAAAGATTGGGAAGCACTTACAATAAAGTGACACACTGTAATGTACACCACTGTTTTCATTTCCACACTGGGCTGTAAAGTGAAGCAGTCAAGGAGCAGGGATGTCTGGAAGTCAGAGCCTTATGTAGGAGGCTGGAATCAGGACTCCAGTAAAAAGCAGAGGGGAAAAGCACTCAAGAATGTTTTCAACCTTGGTTGCTACCCCTACATCTGCAAGAGCATATTCCCTTCTCCCCATTCCCAGGCCATTATCTGGGGAGCTTTTCTATGCTTTGGTATTCAATGTAAAGTTTTCATTCCACTTCTGTACACATAAACCTTGCCATGATGTATTTGCTTTCTTAAAACCCTAAAAAGATATTGCATGTCTACTTTGCTATTTTCAAACCACCTTCCCCTCAGTAACAGCCCAATTGGGCAGTAAGCTCTGGGCAAGCGCACTGTGCTTAAGGCTTAGAGATACTCCTCCTGGGCAAGCATGTTTATTTATGGATTACAATGCAATCCTGTAGCACAGAGGTAAACAAATGAACAACCCAATCCCTCCTACAAAGACAACCAAAGACCTAAATTTAGTTCCTTGTCATGAGAAAGTGTCAGCAGTTAAACTATCCATCTTCATCACCATAATTCAACAGCAGGCCTCTTTTTGTACAACAGGATGAAAATAAAACCACTGGCAACTATTATTTTGATATATCTGAATATAGGAACTAGCAGATGGAGCATAGCATATCTATTCAGCCAGAACACTGAACTCAGTATTCCTGTGGTCAGAAACCCTTGGACTCATCTTAACCTCTACCTTGGTTAAATTTCTCTTTTGGCTTCTCCATCATGACTGTGGGGCAGGAAGCAAATGCATTTGCATCCCCAGAGATATATAGAGCACAGTTGCTCCTTGGTGAGGTGTAAGAGGAGATTTGGGCCTTTTTATTGCCTTTATTGTTCAGTCTCAGGCCAGACACACTGGTCACCCCTATGTACACAAGATTTTAAGTGGAGGTCATCAGCTTGTCTGATGCACGTAATTAAATTTGTTTTACAAGCTTGTCTAGGCAGTAAGTAATTAAATATCACTTCTCAGACTGAGATTTTAATTGTCCTGAGTTGCCTGACAAAAGGATTTTTCTCAGTCTGGTTTGATCCCAAGCAAATGTGACATTTCAAAGGAGCTGCCACTGATAATTCTACAAGAAATACAAAGCAACAAGAACTGCTCAAGTACCAATAGCTTTAAGACAATAATTATGAAGTATTCCTAACACAAATTTCAAAAGTATATCCAGATTTTCATCAGCTGGATGGCAATGACAATGTTAAAACACAAATACAGAACATTCTGCCTTTGTGTTTATGATACACACAGTAAATTCTGAGGCAGATCTGAAACACAGTTTTAAATCAAAATCAATTTTTTTCAAGGCAGAACTAAATCTAAATTACCATAAGAATATCTGTAGATATTTTCCTAATTTGGAAAAATCATTAACTGTTTGGTTATGAAAAATTATGAAGCCTTAATTCCAAGTATTACTTTCAATTATTCCTACTGTTTCACAATATACTAAGAAGTTCTTGAATTCACAAAAGGTTACAAACTCTGAAGGAGCCAGTACCACACACACTTGTCAGATGTGGGACATAATTATTTCTAGAATCCGAAATGCAGCATACAAACTAGGCAGGTATGTACCTGCCTCCACTGTAATGACACTTAAACAGCCACACCCTTGCAAAGTCCAGTTAAAGGACATATTCATGTTTTCAAAACTTTAAAATACAGTCTGTTTTGTTCTGCAGTGCTCCATATTTTTCCATAAATAGCAGACAGCCCACAATAGGTTTTGGAGAAAAGAGCAGATACTTGAGCTTGCTATTGTGTAGTCAGATACAGAACAGGTATGGATACGGTTTCCTACTGAAAAACAGGGGCAAGGCTGTACTCTAAGCCAGTAGGTTCTCCTACTCACTCATACAACTGTCCCAAATTTCTTTCAAGCCATGGAAAGAGAACAGTCATGGCACCTCTTCTCCCTTGCCCAATCGCTGGAGAAAAAAATGTATGGAATGTACTTAAGTAATGCAGTTGGAAATTTTTTATAAGCAAAACCCCCTTCATCATCTTGAATTACTTACTTGTAATGAGTTACTTGTTCAACACTGGCCAAAATAAAGTTTATCCACTTACAAAGAACTGATCGAGTCAGAACTCTTAGAATTCTGTTGCCATACTGTTAATCTCTTACTGTTAATTCAGCATGTTAAGAGAAAGGAAGCTGATTTTAATTCATTTAACAGAAACCCAAAGACTAGATTGTTCTGTTATGAACAAATGCTTCAAAGATTTTCTGCCAGTGCTGTTTCCTCTCCAGCTGGGAATAAAGTTTTCTCTCTATTAATACAAGTCAATCATTCTCTACCTCAAATTCATCATTGAAGTTTCCAGTGATCTCAATGTTCCTTTTATGAACACAGATTTCTTTTTAGTACATAGGAATTCCTTTTTATTATAGGACACTTTAATTCACATTTGTTGATTAAGATTACAAAATTTGAACTGTAAGTTTCACATGACAAGTACTAAAATACTGATAACAATAGATGATGGCTAGACACACATTATGTCAAAGGATGTTGTCTTGGTACTTTCAAGAAGATAAGCCATGTTCTGCAGTTGCAAAATGCCTATCCCTCTTGGACTTTGGATACTGCACACTGTGTTGTGAGGTGATATGTGATATTTTCATCAAAATCCTCTGAAAGGTTATGGCTGCAAGGAAAGTTGTCTGACAGCAGTAGCAGAGAACAACAGTGCAACTATTCCACACAACACTCATTTAACCTCACAAAGTAGAGCAGCAAAGTAACTAATTTCCATAAAGCAAAGCACTGCAGGCCCAACAGTAATCTCATCTCTGCAATTCAATTTTAATGTGAGAAATTGGAATACTGCCAGTGTTTTCGTTTATGCTACAAAGGTGGTATTAGAGATACCTTTTGTCATAAACAACCAGTTTGATTAACAGTGTAATGGGGCAGAGTGCTCCTCACTATGTCTAGCCTCATCACACTGGGTCCTTACATACTCTCCTCTGGGAAGAGCTAGTTTGCCATATTTAAACTTGATATTAGTCTTCAAGCATAAATAATACATGGAGATAAGATAAAATGTCTCATTGATTAAAATTCTACACTGTGAGCTTGTCACGTTTCAATGTGCAAATTGCTTCTGTCTGGCCTGTATTCAGAAATCAGTCATGTAAATACATATATACAATTGCTTGATTTTAAGTTTAGTATCACAGCTGAACCACAGATCAGAATTAGAAGAGATTTTTCTCTACAATGAATTTGTAAATAATGATGTATATGGTCAATTGATTACCTAACAAGATGACTGTATCACATGATGGGGCTGCCCTCACACAGCTGTGAATAACAGACAAGTCTTGCATTGAAAGCTACCCCTCAGGTTTCTACCGTGGTTTGTAGCACTTTAACTATAGCTATAGTCCTCAGAGAACCCAAGAAATCAGCAAAGTGGAAAGGCCGTGAATACCAAATTTGCATAGTAATAGCTTTTACATGTTTACAAGCAATTCTTAAACACCAAATGCATCTAGGTAGTTTCCTTGGAAAGCAAACACAAAAGTCAGTTCTAGTAAGAACAAGGATTAACTGCTTGACCTCACATTTATGGTTAGTACTGCAGAGACTGTACATAGAATGCAAAAGTGGTCAGGGAATTATGTGTGTTACTGTGCCACATGCTCAAAATGTTTGGATTTCAAAGTCATATAAATTTTCAAAGATTGGAAATGTTCCCCCTGAAAGCAACGGTCAGACCTGCACAGGCACCTTTAGAGAAAAGGGATGTCAGACAATCCATACATTTGTTCTGAAAGGGTAACTTATTTCTTTAAGACCACCTCAGAAGGAGAAATTATTTCAAAGTGACTTCTGCTACTGCAGAGCAATATGTTCATAAAAGCTCTTCTCATAGGAGTTTGCTTTTATTTGCAGGTCAGATAACCAGACTATTTTCTAGATTCAGAAGGCGTCCAAGGAACTCAATAATTCAGCATATTGAGTCAAAAGCTCAATAGAAAAATTACAGTCCTGCCTTGACTAGAATCATATTCAAATATACTGGTATGTGAAGAAGAAACTTCTCTCAGGAAGGCACACTGATTGAAACATGATAAAGGAAGCAACACTGTTAATGGCCACCAGCAAGAGAAACGGGAGGAACAAAATGCATATAAACCAGTCACGCTTTCTACCAAGAGCTGAAGAACAAGAATTGCAGAAACATTCATCCCTCACCAGAGTATTTTTCAGTTTACTAGTGCTGAAATCAAGCCTTTTCTTCTTTGCCCCATTATAAGAAAGGAGCAACAGGTATTATCTTTAACTGGTGAACATGAGGCAAAGATTGCCAAGATCTCCATACTTACCTTGCAAAAGATAAAAAAAAACTCCTGCACACAATCACACAGCAATAGCAAAGAACCACAGGATGCAATTCTTCTAAGAATGAAGGTTATTAAAACTAAATTATTCTTGAAGTATTGTTTTCTGTGCTTCAGTCTTTAAAAAATGCATACTTTTGCTTTTTAAATTTCACTTCATGCTGCCAAGTGACAGTTTTACAGAAAAATATGGCACCTGCAAAGACAACTTTCCAAATGAGAATTTTAAACAACGTTTATTTGACTTGTTATAAAATTTGTAATTTAGTTATCATTACATCCTCATGTAATGGAGGGAGGAGAAGCCACTCAAAACAGAATAAATATATTGCACTAGATCTGTTTAGGAAAAAATCTAACATATATAATACCTGTAGCCCAAATACACATACACTCATAAACCCAAAAGCAAACGAACAGAAGAAGGGCAGGTAAATGTCTGCTGGTAATTTCAGATTGTACATGACACATTCTGGCGTGTGCATCGTACCAATATACACAACAGTTTCATGTTTATCCATTTAGCTGTATGCAATGGGTGATAGCGCAGAAAGCGAGAACCATTCAGAGAGTCAAATTGCATGGAAATAGTCTTTTTTCAATTGCCTGGAAATTTCTGAGGGTGAAGGCCACGCACTCTGATAGAGAGCTCTGAGGAAGGCAGGGATGATAAGCAGCAGATCACACATGCTGCACCGACCCAGATTATTAAGCTAATATACAGTAGCAGTTTCAACATTTTCAATGAATGAATAACCTGGGTTTTCCATACTAGTAGAAAATACTAAGATGCTACCAGAAAACCAAAGCAATACAATGGTAAGTAACCTCACAGTAAACTGACAAACCATATAGCTATAAAGGGGTTTTGGCAGGCAATTGTCACCTCCATAACTTTGTCTGCATTGCCAGTCATCAAGACACAAATCAAAGATACATAAGAAGAATTAGAGCAATTTGTGGGAGATGAGTGAATGCCTCTGCTGGAGCTCATGGGAATGACTTGAATCCCTCACGCTTTACAGGAAATGACAAAACCTGAAAAAAGGTATAAATCCTTCTTACATGCTGCACAATTTCTATTAAGATTAAACAATACTTTGTTTCTTGAAAGCTATATGTTTACACCTCTTCAAAAAGGCAAATGGTATCTAGCCTGCAAAATTATCATGGTTTATTCCAAGAGAACAGATCCTGCAGGAGACAATGACTGACAGCAGTGTATGCAGAGCTCCAGTGAAACTAGTCCTTTAACATCAACACATTCCTCTAGTTTTCTAGAAGCTTCAAAACCCGTCTGACCTGAATTTATTTTATGGACCTGACAGAAAAGCCTTCCCCTCGCTCCACTTCTGGGAATAAACAAAAAAATACCTTCAATAATACAAGTATTTTAAACACTGACTTACATGTGAAGAGGGGCGGTCCCGTGGTGTAATGGTTAGCACTCTGGACTCTGAATCCCAAGGGCCTGAGTTCGAGTTCTCAGTAGGGACTATTCCCCGGGCAGTTAAATGCCTCCCTGCCATCTGATCCTGTCAGATCTCGGATGCTCAGCAGGGTCAGCCCCGGTTAGTACTGGGTGCTGTAGACAGTCCCAAGGATTTCACTGTCACTGTTCGAGCTCGCTCGGCCGTGGCAAATGAACCTTAGGACTTAAACGGTGGGGCCAGTTCTGCCCACGCTGTGCCTCACCTAAAAAATCCACTGTGCAGGCTGGAAGGGCCACACCCATGTGGGGAGAGCCCTTCCCCATATCTTCGTTCACGAAGTCTGACCAGTATTACATGTGAAGAAAGGTTAACATCACCAGAAAGCAGTTTTAAAACAGGGAACACAACATACTATAACGAAAGAAAAGCAAAATCTTAGATGGCTCTTTCAAAATAGAAGAAAGTACTGCAAAAGACTCTTTCAAGAGGTGAGCTAAAATGTGCCCTTGCCCTTCCTAGTCATGAGGGAAGTCCATGATTGTGTGGCCAGACACACGCACATGTGAGTTTTCCTCCTGAGGCAATTGAATCCATTATAGGATGTCATTTCCCTTGAACAGCATGCTCTCTGTTGATGTGAATACACAGTCTATACAATTTTCGTGAAATTCTTGGCAAGATACCACAAAGACCAGTCTCCTAGCCCTAACATAATGCAGTGTGGCCATACAAGTCCAAACAGTTCATGTCTAGTGGCAGATGCCACCTCATACTGTCAATCCTACCCCTGTGCTGGAGGTTGCAATTTCTGAAAAAAGATGGCCAGCATATTTCAGCATAGGTTAGCGTACCAGGCTGTGAACTGTGATAATGGGGAAGTCAACTTTCATTGCCTTCAACCGTCTCTGCTAAAGAAACATAGCTGACAGCTGCAGCAGTAACTTCTTAAATCAATTCAGCGTGAAATTCCAGAGCATTTCTCTAGGTGCCCTCTGAAACGACATGGCTTTAATCACCAGCTGGCTCAGTTACCATAAGTAGATGGGCAAGGTGGCATGCTTGGTGTTCCCTCTTGTTACCTCTTTATACAGCAATGTCCCCAGGAGACCAAGAATTCTTTAGCTCCTGCCACAGTTAGTCAACAAATGCTTCCTGCCGCTTGCAAGGGACTGGCTAGCTCTTTAATCTTTGCTAGCAAAGAAAGACGATTAACAAAATACCCTGTAAATATGCACAATTCAAGCGTCTTTGTCATTGCCAGGGTGAAGACTAGAAGTCCAGTCTAGCTGTTCAGCAGCACATGGCTAATGCCGCTGCAGAATTTAGCATCTTTCCCATAAAATGCCTGGAAAGATTTTCAGGCATTCAGATTGAGCTGCTGTACAACGTTAGAATAAGGTGTAACCCTACTGGAATCTGAGCAGTGTCTCAGTGAAATATTTTTCATCACAAGAAGTTCTGCCAAAGAAACAAACTATCACATCCCCAAAGTGATACACTTCCATTTTTTTCTTCTCCCGCGGAGATGCAGCAGACTTACATTTCCCCCGAAACAATTTTTCCAGGTTTTGTTACCTTTAATTAACAGAACAAATGAGGTAAAAGATTTTTTTAAAAAATCCATTTTACTGAAAGACATGGGTATTTACAGCAGTCACTGACTTGCAGAAGCTGTTGCTGTGAGATACAGAATTACTGAGCTGAAGAATAGTATTTGCTACAGTCCTGGCTTTAATATTTAAGGGTGAGGGATAACCTGTATTGACAGTGACTACACTTTGCATGACCAAGAAATAGGAATAGCTTGTCTGATACCATTAACTTTTACAGGTTATGACAAAAATGGTTTTATGAGCATTGGGATAAATGAAATTTATTTTCTAAATCAATTTGTCTGCTTGTGCTTGACTTTTTTAACAGAATGCATAAAACTAAAGAATATTCCCTAAAGAACCCAATTGAAAAACACGAGAGGCACAAAGATATTAGTGTAGTCTTTCTGCAGGATAAGCTTCACTGGGTTTGCATCTTGGTGGATACTCAGGAAGGAATGCTTTGGGCATGGCTCTGAGACAGCTAGCCCAGCTGATTCATGCCACCAGGCAGGATGACCTTCTACACGCATGTAGCCTTCTCCCTTCCTTCACCCACACCGTGCAGTCCCAGCTCCCCCCTGCAGCTGGCCCTCAGGAATAAATAGATTAGACTCACTAATCTAGCAAAAGCCTCATTTTCTGTGGTTTGGTGAGTTTTTGGCTATGTAACAGCTGAGCTGGCTCACTGTGCAGACAGGCAATCTGCAGAGGTGATAAAGGGAACAACAGGGGCAGGACCAGCTCTTTGGGCAGTAGGAGTCAGCAGGGGCAGGTGGCCGAAAGGATGCCAGAACAAACATGGAGATCACCCAGCTTTCCTGACCAAGCAAAAAGAGGTCTAATAAAACATGTATGAGAGTCCCTGAGGCAAACCTATAACAACATTTTTAACTGCACCACCTGAATCAGGAAAACCTCAGTGGTTCAGCTGAGGTTGATCATTCTCCTTTCATTTCTCTCCCATCTTCATCTTCCTGGTGCAATTAAAGATGGACTAGAGGACAGATTGCTCTGGGCACTGCAAAATGGCTTCCCCAGCCCTCAGCACTGACAGACAAGCAGGCAATCCCAGGGACAGGGGCTCCCTAGACACCTTCCAGCAGCATTTTCCTTTCAGACAGGCCAGACTCAGGGCCAACAAACCCCTGGCAAACAAGAAGCCAGTTTTCTACTGGATTTTGCTGAATAATCTGTCTAGGGACAATGCACAGGGCCTTGCTCTGGGAGTGGCTTACAGAGGGGCAGCCCTACAAAAGCCCAGATGTGGTGAAGAGCTGTAGGATCCAGTTCACTTACAGCTTACCACTTTGTTTCCAGCTTAAGCTGGAGCAAAACCAAGTCATTTGTCAGCAAAATGTAAACCACTGTCTTGCCACATTTGCAGGCACATTTTCACCAATACCATGCTGCTCCTGTGCCTTCCTCCACAGTGTTGCACAGGACTTCTTAACTCATGCAGGGCCAAGTAAGATTTCCTCCCTTTACTCTCCTCTCCCCCCACATTTGCAAGACCTAACGTGAGAGGAACCAGCTCAAACATGAAACTTTGTGGTAAGAGCTGCACTTCCAGTTGGCAGTCAGGCTATGTGACTCTGGGTAACAATCTCCCTGTGCTAGAAGGATCACATCAACCCACCATGCAGAGGGACTGTATGACTAAACTTAATCATTGGCTTTTAAAATGCTCCCCCGAACCTTCTCAAAGGGCAGGAATTGATACATTAAAACTTAATAGTTCTTTGTGAGACATTGCATTTCATAACCAAAACCTCCTTAGAATTTTCATTTAAAAATGAAATCATTGATCCAACAAACCATAACAGCCATAAATTGGGTCTGGAAATAAATACTTATGCATAAAAACCTACTTATTAATATTCTGATGAGTGTGAGACGTATTTGAAGGAAAAAAAAAGGCACATCACAAATTAAAAAACCCCACCTCATAACAACAAAAAACCCTATTGACTTTCATGGGAGGACTCACAAATGTCTTAGAAAGTTATCACAAAGTTGGGTATTAATGGCAAAGGTGACTTACGAAAATTGGAGAACCTGTTTCTTTTTAGCACTGAGGAGGGGGAAAAAACATAGGAAAAAAAGATTCTGGAAAAGGTTTCACCACACCCTGTAGGGAAAACACACACAAAATAAAAAAAGCAACCCTACAGGTTTTTATACTATTGAAATTGAGATCTTGACTGCAGCAAACCCTTTAATAGGATGCCTGGAGACAAGAAAGCATGAAATATTTTCTCACTATTGTCAGGACCAGCCTTTTTAAACACTATTTATGAGAAGTCAAGCTTGGCTACCCAGTGAGGTTCTCCTCTCAGGATCCCTCTAGCCCAGCACAGCACCCTTTGCTGCAGAGCTATACAATGCCTTCCTGTACTAAGACTCTGGCAAAACACTGTGCTACAGACAATCCACAGGTATTCATTTCCTGTCCTTCTTCTACAAAAAGCTCAGGGCTGTTATGCATTTCACCTTTCCCACCTGAATTAGCAGGTTCTGGATCAGCAGCAATGGCTGGAAATAGCACTCTAGCAAATCAGGCACAGCCACAGCCACGGTACTTTGACATAAGAGCCCAGGATGAGGAGCAAACTCCATGAAGTAGGGTCAAAGGCACCCATCTACTGACAAAAGATACTGTCATGGGAGATGTTTGACTTGTGGGATGCCAAATTTGGGATGATGTAGGAAAGAAACTGAAGCTCACTATCCTACACCTGCAACTATCACCCCTTATTGCTCACTCATGTAGGTACCAATGATATTGCCATGGTAGACTAGGAAACCATGAAGAATTTGCCACAGAGCTCTATAGTAAAGGCTGGTCTCCAGGCAATGCTCTCCTTGATCCTAAATGTAAAAGGGAAAAGCAGAGGTAGGAGCAGACATGCTAGTACATGTCTGCCTGCATGACTGGTATCCCAGGCACCAACATGGCTTTTATGACCATGAGACTCTCTTGAGCAATAGAAACTATGAGAGAAATCCACCTAACAAAACAGAACAGTGCAGAATTGTTGCCCTCTACATGAAAGAGCCACTCAAATGCATGGAGCTCATTTACGGGATGGACAGTAGCCTGGGTTAATGCTTGTGGGTTGGCATTACAAGAGAGACCAATAAAGGTGGCACTGTCATGGGAGGTTATTGCAGACCACACAGTGAAGAAGTTGATGAGGTCTTCTCTGAACAACTCTAGGAAGTCTTCAGACTACAGACCCTAGTTCTCAAGGGACACTTGAAACTCTCTGAAACTTGAAGAGGGAAAGGCAGCCCAAAGGAGACTTTTGGAGGGTGGCAGGGACAACTTCTTAACATAAATGCTAGATAGACCACAAGGGATGACACTCTCATAGTAGCAGTGGTTTTAAGGATGTGATGGTAAGTCTAGTGAGATGAATTAGCATCCAGTAATAAGTATATATATATATAAAACCTATCATATACATATATACGTACACAGATCTGTAACATTACAGCTCACATACACATTACATGCTTCTTGCCTTCAAATAACTTCCATGTGTGTTCTAGAAATGTGGTTTAAATCATATGCATGGGTACACAGAGAGAAAGAGATTCTTAAATTGAGTGTAAAATCCCAACACTTCCTTTTTAAAAGGCTGAGATCCTGTATTCCAAATATACCTTTCAAGGCCAACAAATCAGACCATGTCACACAGTAAAAGGAAAATCTCTATTCAATATTCAATCACGTAACTTCAGTTTGGAGTACAAAACTATCCCCTCTTCAAGGCCTCAAAACCAGTTGTTAGTGCAAGTGTTGCTTTAAAATGAGGGGAGGTCACTAACATCAAACACACTACATCTTCTGTAACATATTGAGCCCTCATTTCTAGAAAACACATCTCTTAAGCATTACCTGAAGTAATTTAACTGTGGAGCTCAAGTAGTTTAAATTAGCCAAGTCCCCAAATAGACTTTCACACCCTGTAATCATGACACTGAGTATCAGAGAGTTCTCAGGGTTGGTAATCTACATAATTTCCCACTCATAGTCAAGAAACTCAGACCTTATTTGAAGTAGCTTTTATTATTATTAGCATTTCTTTAAAAGAACACCTTTTTGCCAACAGGCATAAGAAAATCCTAGCTAATGTTTTCATATGTTAAGCCAAGTAACACATGTTCATTCGACAGCAACTGCCTCTCTTTTGAGGTATCTTCACAAACTAAAGTGACTTGCCTCTGGAGAACAAGGCATAAAACACATCCAAAACACAAAACCATGTGCTGCCTCAGCAGTTACCTGGTGGGAACGAGTGCAGACCCTGCAATGGGAGCTTTGTAAATGAGCTGTTCACGCAATGCACCCACAGCAGCTGTGCCACACTGCTAGAAGCCACTCACTACACTATCTGCAGGACCTGCAACCTCTTGCTTTTCAGCAGTTCCTAAGAAAAGCCAGCATGTTTCCAGGAGATTTATTTTCATTGTAGTGGTGTCCAGGTTTACATCAGAAACACTGATGGTGTCACAAGGCAATAGGAGATTGTACAGTCAGACAGACAATACTGGGACATACAAGGCCAATTCCTACTCAGCTTTCTCAATTCCAGTTTCAAATATTGGAATTTCATGGCTATTTCCAATTATACATCAGCCTTCTGAATTACTTCTCCAGCATTAAGGGATTTGTTAGCTGACCAGAATGCAAGAGATGAAGCAGATTTGAGAACAGGCAGAAGAATGTACCAAAACTGTATTAATTACAGATTTACTTGGGAGAGAAAGAAAATATGTGAAGAGCTCATTTTCACATTAAGCTAACTGGGAGATGTGCATATTTCAGTGTGGATCCACTTTCCTCCTGTTGAGAGACTGTCAGTCAAAGTCAGTCTTTGGTAAACACCACCATGAATCAAGGAAAGAACAAGCCTGTAGTTTCAATTTTTCAGTAGTTTTTTTGTTGTTGTTGCTGAGTCTAAAGGCAGGCTCCAAGGAAAACGAAGACGTAAACGAAAAATTTTTTTCAAAATAGACACACACCTTTGCAAGTAAGAGAGGGAAATTACAGCTAGGGCCCACAGGAAAACAGTTCTTTCTCCACAATGTTCCCACAAAGGGAACAATGCATATTTGTGCAACGAAAGTGGATTTTATCAGTCCACTTTGGAAGAGAACACAGTTATCACTTACATCAGGGCACTGAGAGGAGAGGTAGCAGGGCTTTAGGGCCTTACTCCATGGAAGGGATCCTCTGAAGACAGTACTGACTGGAAGCATTTCCTGTCCTTTCTCATGTCCTACAGAGATTAGTTACTACACCCTTCACACTCTCTGCTAGAGGTGACCACTCTTTCCATGGAAATGCTTTTTGCAGTATTTCACAGTCCCAGGCCAGAGCACAAGCATATAGACAGCTCAACAGACATAGATGAGGGTGAAGATCGACAGCAAAGTCCTCTGCTTATGCTGCTGCTGTGTCCTTGCACCACAGCCCATCATCAGCTGTGCTGCATGGAAGCAACCCAACTCACGCAAAGGTTGACAAAAAAATAGGGGGGGGGGGGGGGGAGAAACCAGGGTGGAACAATTATTTGAAAAACTAATAAAAGAGTACCACGGAAGGGTGTGTGTCTGTGTGGTTTTGTCTCACACACATATACAAACAGATATGGGACAAAACTTTTGTCCCATGAAAATACAGTTTGAGTTGGGGGTGAACTTCAGTGGGGACAAAGGAGAAGTCAGAGAAGCTGGAAATTCCCCTTCTAGTTTTGCTGATGAAGGATACAGAAGGTTGTCAAATTCCTCCTTCTGCAAGTACCACCACATAAATGGCCTTCCAGCTCACAATGCTTCATGAATCATCGAATCTTCAAGGTTGAAAAAGATCTCGAAGATCACCAAGTGCAACCGTTGACCCAGCACCACCATGTTCACCACTAAACCATATCCCCAAGTGCCATACCCACACGTGTTTTGAATATTTCCAGGGATGGTAATTTTACCACTTCCATGGGCCATCAGTTCCAAAGCCTGATCACCCTTTCAGTGAAGAAATTATTCCTAATATCTAATCTAAATCTTGTCTGGTGCAACTTGAGGCCATTTCCTCTTGTCCTGTCACTTGTTACCTGGGAGAAGAGTCTGACAATCCAATGCATTGTCTCCTCTTCTGAGTTCCTAGTCATGTATCATGCTGGAAGAGCACTCTAATCTTACTAGACTATGAGAAGAACAACAGTCCTTTTACACCATTAGTCTGACGTAGTTCTCTGTTGATGACTGCATTTGTTGCATCTTGAATTTCTTCAGGAAGCATCAGTTGGATGCTGTGTGGATTAACTCCTTATAGCACCAAGTTGTCAGGCTCAACCACATACTTGCTGTGCTCCCTCCACCAAGCTCTAAAGTGAGGTGAGATCAGTGATCATCTTCTCTAAAATAATCTGTTCTCTTAACATTCAGAGAGAAAATTGTAGTGACCAGCCATGACAAATCCTCTTGTACCGTGACCACATACCAGAACTAAGCATGCACATGACGGCACAGTCAGAGGTTTGAATCACACACTTCCCTGACCATGTTCTTACCCAACTTATTCAAGCACAGATCAAGAGAAAAGATTTGTCATAATGCAAGTCACAGGCGCTAGTCACAACTCATGGTCAGACACCATCTTCCAGCTTCAGTTACATCATTTGGAGAAATTATTGCCTTCAGCACAGTGTTAGTCCAGATTCCTGTGGAGGTTATCAACCTTCAGAGCTTCCAGCAGAACCATTTAGATGATGTTCCCTTGCCCATTTCTGTCAAAAATGGCCAGGTGTCTGAAGACTTATTAAACTGTTCAAGCTATCTCTGCTAATTCTGACCAGCTGAGAGAGTTGTGGTCTGAGGAGGAGCTGTGTTCTGTCCAACAGCTCTTTATGTCAACACTTGTGTCTTGGAGGATGAGAGAACAGTAAAAGCAAAAGTAGCTGACCATTTCAAGCTGTAATGGAATGACTGCAAAATCAATGACCTGCAGTGCAGGAAAACTCTGAATTGACTGGGTGTTCAGTCAGCAACTGAGGCATGACACCTTCCCTAGGGCAGCATGAGGAGGCTGTGGAAGAACTGAACTTATACAGGCTTCTTCAGGTACACCACAAACATATGAGTGGTTGATGAACCTACCCTTTCTACTTGGAAGGGTTCAGGGGAAAAAAGGAGTGGAGAAAAAATAGTATTATTAATGGAAAAAAGGAGTAGAACCTGAATAGTTCTGTATAGTAGTCCTATCATAAACAACTTCCCCAAAAAATCCCCCAAATACCCCGAAACTGCTTCTGGAACAATCCTGTTCTCTCTCTAAACATTTGTATTTCTTAAAGCAACGCACCTAGGCCCTAGAAAGAGGAAACACTGCTGGTGCCACAAAACATGTAAGTACTGGAGTGTGAGGAAGTGATTAAAAACAAAACAAGCCTATGCACTGGGAGAGAAAGTGTTCAAGGCCTAGAGCCTGGAGAAGGTCATAAGGGACAGTGGTATATAACCAAAGAAACGATAAACGGATTTGGCAACTGCGCTAACTTCTTCTCAGTAAAATCCCGTGAAGACTTTTGCTGGCTTTTATTACCATGTGTGCACAAATCCAACACACACATGTTGTGCTGATTCAATCCACAACTACAGTGCTTTTAAGTGTCCGCTTTTGCTCAGGTCTGAGGCCTCACTGCTTAGCCTTTTTTTTTTTCTTTTTTCCCCCTGCTAAGGTAAAAACCTTCTCCCCTTCTTGAAGCAAAACTTCTTGAAAAATAATTCTCTTTACCCAGCAATGCTTTCCAGCCTTTAAACTTGGTGAGCAGAAATCAGTAAGTCCTGTAACGGGTGAAAAAGTTTCGGGGAGAGAGCACTTCAACTCTAAGGCTGGTTTCTCACATCCCATTACAGAAGTCAGTCCACACAGCATGATGAGTAAGTGCATCTGCTCCCCTACTCTGTGGTTTCAGTTTTAAATGGATGTCTTTAACTATAAATGTGTGATGGGTTTGAAAAATAATCTTATCCAGGACAAATGGAAAACTAAAATCATCAACTTCGGAAAATGAGGGGTTCTGCTAAAAATAACTGTGGTATTTCTGGTTTTGCAAAAACCAGTATTTTCAAATAAGTTGGGGACTAATGTATCTCAATGGCCTCTCCCTGAGCTTGAAAACAGATAGCAACAGTCTCTTGCTCATTACAATCAAAAACAGCAGAATGAAATTAATAAGTGTAGACAATTTAACTGCTCCATGATGAGTTTACCAATGGCACTGACAAAACAGGCAAGAATCGCACCAATACAGACTGCTGCTCTTTCGAAGACCGATAAGGAACTGCTGAGAAATGGAACAGAAGGCAACTGGAGAGGCCGGAGAACTCGAAAAGACTGAGGAGGTAACCAGAGTAGCAGAGATTTTTCCCTTCTGAAGCCTCAGGGGAACTACTAGAGAAATGGGGAACTTAACGTTGTTAAACCATTCATTAGGAGAGTATAGCAACAGAAGAAGTAATAGCTTTCTCCTCTGAGCACTTGTAATACGAGTGAATAATAAAACTTTTAAAGGTCTATTAGGAAGCCAAAATACACAGTGAATAGGCAGCAGTTACTCCTCAAACGTGGGCCACGAGTAACAGCACAGGACTACCTCCCCAAACATTTGCATCCTGGAAGAGACCATGCCGTGCCACTCAGCTTCCACAGCAGGGGGAGAATTGCTGCTTTCCTCCTTCTTGTTTGTTTCTTTGTTACTTCACTCTGTAGTTTTGTCAAACTCAGAAATTGCCAAAACCTTGGAACTTTCAAAATGAAATTTGGAAGCTTAAGAAGAAACAAGAGAAAGGTTTGATCTCCACAGCACAACTGTTATACAAACTTGCATTTTGGGCAATCTGTAAAAAAATTATTGGCTCCAGAAGGGTGAGTTAAAAATGAACCTCATAGTTCGATAGTTGAAGCATGACAGTTTGACTGTTAATGCAATAGCGAAAAATGGCTTTTTGAAAGCATTTGTTCAATGGGTCGTGTGAAGGGAAAGAGCAAGGACTGTTTTTCTGTAAATAGTGTTTGGTAGCAAATATTAAAAAAAGTCAAATACCTAATTTTTTTGATTTGAAGAGAGGAACAGCTGATATGTTTTAGTGAAGATAAACATTCAGTGTCTATCTTTGCTGTTTAAGAGTTGATCTTTTTAAATAGGTTTTTCTGAAATTTGCCAATGCCTTACTCAGCAGCAGCAGCAGAAACTGCTGCTAAGCATCAACTAATTAATTCTTAAGTTCCAAGAATATGAAATATCAAATATATATTTTTTGAATTACATCCACATGGAAAGGATAGGAATTGTGATACAGCTGTTGGGGGGGGGGGGGGGCAGAACGAAAGAAAAAAGGAAAACACTGCAAGAATTCCTCTTTATTTTAGGGCTTTTTTTTTCAGAAAAATGTTAAACAACACATATAGGAAAAAAAAAAAAGTCCTGCTAATAGCTGAGCTGTCACACCGTTTTGAGGAGTGTATAAAAAAATGGGCATTTTGAAACAGAAGGCTTCCTAGACACAGATTGTGTTTTCCACATCAAGTGCAACTTTTCCTTTTGTAATTTTTACCATGGTTTGAAAATGTCTATTGAAGGGTTACACAAGCTTCTGCTGTGAAACAGAAACTGGAAGGTGCTTCCACATTTCTCTCTAAATTAAGATTAAGCCAAGAGATGAAATATATTCTAATTAATGGAAATTTAAAAAAGCCTTCTTTTCAGAGATTGGTGTACAGTGGCTTCCTTCTGTGATCAGCTTTATATTCTTGATTGAAAATCGCAGCTTGTTTTTTACTGCTGATCAAAACCATACCCACAAAGGTCCCCCATGTTCACACACTAATCAAGATGCCAGTCTTTAGTGCCAATATCAAAGTTGTTACCATGAATGGTTCCTATGCACTACATGGCTGGTGGCTTTTTGAAGCTAGCTCAATGAATCCCACTCACTCACTTTGTTCCCATTGGAGGTTATACATGACTCTGTTACAGGTATGTTAGAATATATTACGCGCTTTCTTGTAATGTACACCCCAAGTACTCAATAATAATAGAGACTCCAGTAGTAAGGGTCCTTACCCCCTCACTCCAGCCAGAAGTCCAGATCTTTCACCTCTACACACTGAGCCAAGCAGAGGTCTCTGCCTGCCTTGTGTCCTTTGTTCTTTACACATTCTTCTTTCTGCAGAAGCCTGTCACGGTTTGGTTCACATCTATGCTTCACGACTCCTGCTGGAAAGCATAGGGCCCAAATGAAGAGTGTAATGCAATAGTAGTGTGAGCAGCTGCTTCCTACCATGTGCCTGCCAGCAGATATAGGTGAGGAAGCCAAGAATGTGTGTGTATAGAGGCACATATGTGCCTCTCCTTTCTATTGTCCTCCTTGGCCAGCTAGGTCAGAAGTCAGCAGCAGGAGTGCCAGCAGGGTTTGAACAGGGTGCAGCAGGACCAAGGGCTTGAGGTCAAGGGATCTTCAAGAGACAGCATTTCCTGACTCCTGTGGGGTTTGCCTAGAGACAAGGCATGTTGGCCTCCAACAGCATGGTGTCTCTTCAAGGAATAAGATTTCTCAACTCTTGAGTTTACAGGCATAGCCTTTATGGGTCAGCCTCCCATTTGAGAAAGCAAAATCTGGCATAGCCCTCTGAAGAGACTGCCAACCTACAGCTGCTAATTTATGAATTACTAGTTCATAAATGTAGAGCTTCGATGAGGTCTCTGTCAGAAAAGCAGCACAGTTTTTCTCTTTCTGACAAGCAGAAGCAATACAGCAGAGAGTTAGAGGAGTTATGAGACACACCCTCCTTCCCAGTCTCCAGCACTCATGTGGTTTTTAAATCTCTTCTCTACTAAGATTCAGAGGCACCACTCAGCTGTCTGCCCTGCTAGACTTCGGACTACTGCAGCACCTCATGAATATCAATCCTCTCCCATCCTATTCACCCTCAACTCATCAAATGAACATCAAAGCCTCTCCTGAAGTGTTTGGGAGGGAAAGCTAACATTTACTGTATATTAAATGTGAACTGGATACACCTCTGTTCACCTTTGCTTTTACGTACAAGTCAGAAGGTTGAATCATACTGGGACAGGACTGACCTACTCAGGTTTTGCTCATTATTGAAGTTGCCTAGTTATTGCTTCTAAGCCAGACTCTTAAAGAGTCTGGCACAAAAGGTTGCAGGGAAGCCTCAGTGTTTCTGAAAATCTCATTAGGCATCTAGCTGTAATATGAACCCACAGCCTTAGCATACAAATATTTGACCTTTCATTACTAGACCTATGTTCTGCAGAAGAGATGCTGCTGTGAAAGCTCTGCCCTGTCTCCTGTGAACTATTCTCAAATAGCTACACTATGTATCCTGAGGTGCCAGGAAACTCCTGTACTGCAAGGGAGAAAGGACAAGACATGAGATATGTTAAAGAGGGCTCCTTTCAGTTTCTGGTACTTCGGATTAGACAAGCAATCATTCTGCATTCAGCAAAAAATGGATGCTTCCTGGATCTTAGACCCTGTAATTCAGAATTAGCTGCACACCTTGGTACAAAACTGAGGCATCCTCTGCCATAGCCAGTCCCTCTGCCAGCAGCTGATTAAGCCTCAAGGATGGAGGGAAAGAAGGAAGAAAGGAACAGGCTGGACTCTTGCCCTCTCTGCCAGACTTCTCCCTAAGATTGAAAACTTGAGTTGTAAGGAATGAGTTTTCTTTAAAGCACATTTTTAAGACAGAGTACAGCAGCTTCTGCTAGGGCAGATGTAGGGGTTGTAAAACCAAGGGAGGGGAAAAAAATAAATAAGAATCTTGATTCTTTATATTCTTGGTTCCTACAAGGCAGTGTAAGAGAGCACAACAGAATACTGATATTTTTCATGCTAAAGGCAAAAAAATCACCCCGGACACTGACTCCTTAAACATTCAGGTCAGATTATAAGCACAACTCACTCATTGCTTGCACAAGTCCCCAATTTTTAACAGTTTATTTAAAACCTGCATGCTAGATTTGTGCCTTCTGCACAGCAAGCTCTAGTTGCAGCCCAAAGTGACTCTTACTACCAGACTATAAACCCCAGAAAATAGGGCTAAGAGATCATTATGAACTTGGTGACAGACTCCTAACTATAGTGGTGCTATCAAGCATGATAAAGGCTGGTTGGTTTTATTATAGCCTCATCAAAAGACTTGTTGGATGCTGGATTAGCTCATCTTTTCACTCCTGTTGAACTGCCATATGTTTCTTTTTCTCCTTTACATATCATTTGGCAGGAGTTATTTGTCAGCATTCAGAAAATGAAAACATGTCTGCAGAAACTTCATTTCTAGTTCTTTCCATGCAAAGTTTCTTGTTTTACTTGATAAAGCCTTAGAAAATGCATTTTCATGTCTAAAGCAAAACTGGATAAGACAAGCTTGCTATTAGAACATGAAATACAGACATTCTTAGACTATCCTGATCACAATACTGCAGTACAACATTTCAGTATACTTAAAACAGATCGCTCCATAAAAAGCTGTCTCTTTCTCCCTCCCCTTCTGCATCAATTCTGCCCAATTTCATATTCACTTCAAATATCTGCAAGTAAATCAGAGCAAAATGCAGCATTTTACTAACAGATTTGATTATTTATTCATCACTACCATCTACAGCATTGTTGCAAAGATCCAAGTTACACAAAATAAGTCACAGGAACAAAACCAATATTGATGCAAGGGCTTTTAAAAAAGACTCCTGTTTGTCAGCTATAAACTCACTGAATGTCACAAACTTCGCTACTGCACCATAGGAGAAAGGATTTAATTGCTTCTTCTAATACCAGAAATAAAAAAGTTGGAAAGAACTAAGCAGCACATGTATGAAGACAAACATCAAAACCATAGCAGTACCTTTGCCGAAGAGGAAAGAGAGGCCCAACAGCCATTTCATGACTTCACAGGCTTCGGTGAAAAACTGAAGCACTGGAAGAACTTTACAGGGATAGTCAGAGGAAAGGTAGATTACTTCAGCTGCTCTACAAAATATGCTCAGCAGTGGTGGGACAGATGGCACCACCAGCCTCAAATATGGAGCAGAATTCAGCAACAAATGAGGATTTTTGCTGACCCATGTGATTTGAATCAGCCATGATTTGAATCAGCCAGGCTCAGGGCATAACTCCTCACTGCCCTTCCTCCCCTTCCTCAGCTGCCTCTTCAGTGAGAGCGTTTCTGCTAAGGCAAGCAAGATATTCTTCTGTAGGCATCTCCTGTGAGTGACATACTCTCCCAAAAAATGTCACGGGCTCATGTTCAGATGGAAAAAAATACAGTTTATTTCAGAGCTAAAAAAGAAAAGACCTTGAAAGGTCCCAGATAGTGACCTAGGGGCAAGATAACAAAAACTAATAGAGCACTTGTGAAAAAAGGAAGGTCGCCTCTCACAGCTGCTATTCAGCTCTAAGTGATGGGTCATTAAAGGATTCTGATCCACTTTCAGACTGAGAATGATTTTACAAAACACACACACACAAAAAAAGCGATAAAACACTTTGCATCATTTCCTTTAAACTACATGTTTTTGACAGCCTTTTGAGGTATATTCCATTATACCTTTTTTCCCCCCCCCTAATTTCCTCTGTCTGTGTGGGCTTCTCATGCCAGCCAGGGAAGCAGAAGAAACACTGCCAGTTAAAAAATTACTATAAAAATACAAAATTGCCCTAGGTTTAAAGTGTCTTAACCTGATATCATTACACACCGAGAAGGTCCATAATAAAGGTATGAGTTTTAATTAAATTTTCAAATGTTATTTTTTAAATTTAAGTGCAGTCTTCCTGCAGCCGTGCCCCATCACCATCTGAAAGTTCATGTATTTGGATAGCTGAACCCCACCATAACCCAGTTTGACTGAAAATAAATAGTATAATTGGTTTCATGGTTCTCTGAGCCCTTTGGTGTACACTTTTGGCTGTCCTACCATTTGCAGCTGTAGATATGTAGATATGTAGATATGTAGATAAAGATTAGTGTTTGTATGTCAGCCCAGAGATGCTGAGTCTGCTAATTTTAGGAGCTCTGCAAAACAAGCCGTGAGACGCTCCTGCAATTTCCATGTAAGTAGGCCAAAAGAAAACTGATGGATAAGGTAATTTTGATGGCTAGACTGGAGCTACTGTTACCAGTGGATTGACAGCATAGTTAAAAGCAGAGACAGATTTCCTTGTTTGGCTAAAGGCACTTAAGTGTTATCCCTTCTCTTCCCCTTCCAGCCACTGGAGTGGGTCTCTTTAGGGATGGATTGAAGTCTCACCAGCACCTGCAGTAACGTGTAGGCAGGAGTAGAACTCAACTTCATCAGTTTCTTTATAGAAAAGCAAAGAATGAATAAAGAGCCACAGGTTACTGGGGAAAATCCTACAACGAACGAGCAAAAGTAATTCAGTTTTGATTGCCTGTAGTGTTCTATGACAAGTAATCTGATTTCTGCAGCTATATCCAGGGGGAAAAAAAAAGGGGGAGGGGGGGGGGGGGGAGGGAAAAGATAAGCCACTGACAAGCACTATTAACAGATATGATTTTTGGCTTGTATTTTGTAGCTTAACAGATGACAATTACAAGGAATGTATTAAGCTAACAGATACCATGAACAGTGTATAGATGTCTACACATCTATTACCTATAGAGACCCTACATGTATTGCCTATGCCTATTACACACACCTTAAAGCTTCCCAAAACACACAAAAATTGCTTTCAGATGCTATTGCATCCTGCTCCATTGAAATCTTTCAGTCCCCTACTCTGTGTAGCCTGGGCTCAGCCAACAGCCATAGATGGACACTATGTGCCCCGAGCACCTACATGCAGACCAGGTTTCCGGGACTGGGTAGGAACTGGTTTCCCTTGCTGCAAGTACCAGACTTGCACAGCCCACAGGCATCACCTCTGTGGGCAAAATAGCTGCTATGAATTAAAAACCTGCTAGCTGGTGTTAACTGAAATGTTTTGAGGACTTGCACTTCAGCCTATTTTGGCCAATTTTCACAGAAGCAGCACAAGCATCTCTGTCAGTGGGCTCCCCTCTCTTGCTAAATCCTGCCTCTGAGCTGTTAAAAGAAAAGGTCATGTAAATTTAATAGGACTAACAAGACATTTTCTCAGTCCTCTTTCTTAGAAACAGCTGAGTTGCTCTGGCTAAATGCTGGTTTCTCATTTCAAACAATAATAACAGAATATTCAGCAAGAGGCAGACACCAAGTTAAAGAAATCTCAGTGCAAGCTGTTGAAATTTGGCAAACTTGTAAGCAGCTGAAAATAGAGTCTTATAATGGGAAGTGTCAAACAACCTTGATAATAGGCAGCATTACCAGTCTGCTCTGTAATTCTAAATTATGTTTTATTACAGTGTTAAATATGCCTGAGCTCCATTTACCAGTTCCACCATTGCCAGCCCAAGAGCAGCTGCTGGCCGGTGGCAAATTAACAAGTTGTAGTTTTCCTGATATAGACAAGAGGGTAGTTGTTTCTGGCTTTCAGCAGTTGGAGCAGGTTCATCTCAGCGGTTTTTATAGAGCTGAGTGTGTTGGCATACAGCCATTAACACATTTCTCAGGTGGCTCCTTGCAATAATGAGGTAGCCTGAATATACGAGAAGTAAGTTCAAGTTAAGATTTTTCCAGAAGCTGGTGTAGATGTAGTCAGCAGGTGATCTTGAAGAAAGTACTACAAAATACACACACCCCAGAATTCTTGCTATTTTGGAAAATAAATTAAAACTCAAGTTGATGTTCAGGAAGCCCAAGGCCTTTATTGTGTCTCGGGATAAGGTTTATATGGCCAAGTCCATAAAGGTATCCAGGGACCTTTATTCTGCTACACTCTAAAAAGTGGTCTGCTTCTGTATTTCATTCAGGAGAACCAATATCCCTTACAGAGCCAAACCTTGAAGAACATCAATCTTTTTCCTGCAAAAGATGAGCCATATGATTTCCCAGCCTAAAAGACTGTCACTTTGTGAGAATTGAGGAGTTTCACCCAGGCTCCAATAAGCTCTTCAGAAAAATCATGCAAAGAGGTACTTTTTTAGGGTGCCAGAGTTGCATGACACCAACAAATCTTCACCACTCAGGACCAGTCAGTCTGTAAGAAAGGCTGCCAGTTCTAAGAGAGTCCAAAACTAAAACTACAGTTCACATTGTTCTATAGAATAAAAAAGGGAGGGAATGGACATGACAATCTGCCTGGGCTGCATGCCCCAGGGAAACCAGATTTTGGCCATCACAACCCTGGAAGCGAAACACCACCTTGGGTGTGCCAGATAGCAGCTGCCCAGCACCAGTGGTACACTGGATAACATTTCACCTGAGGATAGATCAGGAGAGCATGAAAGATAAGTAGTTGCTTGTCAGCGCTGGGCTGGGCACCCACTGGCACCTCTCCCGGATGAGTTGCAGCAGGGAGCTGAGGCAGCTGCTGGCACAGCAGCAGGGTGACACAAACACAGCCATATTCACTGCTCCTTCTTATCCCCCAGTTACTGCCTCAGCCATCTTCAGACTTCATTCTTCCTTCCACAGATTGGACCCTTGGGGGCCAAGGCCAAGGCATGGGGATGACTTGGGGCTGTGACACACAGGCTCCCAGAAGAACCAGGGTTTGACCACATTGTTCAACTTTCCATTTCTACATCTCCAAAGTGAGACTAGCAATCCTCACTGGCATAGAGTTATAATGCTATATTTTTGAATGCCCAAAGCAATCACATATAACAGTAAATGATCCTGAGAAAGATTCTGTTAGCAATGCACAAAATCAAGAAGAATGCATTCAAGTCAACAGTGCTGCTCAGCTTTTCACCCTGGAGGTCTTGGAAGGTGCTTCCCTGGGTAATGAGACCAGCAATCACTGCACACACAGGCAGGCACTGCCCCAAAGGTGGTGAACATAGGTTTCAGCACACTGTCACACAGAGCCAGGGGCCAGTTTCCAACTACTGGTAGTGCCAGCTCCTTTTTTGCGTGGTACGTGCACAGGTTGAAAGGAAAAGTGGGCACTGTACTTTTTTCAGAGATTAAATAATCTTTTGATCTTGAGAACAGAGGGCAGCATCTTCAGAGGCTGCATGTGCATCTTTTTCTGACAATCAAGCCCCTTTGAGGTATCTCAGAGAGGACATGCTCAAAACACCTCAAATCTCAGGCTGTTTGGCTAATGTAGACTCCAGAAATCTTGCTTATATTCAGCAAAAATATGATTTGTTTCTTCATCATCTCTTGCAACATTTCAGCTTTGATCAACGTTTCCCCCATCCCAGGAGGAAAACTCCACTTCTCTGATTCCTTCCATAGGTGTTCCAAAAAGCAGCATGCTCCACCAACCAATTCATGTACCACTGGTGCCAAAGGACCTGCTGAACATTTCTGCAGCTTCAGAGACACTTTGTGCAGTACTCTGTTGCCTATGAGAAAAGTATCCTCTGAAAAACCTCAGGGCATCCAGAACAGCTGAGATTTTAATTCTGAGCCCACCAGGGCCAAGCTGAAAATCACCTGAACTCTCAAATGATCTGCTATGAAAGAGTGAGAAGAAAGGGAGAAACAAATTGCATTTTCATAGTAAGAGGTAATGGAGACAAAGAAATAGATACCACTTGGGCTAAAACCCAAGACTCACTTTCCCACATGAAGGAAGCAGTAGAAAACAGTTTTCACAAATTATACCACCATGATTAAAGGACAGAGACCCACTGGACTACTTCTTCTCAGGGACAGAGATGCAGCAGCTGGATTTCTCTTTTAAATTCCAGGTAACTCTTCCATTTACAGTGACTGATGGCTACCATTTAGATCTTCTCTGATTCTCACTTCTATCCTTCAGAAAACAATGTTATTAGAAAAATAGCCTTTTGAGGCAGGGCAGCAAAAAAATTGCGGTCCTCCTAAAGAAAGGCTCTAACAGGCATCAAGTGCTGTGTCTTAAGGAGTAGCTATACATTAAATCTTTTTAAGCAGCAAACTTGGCTTAAGAAATTCCCACCTATACTACTGTATGCTTCTATGTCAGCTGTGCCCATTCTTGTACCCCACATTGTTAATTGGCACGTGAGAAAACAGATTTAAAAGAAAAAAAAAGACAAAAATAAAAAGTTGTTTGTATTTTAATGTAAAATAACAGAATTATTTCAGTTGTCTCTGGCCATTCAAGCACTGAGAGCAACAGAAAATGGTGGCATATTCCTTAGGATGACCACTAAAAAGGCAATTAGGGCAAAGCTGATGATGTGCCAAAATAATGTGACATTTGAAATGTGACTGGAACCTGGTGCACCTGTGCCCCAGTTCTGCCTGTCTTCCTATAGCACTGGTACATACATGGCAGAGCAGTCACTCCAAAAAAACCAGTGGTTTAATATGCAAGTATTCCTGGTAACTATGTCAGCAAAGCTAAAAATAAAATATAACTGTTAGTCACATGGGCCCTGTAGAAAAGCATGGACAACTCATTGCAGGAAGTGTTTCTGAGACGAAAGGACAACAGTAATAATATCCAACAACTCTCAAAGCTATGAGCACCGAGATGGTATTTCTGTTTTATATAACTTTTTTCCTAGAATAGGATTTGTTATATATCTATATATTTATAAATTTATATAAATTTTTGTATATTTATAATTTTTATATATATA
>JAWWEU010000040.1:19539689-19559096 GCA_035583155.1 Acropternis orthonyx
ATTTTTATATATATACTTTAACCTCTTGATATTGACAAGGATTTTTCCTTGCAAACTACTGTTTACTTCAAAGGAGCACTTTCTTCAGTGGAGAAGAAACTGGTTCATGCAGAAAGGTGTAAGAGAAAGTGATTGTTCTGCAGGAAAGCAGAAGAAATAACTACTTGTCCCAGTCCTCTCCCTAAAGAAGTACACTGCAAATTGAGAGAGCTCTTATTTATAAGATGTCCATCATGGATATCTCAAAAATATGCATGTTGCCACAGAATGCTTTCTATATGAAATGTAGAAAGATTTGGGGGTCAAAGTGGGAGAGAGAGGGACATATTCCATTCCTCTGATATACAGGGAAGGGCCCAGCTACAGCATTTTAAGAAACTGAACGGACTGAACAAGGGAGGGAATAAAGTCCTGCAACAAAACCTTGATGGACCATACCAGGAAATTTGGGCTGTTTTTCTGCCTGAGAGGAGAAATGAGCAGAGGTAGCACAGGCAGCAGCTCCCGCGTTTCCTCCAGGCTGGGGAGAGTGTGGCCACCTCCCAGCTCCCTCCATCCCTCCCCAAACTACACACTCCTTTCCCAGTCTGTGGTCTCTCTTCCCACTGCTCTGGCAAGGGTTCCTCTTTCTCTTTCCTTCCTTTGCCTTTGCTCCAAATTCCCAAGCATGTAAACAAAACAGAAAAGAGATGAACATGTCCACAGAAGAGAGTGGGGATCAGGGAGATCCTGTGTTATGTTAACAGACCAAAAGTGTTTTATGTAAGAAGCACCTTTCTGATACTGTTGGAAAAATTATTATTAACTTTTAAAAATATATATATGCATGGATACCTAGTTTCCTTAGACATCTTTCTACTCTGTTTCTCTCTCCTCTCCAACATACACTAAATGAAACAAACAGCCATTAGCAGTTCAACATTAAGACTCAAATAGAAGGAGGAGCAGAATAGCAAAGTTAATATGCAAGAGCAAAATATCACAGAGCCAACTGAAATAGCACCACCATTCAGCCTTCGTTATGGTCAGCTGAAATCTGTTTCAAGATAAAAGACATTCAACAAGACTAAGTGATGCTAAGAGCAGGAGGAAAGAGCTTCAAAGAACTCGCTTCATAAATATCCCTCAATATTGTAGGATATTACCCTCAAATTAAGTTAAAGCAAGTCATATCTGTGAGATTAAACTATGGTTGATTTGCAGGTGCCAATAGCCATTGCAAGGAAATCATGCCACCCTGACTGTGACTAGGTCACCATTACATTCTCATCAGACACCTTTCAGAAACAAGGAGAAGCAAATGTTCCCAAAAGCTGCCATTAACACAGCATGGGCTGCTGGGCATATCTTGTTCAGGAGCCTCAATTTTTGGCAGTGGCTTCCCACTCACCAGCCTTCTGCTGGAAAACCTGAGCCTTTCAAGCACAGTGAAACAGATACTCTGTCATCCCTTCAACCTGCCACAGAGGTATTACACCTGAGTTTTGGAAGTCAGCAGGTACCATTTTATGAGAAAGTAATAGAAAACATTATATAGCATTTGTGAAAGTTAAAATGTTGAGCTGTCAGCCCAAACTATTTGCTCCCACAAGGAGCCTCTAAGGTTGAAGACTGGCTAAATACCACATTATAAAAATGTTATAGAGGACAAAGAATGAAGTGTTTAGCAATATTTAGGGACTGCCAATAAGTTCAACTGCAAGTCATTTAAGACATTGATCTTGAGCAATAGAACCTAAACATTCATAGAAAATGAAGACTATACAGAATTGAGGTAGAAAATCCTCAGGAAAACCATCAGTATAGCTTTATGAAAATCAGACCGATACTCCCACATACAAAATGTCCCCAGCCTGACAGATTTGGTTAAAGAAAGCACATGGTGTCTTTCAGCAAACTAAGCATCTTAAAACCAAGCTCTTATAACTAAACAGTTCCATTTAAAAGAGATTACACACAAATTAACAGAGCAGATTAAATAGCTCATAATTCCCAACTACTGTCATTCAACCCTGGGTACACCAGCTCCCCTAGTCTTTATACCTGAAGCAAAAGTCTTCCAGGAATGTGAAAGTCCTGTTTAAGAAAGACAATGCTGGTATAAATCCATCATTCCATCAATTTTCATGTGACCTGAACAAAAGGACAAATCAAGTTCAAAGATATGATGATGTGGATCACAAGGTACAATAGACTCAATTAAACAGCAGCATTATTACTGTAGCCAAGCAAGAACACACAGAAGGCAGACCCAAAATTTACTTCACAGTGTTGGAATGTAATTTGGAAGACAGTAATGTAGAAGATCATTAGAGTCACGGTGGTTTGCCCGCTGGCACAATCACTCCAGGGAAGTGGAGGGAGGGAGCAAATGTGATACTCCAACACACACAGAATCAAAGCACCATGTTTAAATCATGAGATGTAATTATGTCATTTAACATCGAACTTCCTAAAGCATATCTGCTTCTGACATCGACTGCTTACATCTTTTGTCATTAAATCGGTAACAGTTCAGAGGGGAGAGATAGGCTCTATTTAAGAACCAGACTTAAAAGACAGACACTATAGCAAATCTATTTAAGCTAAGAGAAGGTAAAGAGAGGATGATAAATAGGTGACGATCACTGTCTGTGTCAGCTTAGAGATGCTAAGTCTTTTTCTTAGAGCTGATTTGATCAGAGAACACCAATCCACTGGATCGAAGCTGTTCTTGGGAAATTAGCAGATTTTATAAGGTTAATAAGAACTTTCTCAGGTCCTTGATGCTTTGAGCTATTCTGGCAGCCATCAGGTCAGGGGATCTTCATGTAAACCATCTCTGCTTTGCCTAAACTGGAACAGAATTTCCAAGCTCAGTCTTTCATTTCCCAAACAAGAAACTAAATTACCAGCTCCCCTACTTTCTCCTTCCCACCAGAGCTCTTTCTCTTTGTGTACAGAAATGCCTTTTCACAAGGAAGCAAGGAAATAGAAAGGACAGACTGATGGTGTGGATTAGGGTCCCATGCAATCAGCTTCCCATCTCAGACTGAAGGTATTCCCCAAGGCCAAGCACCCCTACACTTCATAGATGAAATCCTTGAGGAAAGACTACTGTCTACTTCAGAGTGAATTTTCTTTACAGAAAAATGAAGGCAAAGCAACATTATGGGCTCACCTGCACCTGAACAGAGGAAAGAATACAAAGTGCCTTTTCAAAGTGCCTCAGAATTAACCACTACAGACTGATTTTTCCAGTCAGCCTCTTACCTTTTGCTTAGGATCAGCTGCTTCCATAGGTCACCTCTGACCTTCATAACAAGTGCAGGAGCTTGTTTCCATCAAGACCTAACCCCAGCCCTCTTCCAGAGTTAGACCAAGAGCCCCCTTTTTGGGTGGATAGTCTTTTTTGTTGCTCTGACCATCCTTCCCTCACAGTGTTTACTCATATCTGATACATCAGGAAAAATAAAAATGTGACTTATTTCAGGAATATTTGAGAAGCATTCAGAAAACATTCAACAGGCATAGTAGAGTAATACACTTCTCTAAAGTTGTGTCTTTAGCTACAAGTCTGATCCTTCCTGGAACATGGCACAGAACTTTTAATTATACTGCTACTATGAAGTGGTAATGAGAATTAGCTGATGACTCAATAATAATTACCATGTGGTGCTATCATGAAGGTACAATTTTAGAAGCCAAGCAGGTGTTACTTTCCTGAATGATTCAAAAATCACAAGCAGCCAATCCTCCAGCTAATTGCACATGCAAGCTGCCCTCATCTGAAATGCCTCTTTCATATGCCCAAAAGGGGCAGAGAAGGAAGTTTTTCCTTAAGACAGCTAAGCTGATTGGTTATCAGTGTTCAAAAATAATTCCCCAAGTCCAAAGTTTGGCTTTTTCATGATGTGTCAAGCATCTGTCTATTAAAAAGGGCTATGATGACTTTTCTTGCAGAAAGAAACATTTCAGACTTCCTTCCCCTAAACATCCCATGGCCCCCATTTCAGAGTGTCAGTCATTTTGCATCAGCAGCAAGAAATGCCTACTTGCAATTACAGCATAGAGGCTCTTATATTGCAGGGTCTGTAATAAACAAATAAAAATAAAAAAAAATAAAAATACACTTAAAAAAAACATTAGAAAGGGAGTTCTTTTTTAAGTAGGGGAGTACGTATATGAAAACAGTCAGTAACCCTGGAAACTCTGCAGAACAATCTTGTAGCACTGCATTTTGGTAACTTGGAAAAAAACTGTCATAAAAGGCTTCTCCTTTTTTCCTGAATTGTTCTCCAGGTCACCTCACTGCACTGCAAATTTAATCATGAGAAGGTTTCAACGTTTCAATTTCTAATGAAAAGCCAGCTGACAGGGGATATATCTATGACATTTGTACTACAGAGAATTTCAAAATGAGGCTGTTTGTGACAGCAATTCCAAAGTAGTGAACCTCCCAACTCCCTTCTCCCCTGAGTGCTTCAGTAGTTCTTTATTCAATCACTCCTGAAATAGCTGTATCGTGGAATTACACGGTATTTGCTATAGGAATGACAGATAGCTGATGAGGTGTGTTTTTAAAAAAACACAACCACCTTTCCTTTTGCATATTGTATCTTAAATCCTCCCCAACATCACTGGTATTTAAACAATTCAATTAAAACTTTGGGTGACAGCATGCTCTTCATTTCTTTCTTGATTAACTGGCATACAAAGTGAGAATGATTGGAAAGTCCTGCCCCCACGATATGGTGAATATTTTTTTTGCAAGGGGTTTACAGGGAGTTGGTGATAAAGGCAAGAAACAACAAAACCTTGGGTGTGTTGGGCCGCCAGTTGTGACATGGGCTGGTGGAGGAATCCTGCCCTTCACTGCAGGCATGCCCGTGGTGACTAATGCTTGCACACCCTGCAGCATGGGAGCACACTCACCCCATGGTTATGTCATTTTTAAAGCATCTGATGGTAATTTAGAAATAAAAACCTAAAAACCAGACAGGCACATACTTGGTAGGTCTCTGTACAGAAAAGCAGCGATGCAGTCACAAGCAAGAAAAATAAATTACACTCACCTTTTTTAAATCTGAAAGGGGGCAGGGGGGAGAGAGGGGGCAGGTTACCTGTTTACTACCTTGCTTAGAACACCAGAGAAAAAAGGTGAACTATCCCCTGTTACATCCAGCCATAGAGCAACACAGAAGAGATGTTTGCACTGGTAGATAGATGAGCTTCATTACTTTGGAACTAGTCTCTTGTACAGCAATGCTGTACCAATTTAAGGTCCTTAATACAGCAGATTACTTTATCTATTATCCCTGCAAGCAATCTCCACTATCAGACATATGTTTAAGTTATCACATCAGGTGAGCTGCCCTCATGGATGACATGTCCAATTAACCTGCCCCAAGTACAAGGCAAATTTCTTTCTGACTTCCTCCAGCTCCCTCATGTGCTCACCGCCTCAGAGCTCCTTAGTGGGCTCCTCCACTTGCTCATGCCACGGAACCCAGGTCTCAGTGCTCAGCTCTGGAACCACCAGCACAGAACTGCAGAGCTATTTATTACTGAATCTAAAGATAGCAACTTTTTATGAAATTAATCACATTTTATTCTCTTGGGCACCACTGGAACATTTTGAAGTGCACTAAGTTGTAGGGTGTAATTCAGGAACTGTAATTACATTCATTAAAGACATTTAAATGTTTAACAGTAACAGTGTTTGTCCCTTATTCCAGCAAGATTTGTTTCCATTTCTTTGAGCCCTTGAGCCACTCATCAGAAAACATCATCTCCATTAGAAGGCTGGAAGTAAAAGATGATGCTACTAAACCTGGGCATTTAACCTGGAACCCCTCTTCACACCCACAATCACCCCTTGCCACCCATTGCTGCAGGAGCTCGACACATTTCAAAACCAGACCAACAAACCCACTGTGATTAAGCTAAGCCATTCTGAATTAAGGCCCCTGATACCCATCTACTTGGATACACAGCTTTTTGTGTTGTTTGGAAACCTGAGAACTGTCCTAATAAGACACACAAAGCATCCTCTAGTCCAACACCCTTTATCTCACTTTCTGCAGAGCAGCTCAAACTAGTCATTAGGCTATTTCTGTTTTCAAGGAGACCAAGCCCTCCCAGGGGTGATCCAGCTTCCGTAGTTTAGATGCATATCTCAGGCTCACATGAATCACCTCAGCCTCCCCTTTTCCTAGTCCCCTGATGATAGAGTTTGCTGTAAATAAATGCACAGAGCTAGAAATTAGGTGTCTTGTTGAAGACAGTCAAGGAAAATGAACCACATTTTAAGAGTGGTCAGCAGCAGCCACTGAAGACCACTCACTTTTCATCCCAAACATCCTCCCAAATTCCTAAGAAAAATGAGTTTCTGGACTTTCTAAATTGAAAGGCTTTAAAGTTACCAAAGGTTTTATATTCTTTGTATGTGCATCATCTCTTCTCCATATCACTGGCATCTAAAAGATTTCTGCAGCAATTCCATGACTTAGGTTTGCCTTGAACAGGAGAAGTGGCAGAAGGGGAAACTGGACTTTAATCATGCTGTCTCATAATTGTATTGTTCCTAGTCTGTACTTTTAAATTACATCATATTTTGTCTCTCATGCTTTTTCCCCCCCCACAACTGAAGAGTCTTTCTTCTATGAAAAGTCACCCCAGCTTTCAGGTAGGATGATCAGAACTCTCCAGAGCATCTAAAATGCAAAGGTTTATGAAATCTGTAAAATCACTGGGATAATTCTGATTATGCTCTCTACTCCTCTGCCAGTATTTGTTATTTTCTATTTACTTTACTGAGCACCACTGCACATTGCACTGACAACGACAAAGAATTATCCATGGCACCTTCAATGTTGTATTGGGTTTTTTTTCCCCCCTTGACAAGAAGAGGATTATTTTTTTTCCCCTCCATGCATTAATTTGCATTCCTTGACACTGAATATCCTTTGCCCAGCTCTGTGTTTAAAGAGTCTCTGCAAGTAATTTCAGGCAGCTTCAGGTCATCTGCTTAAAAAGAGATCATTGATGAATATGTTAAACAGCTCCAACAGCAGCATAGATCTTTGAGAACTCAACCCAGCAATGGCTGCTATAGATCAGGGATGCGAACCAGGTATTCCATTTATTTCTTTGTTTCCTATTTCTAACCACTTCTCACTTTTTCTTTCATTTCCTGATAACCGTGCTTCTAAAATATTTCTGTGTAATACAGCTTGTACTCTTATTTTCAAAGAGTCTTCTACAAAGTATCAACTAGATCTGCTGTATCTATATAGTATCTTCCCTCCAAAACTTATGCAGGATCACAAGAAACAAATTCCCTTTACAGAAGACATGCTGCGTCCTCTGTTTTATTATATTTCTGTTATCTACTGCTTCTATTCCTATTCTGATTTCTACCAAACTATCTAATCGAGGAGCCAAATTTACTGATAATCTCACCACATGACCCCAGAAGCCCTCAATAGATTGGTATATTATTGGTTTATTTAAGCAGACAGCAAACCAGGACCTATTTCTTATTTTCATTCCTCCAGAGCTCTTGCATGAACAGCATTCAGCTCCAGTGCTTTGTTACCAGATTTATTTATTTTTTTTGCCTGTGAAAACCCTTTTAGAACTGACATTTCAAACAGAGCCAGCCGACTATCAAAGAGACAGCGAAGGCAAGTCCCTGTGATCCAGCTGCCTTGAAGATACCAACAGTAGTTTTAGCAAAGCTAAGGAGCTGTGGTCTAAAAGCAGCAAATGCATGAGAAAAGATGGAGTACAGGGCAAAAGGATAAAGGGGTGGGTCATGCTATTTAAAATAACTGACATGTAAACTACTCTTCATTGTGGAATCTAACTTGCATGTCCTCTGCCCACTCAAACTGGAGGATACGGGTGTAGGCAGAGCTCTGTTACAGATCTATTGCCCCCTGGGGGGGACACCTTTGTGCACAGCAAGTCAGTCTGCGGTAACACCTCGGTCAACCTGGATGCATCATTTCCCACGTGCAGTAGGGACTTCCAGTACTGGAGATCCCGCACCACTTAACAGGGAGAGGAGAAACAAGCCCTCCCATTAACACCACTAAACGCGGATCTGCCCTGTACTTAGGGTGGTAACAGCTGTAGCTTAGGCCCATCAGAAAATGATGAAGGAATTGATCAGAGTGGGACTTGAGCACTTTACCACTATTTGCATTGGCGAATGGTAGGGTGGTTTGCAATAGTAGTGCCAACCCCAAATATTTCCAATGATGTTAAATTTCCAGCTGATGTTCCAGCAATGATTCAGACGACTCTCTTCCCACGGGGGGAAAAAAAAAACACGCAAAACAAACTATAAATCCAAATACACATGGATCATCCCCCCTTCCTCTCTTATATGGCTTTTTGATCTTGTGATTTTTGAGCAGCTATGCACTTTTACTGATTTTGTCTTTTGCTACAGCTTTTGAAATGTGGGAAATCAGTTGAAAGCTGAAATTATGTATAATGGGACTCAGAGGGCTTAAACAAAAAATACCCCATGAAATATTGCAAGATGCATGGAAGAAGTTAGACTTTAAATCACATTTAAGTGATGCAGCAACAAAAAGTGAAAATTTAGCATGTGTATTTGGAGGTAGTTAATTAGATAGGTTTGCAGCTTTCAATCATGTCATTACCTAACTACACTTGCCCAAGCATTGCTCAAGATCATGTTGATCATCCTGGCAAAGAGGCCAGGATTTCCAAGGTTGGGTGGGTTTTACAGTCGCTCTTAGAAACAGTATCATTCAGGAAAGATTAAGTACTTAGAATTAATTTTATTTCTCTGGAACAAAAGGTCTGAGCAGAATATAACTTTGCAGTTCCTTGCAATAATTTAAACAGCATCAACATAAAATGTAAATACTTCAGTTATAGCCCCGTATTTAAAATAACGCTTCAAAAAGCTAGGAAAATTGTTATTACACTGTTAATTCTTCCATCTTGAAGGAAAAAAAAAAAAAAGCAGGTCTAAGAAGCTAAATGAATAGCACACGACACAGGTAAACAGATTTTTTTTTTTTAAAGGAGCTGTGTGAATCCTCCAAATTCGTTTTTGCCAAGGCCCCATCTGGGATTGACTTCTATCACTGTGCTACGAGAACTTCATTAGAAAGGTGTTATAATAATATTCCAGAAACAGCAGCAGAACATAGGTTTTCTTTTCTCCCTTGAACACAGCTTGCAACTTTTCACACATGGAGATGAGCAGGAAAGACTCCATCTCACTACAAAAAGCCTACCTGCAATTTTCTTTTTCAGTTTCTTACAGACATAGAAGACAAAACAGATTACCCCATGAAAGAACCAGCAAACTATCTGTCAGTCAGACCGGGCAATCCCAGTACAAATAAAGGAAGATTATTGCAAAATACATAGTTTAACGTGCTGACAGAAATCACTCTTCTCAAGTTTTATCGATACACAGTGACTTGCAAGGCTACTTCAGACATGTTACTTCCCCAAACTTCTTTTTTTCTCATGAACTGAACTACATTTTTCTTATGTTCTCAGTACAGGGTGGTTGGGTTGTTTCTGGTATGATTCATAATCAGCTGCTTTGAAATCTCATTTTTTCATCCATGACTTAAGTGAATGTGTCATTGTCACTTGGGAACAAGCAGCAAAAAGCAGGAGCAGGAGCATGTTCAGCACAGTGAGCAAGGCCAAATATTTTTGGATCTCTGTCTTCCAGCATTACTAGAATAACTGCAAAGTTTCTCCCCTAGACCTCGCTTTCTGCTGCAAACTCCTACCCTCCGCTGAGAATTCAGAAGTGGCTGTGCCAATTCATCCTTCCATTTTAATTAAATCTAAAAATCAGGAGATATTTAACATTATTTTATACTACTTAGAGCCAGTAATTGGACTCCATGTGTCTCTTCCTTTTGCAGCCAAGGGCATAATTTTGGCAGGTTCACACAGCTTTTGCTCACAAGCACCGAGTACACAGATCCTTCAAGCCAATTGGGACACAGCTAACAGATGCTTGGAGAGGATGTTATGGGTGGTTTTTATAAGGGCTGGGCTCTCTTTGGCTGTTAGACAGGATTCCTCACAGAGGTGAACCAGGAAAAACTAGTACCTAAGTAGAAGCTCCTTAGCAAGGCAATTACAATGCAGCTAATGCCCATGGCTTTTCCAGGTCTATGATAAACCCAGCTCCAGCACAGGGAGAAATGAAGTTACTGGGGAGGGACCCAGGCACAGGGACTGCAGATCTCATTCAGTGTACAAGCACCTTCAGCCTCAGCCCCTCTCCAGCTCCACCACGGCACAACCATTTCGACTGATCTTGCAACTCACCCCACATGAGAAGACTCACTATATTTGTAGATAAGGTCAACTTCTGATCACTGTGTTCTGGACTAGGAACAAGATTAAACTGGTTTAGCTACAGCAGTGTGAACACGGTGGATAGCTCAGCACTGCTGTCCCTCCATGGGAAAATGTCCCTGGCTATGAGTCTGTGCCTGCAGCCCTCCACCAAGGAGCTGGGGTAAAAGTCCCACTGGCTCCCAGGGAGGTCCGCTGGACTCTGTTTTACCAGCTTTTAGCAAGTGGGCAGCAACTTCAGGGAGGGGTGGAAGGTGCAGCAAGCACCTGGAGAAGGATGCCACTGCACCTTGCCAATCCTCCAGTAGCAAAGCTGGTTTGGGGAGCTGCCTTCTTCCCCCTGCTGCCACCCCCAAACCTCCCTGTCTGCACAGGAGAGCTACCACACCTTTCCCCTGCGCTAGTTCAGCTGCTTACCTAACCACAGGCAAGCTGGGTGTGTGTTCACATAGGGAGTTTAAAAATAAAACCTCCAAACAGCACCCTGTTCTTTAAAAAAACCCCAAACAAATCGCCCCCAAATCAAAACATCTCACAGGTCTGGCACAAAGCACAGCCCTGCCAGAAGCTGAATCAGCTGGGGAGGAAGCAGCACCCACCAGCTGCAGAGAAGGAGGGAGAGAGGCACAAGGAACTGGGGACAGGATGGAAATCACTGAACTCCACCCCTCCCCATAAAGAAAGGGGAACAGCACTCAGGCTGAAAGCTACTTTTGCAAACAAAGGGCAACTCCAGGCATAAAGTCTCTTGGAGATAACCCCACCAGCTTGACTCATGCTTCAATGTACTACACGTGCCCTGCCAGCAGCAAACCTTCATGATAGTGGCATGCACGCAGTCCCACAGGACCTGAGCCACCCATACACCTGGCTACACAGGCTGCAAAGCCATGTAGGCCCTGGCTTTATTGATGGTCTCAGGTCCACTGGTGACAAATAAGGCATGTTTTTATTTCCCTTTCATTTTTAAGCATTTAGATTTAAATTGCTCTACCTTCTCAAGTTAATCCAAGGAACAGGGAGTTTAATATTCTTTTAAGAAAATGCTGACATTCCCTCTGTCATCAGACTCCAGAAACCAGGGATTTAAACTGGGGATAAACTATTTTCAAGACTAGTGATATAGAAGTACAAATTGGCATTAACCAACAGGCAAACACACATCTCTCTCTGAAAGCTAGCCCCCACACCTGTCAAGCAAAACCTCTTACAAACACTGCCACATTTCCCTGTGTCTCCGCACCTCAGTCACACAAGCTCCTTTCAGCTCTCAGCACCTGCCAGTCAAAGGACTTTTTAATCCCATCTTCCTGCTGCTCAGACCCTGCCACTAGAAAACTCACACCCAACAGCAAAGTTCAAGGCAGTGACTAGTGGTGTACTCCAGAGGTCAATACTGGGTCCACTCCTGTTCAACAACGTCATCAATCATCCGGATGATGGGGCAGAGTGTATGCTCAGCAAGCTTGCAGATGACACACAGCCAAGAGGAGTGGCTGATATATTAGTCAGTCATACTGCCATACAGAGGAACCTTGACTGACTGGAGAAACAGACCAACAGGAACCTGATGAAGCTCAACAATGAGAAGTGCAAAGTCCTGCACTAGAGAGTAACAGCCCCAGACACCAATACATGCTGAGGGCCATCCAGCTGGAAAGCAGTTTGGCAGGAAAGGAGATGGGGGTCCTGGTGCACACCAGGTTCAACATGAGCCAGTGACATGCCCTTGCTGCAAAGAAGGCCTGTGGTGTCCTAGGCTGCATTAGACTGAGTGTAACCAGCAGGTTGAGGAGGTGAGGGCACACCTGGAGTACTATATCCAGGCCTGGGCTCCTGAGTACAAGAGACACATGGACATACTGTAGAGAGTTCAACAAAGGGCCACAAATACAATAAAGGGACTAGAGCACCTCTCCTGTGAAGAAAGCCTGACAGAGCAGTGACTTCAGTCCAGAGAAGAGAAAGCTTATGGGGGGAATCTTGTCAACATATATAAATACCTGAGGGGGGAGAGAGTGAACAGCATGGACCCTGGTGCTTTACAGTGGTACTCAGTGACAGGACCAGATGCAATGGGCACAAACTGAAACACAACAGTTTCCTTCTGAACACCAGGAGACACTTTTTTTACTGTAAGGATTACCGAACACCAGCACAGGTTGCCCAGAAAAATTGTAGAGTCTCCATCCTTTGAGATATTCAAAACCTGTCTAGACACAGTCCTGGACAGCTGGCTTTAGGAGGAGCTACTTGAGCAGGAATGTTGGACCAGATGACCTTCAGAGGTCCCTTCCAAACCTCTACCATTATGTTATTTTGTGACCTCAAGAAATAAAGCTCAAACCAATTTGTGCGCAAAGGTTATCAGTGGTGGGTTAGTATGAGCCAGTACCTAGACTAGGTTTCCCCACTTAAAAAAAGACCTCACCTTGAAGATGAAAAATCAGCAGTGCCCTTCACTAGTTGTGTAAGAGTATGTAAGTCCAGCAGGACTAGGACAGTGGCTCTCGAAGTGCCACGGGAAATGACATCTAGTTGGTGGCAAAACAATAAGCAGTTTGCCATAGTCAATGCCCAGAGAGAATCACCACTCAACTGCTCATGCAGCAGCGTGGCAGAGAAGTGAGAGATGTTAAGAGCTAAAAATATGTGATGATTCAAAAAGTTTGAAGGGTGATGGTATAGGAAGGTGAGAGGAGAAAGAAGGGTCCATATCTTCCACAGCACAGTAGCAAATGTCCAGGTTTACTAAACAAAATATCCAGCACAACACACACTGTACTTAGACTTCATTTTTTCCCGAACCTTAACCTTTTTTTGCATCTCTGAGGAGAATCTTTCACCTAGAAGAGTTTTAAAGGCCAGAAGTATACTGCCTTTAAGTTCCATATTATTGGAAAAGTGAATAGTAGAGATGTCTTCACTCAGCTTTCACCCCCTATGTATCCATTCCTATGAAAGAAAACGTTAAATATAATATCCAAAGATGCCCTTTAACTAAATATGCAGAAAAGCACTGAAGCCACTGAACTGGCAAATGACTGAAATTGTCCTATGGACTGACACTCATAAGTAGGAAGGTTGGGGGAGAGTGAATCCTGTGGGGCTATCTATTATGGACTACGGAGTCTGCTTCCAAACATGTTCCAAAACCACTCAATGACTGCCAGAGCATCTCAGAGCTAATGATTACCGGAGGTCCTAGGAGATCCTTCCTCGTGGGCTGCCAAGTCCTTACCTCCAGCCAGCACTGTCCTGTGGCCACCCTCCCAGGGCCAAGGACATCAGCACCAAATGCTGAACTTGGTCCACCAGAACAAGGAGCTTTGCCTATGCTGAAATAGGAAGATGTGTTATGTCAGATTAGTCACCCACCTTCCATCATGCCACTTCTACCCATTTTTCTCCACCATCTTCTCATTTGCAGCTTGTCTGTGCCTAAAGGTAGAACAATCATTTGCCCTGAGCAGAAAAGAAAGCTGTGAAAACTCTAAACTTCCTAAACATCCCTCCTGCCAACACCTGTCATTTGCTTCTACATTTCCTATTTGCTCTGTTTTCATTTAAGGTATTATATGACTCAGATGAGACCTCAACAGCTTCAAAAGAATTCCTGTGTTTGACTGCCTCAGCTTTATTAAAAGTAACTGAGCCATTGATCATCATCATAAGATGTAGTCTCAGGAGAAACGATATCATTTGTAAACAAATGATCCTGTGAACACAAACACTCCACCAGCTGTGGATAATAGGGAAACAATACATAGCTGGGGATGCAAGAAGTGCCACCAGCACACCAATAGAGCATCTTAGGGATAACAAAGCAAGTTGCACCTCTACAAGCAGCCTGGCTAACGAGAACATGCTCTTCCAAAGGCAGGGTGAAGAGGAGAAGTAATTTTCTTTTGCTATTTTCAAGCCTCTAAAGGCAATTTCATGCTGCTGCCTTAGGATACGAGCAAGCAAGACTGTTCATCCTTGATACAACCAATTCCATACGTTCAGAGGGTGGGTTTTTAGCTGACAGTTTCCATACACACCCTCACATGCTGCATTTCATGGCTGACCAAAGTGTGAAGTCTGGAGAAGGGAATGCTTGACTGCGTGGCAACACCTGTGAAAAATCAGACTACTTTCTCTCCCTTACCTCCAGCTAGCTACCAGCAGGATCAGCCTGTCTGGGATATGAAGCCTGCTTTTACAGAAACAAGTTAATGAAGTTTAGCACCATGGATTTGAGCACATAAAGAGTGAAAGATGCCATATAAAAGTCCTTGGAAGCATTTGCCAGGTACAATCGCTCGTTCTTTAAGAGCTGAGGACCAAATATCTGTAAAAATAAGTAGGAAGACTTTTTAAAATACATGCCTTCATATGAAAAGTCCATGTTTCATATTGGGAAATGTCATGGACAACTCCTGGCAAACATTTAACTTGAATACAGTGCAGACTCAACAGCTGCTGCTGCTGCTGGAATGGAGAAGCTATTGTGCAATTTTGGGTTTTGGAAGGAAACAGATGCCAAAATCTGCACCATATGCCCCCCATTCCCTGACCAAGGGTACTTCTAGCATATTCAGTTTAATACCATACAAATCATATGGAAGCCACCAAGAATCTGCAGAGGTCTGTCAAACAGAAAGTAAGCATTTAACAAAGAATAGCCCCAGCAGAGCAGATGCAGTCAAGGTCCTTTTGGTCTGCAGCCAGAATCCTCAGTACCTAGAAATAATAACTTGGTAGACAGTGTCCCTCAATAAGCTGGGGCAAGTTCCCAGCTTTCCAGAAAATCACTTGGGAAAATCTTCTTTGAAGAAATCATTGTGCATGGAGGAGGAAAAACGAAACAACTTCATGTTATCCTCACTGCTGGGCAAATACATCATGTAATCTAAAGCATGTCAGCTAGACACCAAAAAGCTCAGCTGAGCTGATACCTTGAAGTGAAATTCAGCTTGCTTAAGTTCATACAGAGTACGCGTATCAGCAGCTCACTTGCTTTGGGGGCTGTGTTCATCAGTGTGTAAAGGTGCTGAAGGAAAGAAACAGCAGCACTGCCATGTGGTTCTTCAAAAGAAATGCTGTAGCAGTCGGCAAATTCAGGGCTCATCTAAACTCAAACAGCTTCTCTAGGCAGCCTAGAATTTCCTTTGAAGTATATATCTATGAGCACATATGGTCCTGGAGCACATCCACACACATTCACCAGAAGGGAATGAGAGTGGGTGGAATGCATAAGACTAGCCCTAAGAAAGGGAGAAGGAAGGAGAGAGAATAAAAATCCTGGCATAAACAAACAGTTGCTATTTCTAGTCCTTTTGCTTGAAACCGCTCCTCCAGCCCAATGCCCCTCTGCAAGATGACATGTTCAACTTAAGAGACAGAGAAATAAAAGCACAAGAGCATGCACATTTACAGCCCAATTATGACCACTTACAAACTTACTGTAAATCTATTCATTGCTTAACTCACTAGCTACGTCCAGCAAATGCATTTGCTCAGTGTGTACTCAATCTAGCTTAATATTCTCCATGTATCTTGAGCATGCAAATTCAAGCAATAAAAAAATTAAATAAACCAAGTCTGGATTACATTCAGTCCACAATAGCAGGAGAAAAAAAAGAGTAATTATTGACAGTGGCTTGGTTAAGCTTACAGAAGCTTAATAGAAAAGGATTTTTCCATAATTGCCGTCTCTAACCTTTTATCCAAGCTCAGTGAGTACATTACCTAAGTCAGCAGGAAGTTTAGCCACTCCACATGAAATTAGTAACATTTATGGGCTGACCCATAGCTTTTTAGAACAAGACCTATGAAGATGTTTCTATTCTTCCATCAGGGAACAGTGAATACAACACTTAGCTGCTTATAACAAAACAAAACAAAACAAACCCCTCACCTCCTCCAGCCAGCAGTAGTCCCTGAAGACAGAGCCCCTCTCTTACACACACTCAAGAGTAACCTTACATACTAATTAAAGGAATACAAACAAGCAACTCAAGAGCAGTGCATCCCATCTGCTGACTCACCAGTACCTCACAGGGCAGCAGCCCCTGCACTCTTAAGGTACCTCTCTTCTCTTGCCCATATACCCTGAGAAGCACTCCGTGTCCCAAATCAGGAGCTTCCTTACCGGCCTTGGCACAGCTACCCCTATGCTCACAGGCATGAGTCAGCCCTTACATGTCTCTGTCCCATCCATCCACCCATCCACCTGCAGAAAAGATCTGTTGAAAGGATGTGTTTTGAGTTCAGATGCCTATAAAATGGCTGTGAGTGAACCTGCACACCAAGTGAGAGCTTTCAGCCCGGCTTTGTATTCAAGTATATGGAGAACAAGATAAACTAGTTTAACTAACACTGACCCAGTTTTACACTGGAAAGAACCAAAATAGACATGAGAAGCTAAAACATAATCCTTAAGAGATATAATTCATCTGTTTTGACGTGGCAAGCATGAAATATTTGAGTATCTGTGATAAAATTCTAGGTGATGACCGAACAGAACAAAAACAGATCAGTAAGCGGACTTAACAAAATTGTGTTGAAAACCATTAACAGGAATACAGTGCACATGCTTTATAAGATGGTACTCTCCTCAGTGCCATAGACCAAGAAGAGAACAGGAAAAAATCAAGTGAAGGATAAACAAGGCTGGCTGGGAATTGATTGCCACCTTTGAAATTTTAGTAGAACAGTTGGAGTAAGAAGCTGACTGCAGCTGAACTGAAAAATCACTATGTGTATCTAGATTAGTCATCTACTGCTAAACCAAATTAAAGTGTTCTTCCCACAGGCAAGACTGAAAATCTCAGAAAAGCCTTAATTTATAACTCAGGAAAAGTTTAGAGGGAAGCTCTGCAAAACCAAAATGAATTTTGTACTTAATGGGCAGGAAAACAAAGGACAGATGGAACTTTCTGTTGCTTGGTACGACACTAAATACTACACAGCACGCAGGATGCGACTGAGCCAAGAAGGTGATGATCTGTGCTAAAGAATTCACCTTACTCGTGTCCCAGCCTTCCTTTCCCTGCAAATCATGGTTTCAAACTGTTACAGAGTAGCAGGGGCAGAGGCGGGAAGGGGAATTAAAAAGGTAGATTTTGAACAAACCAGGCCTACTGCAATCAACATTAGGAAGAATTACCAATACAGTTTGGATAGCCAATCCTCCTTAACCTTTTTCGTAATTAGGTCGCAAACTCATTTACAGGAAGTGCAAAAAGTGAGTGTGCAAGGCACAAAAAAGCACCACAGTATTTCTGTCCAATTTGTTTTGCAGGAGTGATCATGCCTTGGGTGGAAGCCCATTTCTAACAATTTATTTTTCATGTCTGGACAAGGCAATATAACTTCTACCCAATTTAACCTCTTTGCTAATAGACTTAGCTGTTATAGCTGAAATACTCAAGCTTAACAATAAGGCTAAAATACCCAGAATACTTAAATCCAAGAAATGTGTTTGCTGGCTTCAGTTCAGGACAAGCAGAAGCAATCAGCTAAGGCACTGTGGATGGGCGAAATGTGGTGACACCTGCCAAGAGGTTACATTGGACTCTGCACAATTGCCTACAGAAAACTGCTCCAAGCAGGGCACAGAAATGATTTACAACAATCTTTAATTGCCAGCGAAGCTCCTCCAAAGGGCCAGGAAGCACCTGGGTATGCCGGCAGCTTGCCTTGGCTCTTTGGGTCGGCGCTGCCCTAAAATTATCGGGATGCAAGGCAAACCCCCCCCCCCCCCCCCCCCCCGAGAATCATTTGCCTGTCACGTTTTCCCCCGCGGTTGTTTCGTTCTGCTTTCAAGCTGCAGTTCAATGAACAGGCTGCAATTTACCTCTTCACCCTCACCCTCAAATTTGTTTGGATAAACAGGCCCTCCTTTGTTCCAGACTGCTACTACATTTACACATTGTATTGTAAATCAGCCGGTACAAAGCAAGACAGGCCCTTGAATGAAGACACTAGCAGTTTTGTTCACAGCAAAATTAAACAAGTAAGAGGCACAGAACCCCATTTATAACCCCAGCCTGGAAACAACCGGTTTTTAAAAGGTGAGAGGTTTTAAAAAGTTTACTAAACAAACCTAGGCAGTTACAGAGTCTATAGTGAGCTCACAAACAAGTTCAAGGCTGTATAAATCACCAAACAGTGTTACTTCTGAAGAAAACGTTAACCAGTTTAAAAGCTTGCTTTCTTGCCATTTCAGGGACCCAAGAATTATTGGCAAGTGATTTAGCTTTTACTGAGTACACAAACAGAGAGAAATTAGTCACAGAGGAAGGGACTGAACTATTCACCATGTCTATTAAAGACAAGAGACCTAAATAGCATCCAGGAGTTGCAGAATAAACATCAGGAAAAACTTCACAGCAGTAACAGTTGAGTAGAGGAATGACAGTTATGAACTCTTTTGCATTTGATGTTGTCTGCAGTCCAGAAGTGAGGCCCCTGATGGGATCCTATGGAGAAACTTCAGCTGGACCTATGTAGGATGTAATTCATTGCTACAGACACCCTGCATCCTTCATAAACATCAAGCTTAAAAAGGTAATCCCCAAGGCTGAAACATAAGTTTGAGTGTCAATAATAATTTTATTCCTTTGAGTATTTTAAGGGGGAGGGGAGCAGAAACACCGTGCATTTGGGTTTAAAAACTTTTTGCCCTGATTACAAGTACATTACAATAAGAAATGTTCTACAGACTCTTTTTGGTACATCTACCACTCATAGTACAATGCACCCCCACTTTTCAGTAGTTTCAGATCAAAGTCAAAGAAAATTCAGGAGACAGAGGGCATGCTTCCATCTGATGTTTCAGAAGCCAGGGCATTACCATCCACATTGTAATTCTGACATGGTCTGACTGTCCATGCATACCCTCAGTAGCAAGAGGAGGAAAGGGAAGATGGGTTACAAGTTTCCATGCACTCTGGTCCCTTCAGAGGCCAAAAAGAGCTTGCTAAGCAAGTGTGCTGGTTTAAAGGTAAACCAGCAGGAGGAATGAGTCTAACTCACAAACAGATTACAAGTCAGAATTACAGT
>JAWWEU010000040.1:19559110-19605047 GCA_035583155.1 Acropternis orthonyx
AGTTCCTGAGGGGGCCAGGTGGAACTCTTTTCTATGGGGCATGCAGTCTCTTTCCAGGTTCCACGGTTGAAGAGGAGGGAGAAGGTAATCCCTCTGAGGTGTAGGGTTGGTAGATGAAAGAAAAATTCCAAGATTTTAAATCCATAACAGCAAGATGAAGAGAAACTCGACCTCTGCTTTGCCACCAGCCCCAGCAACGTTGCCTGAACATGAGACATGACTGAGGTGACTGCCCAAGCTGCTGCCCTTGACCACAAAAAATAAAAAAATCTGATACAGTTGTGAGCATGGTGATGTCCCCTTGAGACCCTCGTGATGCTTGCTCCCATCAGAGTGATGGCTGCCCTGTCCTCTCTCAGAGATACACCACTGTGGCTGCAGAGAGCACTGGGCACGCTACAGCCAAGCCCTTTTCCTAAGAGCTACAAGTGTCCATGTCAGAGGAGCACCATGGTCTGGCACGATGCTTCGCAAAAGCTGAGTTCAATCCCAGACCCCAGCCTGCTTGTGGTGACCCCTGTGCCCTGCCCCATGCTTCCAGCCCTGCCTCTTTCTAAGTGATCCCCTTTTATCCAACTTCTCTCCATCTTCAAACACATGTTTAGCAGGTTAATCAGCACTGGAGTACTTTAGCTGCCACCAAGCATCACTTGGAGCATGGCACGGGCTTTGCTCACTCTCCTCCCTTTCCCGAGTTGTCCTTTACTCTAGGAATGGTGTTTCATACAAGGACTTTTCAGTTTCATCTTTCACCTGAAGATGAAACAAAACATGGGGGGAGAACCTCACAGGACAAGCAACATGCTCACCTGAAGCTGGATCCCTCTCTGTCCTGAGTCAGTATGGGTGTACGGAAATGGTGTTCCAGAGAGTGAAAAGAATCCAACAACCTACAAGCATATGAGGATCTGAAACCCCTGTAATTTGTGCCCTGAAGAGAGATTACAACCCATGTGTCCCAGCCAGAGTACAAAAGAATTCAGAATTACTTGTGCTCCACCTCCTCACCTCCCCTGGCCCCCTGATTAGCCAGATAACTAAAGCAAAAATATAGTCATGTCCCTAACTAGCTGAAGTAATCTGGCCCTTTATCACTGCTGCAGCCCTTGAAAGATCATGGGCACTGCACCTGGAAAACCATAGGTTACCCAGAATCATCTCCTGGAATCTGGTGTGACACAGGCTTTTCCTGCAGTTTGGTCTCAGCCTGTGCTGATGTGCTCCAGTTGCTCCATCACCAAGATTCCCTTTCCTACTCAGAGATAATGCTGCTGAAATATCTGTAAAAACACATCCATTCACTTTAATGTTAAGCCCTTACACTAAGCATTGAAGTGACACTGACAGATTAAAGGAACTGTAATATATTTTTTAATACCCCATTTTAAACTCTCCCTCAGATTATTACCCTTGAAAGAGCTTTTAATATCTCTTCTTTGACTGAGGTGCACGACACCTGCCTGTCCTCCATTTCTGCCTCATTTTTGTTCCAGGTACACAACACGTACCAAGGCCCAGCTGGCATTTTACTAAGCTCTGCTCCAAAGACAGCAGTGGTGGAGGTCAGGGGAACCCACATGTCACCTGCATGTCACCCACACAAGTGAGGGGTGGGGGACAACACGAGACCGTGACTTCCCCAGGCACATGATGAAGTAACACTGTTAGGCAGAGGTTGGGAACATGCTGCCATCCCCATGGCAGCACCACCCCAACCTCCCACTACTGAAGCAGTTCTCGATTGTAGACAGCACTTCTGGCAGCCACCTGGGCACTGCTGCTCACTGCCAGCACAGGATGGAAATAGGTATTGAAATTTTATAATTACAAGCAACTCACTCTGTTACTTCTCTTTTTAATAATTTCTTACTCTGACCAGCAGGGGCAAGTTTGACCAAAAGGGTCCTAATAGGAATCACAGAATTGTTAGGGTTGGATGGGACTTCTGGAGATCATCTTGTCTAATCTCCCTGCCAAGGCAGGGTCACCTGGAGCAGGTTACACAGGAATGTGTCTGGGTGCATTTTGAATGCCTCCTGAGAAGAAAACTCTACAACCTCCCCAGGCAGCCTGTTCTAGTGCTCTGACACCCTCAACATAAAGAAGTTCTTTACATTCTTCTACCTAATATTCAGGTGGAATTTCTTGTATTTTAGGAAGACCAAATAGAGTCCAGAACAAAGGAAAAAGTGCTTAAAAGCTCTCAACGAGTATCACTATGGTGCACATAAACAACAAGAAGACATAAAAAGCTTTTCTGTCTTATCTGTGTTTGACTATAAGGCAACTAAGTACAAGAGCAAAATCATTTAGGAAAATCCCCTCAAAATCAAAAACAAACAAACATCCCCCAAAAATATCCCTCCAAAATCATGAACCCCCCCCCCCAAAACTGGTGCCTTTTTTGTTCTTAAGCAAAGGCAGACAAGAGGAAAGTGTGGCTGCCCCTGGAAGTGCTGTGAGAACTCCCAGAAGACAGGACAGTAGAGATCCAACACCAGTGACATCAATGTCTCAGCCCTGTGCCCAACAAGTTCCTTCAGCTACTCTGGGTCTTGGTTTCCACATCTGCAGAGTGGGATAATAACAGGTCTTTACATCACAGGGGTGTTACAAAGATCAATTAGTTAATGTCTGAAAAGCGCTTTGAAGATATAGCAGGTGGTGAGTATTATTATGCAAATAACATGATTTAAGAAAATCACAAGTGCTGGATTAATACTAATCCCTTTGATATTTAAAAGACACCAATTTTTTTTTTCATATTTTAAAGCAAGGAACGTTTATGCTATAGTTTTTCATGGCTGCTGCAACAACAATTTTTAACCTTTTCTTTTCGTACAGCTCCCCGCATAAAACTCCTCTGCAGATATCTTCAAAAAACCTAATCTTAACTCAAAGCTAGGAGTAGTGGAAGAAATGCATGTTGGTGAACTGGATAACTAGATCCTATGCAGGAATATTTCTCAGAGGATAGAATGTCACAGACCTAACTTACTGTAACAAACACTGCAAAGTCTTTCACTTTTAGGGCTTTTTTTGGAAGCACACTAATTTCACGCATAGAGGCATTTGTAAAACAATATAGCCGCTATTTAATTATGCCATTTTATGTGGTGGAAAAAGTAGAGAAAGAGCAGAAGCTATGGTTCATTCACTTCTTCCAAGGCTGCATATCTGAATTGTAAAAAAAAAAAATAAAAAAAAAATTATGTCTAATGGCCTCATTTGGTGGTTTCACAGGAGATCAGGCATTGCAATGTTTCCTCCAACTTCCAGCAAGTAGCCACACAACCACTTCTGCTTTAGGTGGATGCAGGAAATGGACCAGGTGGCCACAAGCCAGCCCAGAAGTGCAGCCTGTGTGAAAGCTTGCCACTCACAATGAGAGAAAAACATAAGCCAACAAGAGAGCTCAGGTGAGATCAGAACAAAGAACCTGAGGTGAGTAGCAATGTTAGAAACCAAGGAGAGAGCACAGCCAACGCTAGATGTCCCTCTGGTTTTCAACCTTGCCTTTGCCAGACCTCTCTGTGAAATCAAGACATGCCACCCAGTGCCTTAAACCTCCGTGTGCCTCCAGGACTTCCACTGCTGCATTCCCTGTCTGTGAGGAAGCCTGTTTCTTGTCTCCTGCACTGTAAAATTTAGTGCAAACCAGCTGGTGCATTCAGTCTAGGAATCTGGACAATATTGCTGTGGTTAAAAACAGCTTAATATTAACCTCCTCTGGAACGCATGTCTGAAATTGATATTAATGAAATAAGATCAGACATTAATATTCTGTACAGCCAGTTCCTCAAGCTGTGCTTTAGTGTCAAACCAAATCTTTTCCCAAGACAACACACAAAATACCAACAGAGGATGGCAGGTATTGCGGATGTGGGAGGAGGCAGAAGGAGCACTTTAAAACTTTAGAAGCTATTATGTTTGTAGTTATAGGCAGCCATGCTTCCCTTCCTACCCCATCTCCCACAGCAGTCATATTAATAGCTATTCAATACAGTAATAGAATTCAAGCTGTACACTTCGTTGTTGGATTTTTTTTTTTTTTTTAGGTCAATATTAAAAGCATTTGGATGCTCTTTAGGAGGGAGGAATGATTTTGCACTCCAGGAACAGGGAGACATTTGCAACATTCCCTACGAACGCCAGCAAAGGATTTCCTTTATGTCTCTGCTCATGACTTATGTGGTAATACTTTATTTTAACCGGACCCAGTTGTCCAGATTCAGAATTTGATTTTCTTGCAGAAACATGCACTCTGTGTAATCTCAGTGTGATCCCGTTAGTTGAATTTATATAATTTATGTACAAATTGATCCAAATCACCACCTGAGGGTCACTCTTCAGCCAGAAGGAGACCCCTGAGGGTGTCTGAGCTCCAAGTCCTTTGGACACATGATTTGTACTCCTGGCTATGCCAGGCCTGGGGAATAAATCTGCAGTTCTAATGCTGGGTAAGTACAGCCCCATCCTTCACTTTGCTCTCCTGTAAAAAGGTAGCCACCTCCTTTCCTGAAAAAGGTCTAATGATAGACCTCTCCAGTGAAGAACAACTTCCAAGAAGGAAGATGAGTCAGCATCATGCCTCCTTCAATTTCACAGGGGAGAAAGTGAATTTCTCTCAGAAGTAATCCCTACCCTGCAGGTAGCTTGAGGTTTGGTGTACTCCATCTCCACACTTTCAGTTAATTCATCTTTTCTGAATGTTTTGAGTTTGTGAACTGCTCACTTGAAGAAAGCAATCTGATTCTCTTGTAATCTGCTATTCAGTTTGAGGTACACAGGTTAATCTTATTTAGGTAGGCCATATATATTTACAGCTAGAATTAGAAACAGGAAAAATATTCCAGCATTCTCAAAACTTTCACATGTGCAGCCTCCTCACAAAAAAGAGGTAAACCCAATTTAGATGGCAACAAGGTTTTTATATCTCTGCCAAATGATACGAAGTGACTGCCAAATAGTATGGAGTAACTGCAAGGACTGCTCCCATTAGCCAACTTCCCATACTCAGAAATCTGCTGCCAGGTTTCTCTAAATGAAAGGATGAAAAGTAAGCATACTATCTCCACTATACTCAACATATATAACCTGAAGAAAAAGAAAACAAGGCTATTGTAACTGTGACAGAGAAGGAGAAAAGATGTTGCCTTCTGTCTGCCCACAGAACAAGAGGAAAGCCATTCAAACAGCCACTCAAAGGACAAAAACTAAACAAATCTGGACTATCTGGTTTGCTGATCTTTGCACCAAGTAAGCCAGAAAGGTACAGTCTGTCCCACTGACTACTGCTCCCTTTTCTTCCCCATAAGATGGGCAGAGAATGGGAATGGGAGCGTACTGAAGAGAAGGTTACACTGATAACTTGTAGTTCATACACAAAGCTTGTGGGCTGATGATCTCCTGGCTTTGGTATGAGTTGCATCACATTTGTAATTGTATTTACCTGGACAACTTTAACCTCATTAAGGATTCACAGGTAAAAAGCAGATGCTGAATCAAATCTCATAAAGCAGTGTCTGCTTTACAGGGGCTATGCTAGGCAGAAGGCTAACTCAGTACCTTATCTTTCTTTGGTTTGTAAAAAGGATATTCATAATTTCACTCAGGAAAAAATATAATGTCAATTGAAGTAAGGTTTATTTGAATGAAAGAGCAAAAAAATTGTGTGGTTTGGGGTGTTTCAGCCCATGCTGTATTGAAATACAGCTATTTAAAAAGAAACTATTCCAGAAACACATCATCCTTAGCTTGTGGCTAATATATATATAAATTACTAAAAAAAAATAAAATTACTCAAATTGTAATATTTCTTCTCCCTCCAGTAAACATAAGAGCTTAGCATTACATTTGTATTAAAAAAAAAAATCATCTTATGCATTCTAAAGACTACAAATACAGTCAAAATAGGCTCTTGCAGCTGAGTTCACTGCTCTGCTTTTGGTATAAGTACAACTGAAATACTCCAGAAGACAGATATGTTACATTCTTTCAGGTGTTTTGAATTAACGTTGATGGTACTCAAGGAATTTCTATGAAAAACCCCCACCTTCAGCATATTTCATAACCTTTGCTTGGGAAACACAAAGGGATAGTTTCCATATGACAGGGCTTACTTTCCTTTAAAAACACATCAATTGTAACTAAAAAATATATTACATATATTGTCTATAATACATTCAATTTTTTATTTTATTTTTTTTAAATAGAGATCCTGTTTCTGAAAAGAAGTAGAGCATGCTCCATGCATATAGCTACTTTTATGAAGTGGATAGAAATGTGTGAAGGAGAACCACTATGGGTTATTACAATACTGCCCTTTGAGGCATGCCAAAGGAATAAAATTGCTAATGAAGGATCTTCTTTAGGGACCATGGAGGTTTCAGCTTTCTATTTGTACCACCACATGTATGAGCTTTAAATTGAAGTTATGTTTATGCTCACGGCCTCAGATTATAACTCGACTGTTGATTTGAATTCCTGCAGGCTTTGTAGTCCCAGGACCTGCCCTGTCTCATTTGGAGGAGATCACATGATGGTATTCCTCTTTACAGCCACACCAACACCGTGTAGCTAAGCCTCAGGGTCAATAATCTTAGGTTTAGTTTTCACATTTAACATATTTTCTAATTGTTCAATTGGCAAAGGCTGTTCAATACCTAAGGCTGGAGCTAAATATATTAAGCATTAACAGTTTCTTTGTCAACTTTTTAAAAGTCATATTTTTTAATAGTTGTCTACACTTGTCCCCTTTAATAAATAAATACACCATGATGGCATCTGCATATCCTATTACAGGTATTGTACCCTGTGACTGCTGCATACCCACCATTCCAGCATCCAGATCCACAGTTTCCAAATCGAACCTATAAATGTCATGGCAGAACCTGGAAACCCTTCTAACCTTTCTCAAAGAGCCTACCAGAGATAAGAATCTTCCTTATATTTAGGTAAAATCTGCTTCAAAGTTATTTTTTTACATATGAAGAAAATTCTCTGTACTTCTTTTAGCTTGTCCTTGATATTATGCTTTTCTTTGCTGCAAGTGATAAAACACTTTTATGTTCAATATATGAATATTGAAGAATTTTTAAAGCCTCACATTTTACAAGGTTTTCCTAAAGCTTGTAAAACATGAATGATCTGTGCAACAGTTCCATACATTAAAACGCAACCCAGGTGTACCAGTCTTCGTATCTCACTTTATTCATTACTTAAGGGGCTAGGAACCATTCTGGGTTGCCTTGCACTAGGAAGGAAAGTACATAACTAGTTTCCTAACTGCTCTGTTTACTTTGCATACCTTGTGGGCAAAAATTGGCAAGAAAGGATTGAAAGCTGTTTGCTTTGAAATTATCACCCCGTTTACAAGATTCAAGAGCAAAGTCTTTTAAAATGAGGTAAGAGGGGAAAGGAAGTGACTGTGTGCATGGTTAATGCTATAGAGAGTGCTAGCAGTGCACTGGAGGTCACCAGCTGAGAAAGAAAACCAACAGGCACCAAGAAAGCTCTCTCCTAAAGTACACGTGGACACCATATTTAGAGCACCCAGAGAGAAAAAAGGCACTAGCAAGATGTATGCAAAACGGCTGTATTTAGCTTAAGGCCACCTCGTATTATTTCCACAAACACATGGAAGAACAACTGCACAGGAGCATGTCTGCTATTGAAAGCACAAACTCAACATCCTAATTCTATTTCCAAAACCTCCTCTTCCCTGACTAATAGGGCCACCCAGGACGGGACTGGCAGGAAGGGAAGAATGCTACAGACACAGGCGGGGCTTGATAACACAAAGAACCTGGCAACAATATTAATTTAAGCAGGTCTTAGATCCTTTTTTTTTTTTTTCCTTGGGTGGGGTGCAGGCCATGCCTTCCAGCTTCTCAGTCCAACATTGCAAATCACCATGTGTTTGCAGGGCCATGCTGTGAAACACAGCAGAGATGCAGGGAAAGTTTTAAATACTTTTTTCAAAGTCATATAACAACTACATATAATATAGTCTAACACTAGATCAACTTTCCTGTCCAGTCCACAGCACAGCTCCACAAAACAGTCATAGTAGCACAACCAAGGAGGTACTGGCCAGTGATGGCAGGAACTACTTACAGCAGGGATTTCATATCATTGAATGATGGTCTGTGCCTGCTGCTAACCCACTTGGAACAGAAACGCTCCCTCCTGTGCCAAGTCATCTCATGGGTATGGATGGTCTGCTGTGAAAGTGCTTTGTAGGAGGCTTTGCTCAAGCCAGGAAACCTGAGGATGCAAGGTCTGCTTCTGCACAGGGGCTTTCAGGGAGGCAACACAGGAAACTTCGAGAACTAGCAGGTCCCCACCCTTTCTGGTCAAGAAGGAATGATGTAGCATCCACTTGCCCTACTTATACTTGACAAAAATATTGTATTTTCCATCTACAGATTTCCCCAAATTCTCCAAAGAGAGGCAATGCCAAAAAAATAAGAACAAAAGTCCTCCAAACTCACCAAACTCCACCTCTGCAACCCAAAAAATCCCCAAACCCAACCCAACCAACCAACCAAAAACAAAAAAAAAAAAATCAGAGAGACTTTAAATTACTTGTAAAGGCAAAAAACCCCAACACCCGCCCCCCCCAAATGATGAAGTCTTCAGTCAAGAAAGCTACAGGACCCCAGTGCCCCACTACATACAGTGGATCACATAGGTGGCACTCTGGACATGAAACCTATACACAAAGCAGCCCACAGTTCTGGTATTCCAGTGAACATGCCTATTTCATCTGACTATGCCACTGAATTATTAGTATGGTGTAGGAGCATCTCACTCTGGGACAGCGACCTGTCCATCCATGCCAAGTTATCATACATGAAAGGTGTGAGAAAATAGAAAAGTCTGTGAGAGGGAGAGAAAGGAAGCAAGTAAACGGCCATTTCCAGCCCCAAGTTTACAAGTCTCTTCTTTTCCCAACAAGCTAATAACATAAAGTAACTCTTTAGTGCTGCCTCATTCAAAAGCTCCTAACTTCCAAGGCTGCTAAACTCTCTTCTGACATCAGAGATACTGCTCAAGTATAATTCAAGTAGATTAATTAAGCCACAGACAACAGAAAACACAGTCTGCCTCTTCAAATTATCAGTAGGAGAGTATACCATCAAGAGTTTAGTTTCAAGGATGCTGTTTACATTTACTCATTTTACAGGCCTCAGGATCAAAATTATAAGATAATAACTAATTGCTACAACTGGGATAAGTAAATTGGAAAGTCCTTGCTGAGTACACCTGTGCACAATAATTTGAACAGTGGCAACATAAGCAACACAGATTGCAATAGTGACGTGGAAACTGCTACACTGAGCAACTGAGATACTATGTTTTGATAACTAAGTTAACTTGGAGATGATTCATGTGCACAAGTTGCTTAATGTCATTTCACACTACGGGTCCAGGAGATACAAAAATACACACAAAAATCACTATTGAATCAGACAGTAACCCAGAACAATTACAAAGTAAATACATTTTCATGCCAGATTAATACACTAAATTTGAGGCTGTAATATTTCAACCTAAATCCAAAGCACATAAACCCCACACGGCCATCTCTTGTCTCGGCGCACCAAGCCAACCACACTGCAGTGCTCTACAGGAGGAACTCCTCCTTTTTAAGCAAGCAGCAGGACACTACCACAACACTTTGGAAGAAATGGAGGTTAAAAAAAAACACCTCAGTCAAAATGAGTTCTTAGCCCACCTGAGCAGCACAACTGTTGCTAATGAAAGGGACTTCCTCAGGCTCAGGCTTCTGTGCAAATAGCTTCCGGAAAGAAGTGCTTTTTGACCTGTACTTGCTTCTGCTGGGAAAAACACAGAAACAATGCTTCAGAGAACACATAAGACAAGGGACTAGGCAATATGAAAATCAAAGATAAAGATCTTGCTCAGTGGGTTTATGGGCATCCTAAGAAAGGAATAATTTTGGAGCTGGCATCTCAAGATGTAGAGAATGCCTCATTTTCACCTGTATAAGTGCAAAAGGGTAAGAGGAAGGAAGGCAGAAATCTATTGTTTTGCACCACACACAGCAATTAAAGGCTTAAAGATGTGACATAATCAACAAACATTAAATCAATAGGATTTTGAAAACAGGATATCAAAACATATAAGCCAAATAGGTAAAAATTAATTAACTGAAAGTTCTCAAAAAAACCTGTCATTAGTGAGTAACATCACCATGAAACTGTAATGCTCCTTTTGCAGTTCAAACTTACTGGAATAATGCTGTGCACTACTTAAGTGTTTATTAGCTACCTGGAAATAAGCACATCCTTGATGGTAAAATTAGCAGATTACATGGTTTAGTAGTATGATAAATAAAAACAGAAAGCAAATCACAGAGTTAACTCAATTATTTGTCAAGCTGTGCTTATTCCAACTAAAACAGTCTTAAGATGTCTGAATGCAGATATATGTAGCCAGTAATGAGCGATGCAGGTAAGGTTTGCAAATTAGAGGACCATGACCTTAAGAAGCAAGGAACCGAGAGGAATGAGGTTAACATAGCCCCATAGCTAAGCATCACATTCAGAGCTTCAATTCTTAACAGAAGGGCTAATGTGGCTCATGGGTGCAAAGACATGAGAGTGAACGGAAATACTGAATGAGGTAGCATGGGGCATGCAATGGCAAAGAGTGACACATATTGTGCCCAGTTCCATGGTTGATGCTCAAAAAATGTTGAAAATTATAGAGCATGCAGATTAGACCTGCAAAAGCAGCATCTAGAGGGGGACAAAAGCATTATGTATAATCAGATTTAAAGATCAGTCCTTCTGGTAAGCCACACAGACCACTGACAGCTTACTTGATCATCTTTAAGGAAATAAAAAAATTATCAGCAACAAAAAACTCTTTAATATTGCCACAAGAAGACTTAAAAGGGATGAACAGATGTAAGTCAAAAGCATGGAAGGCTCCTGTTAGAAACCAGATGTAATTCCAAACAGGCAAAACCAAATAGGAACACCATTCTTAATCTCAGTATTTTCAGGATAAGATATGCTTTAGCCCAAGGATTTGTTCAGCCCATGAGCAATAGCCAAGTGAGATGTTCAAACAATTGTGGGACTTGACGGCTCCTCTGACCCTAAACTCTGGATGACAGTCTCAAAAAAACCTAAACAAAACCCAAACCCAAAAACCCCCTCAATGAAATAGTAAAAAACTCCAAAGGATATTGCCCTGCATTTTTTCCAATGCTTCTGAACACTGAATTAAATGCATAATGGACTGTGAAATGCTTGCAGATCTTCCCCCAGCTAAATGTCAAACCAAGAAGCCATCTGTTAATAAACATAGATGCCACCTCTCTGGTGTTTTCTCCAATCTACTAATACATAAACTCATACCACCATTTAGGGCTCAGGACAATCAAGACAAGTGAAATTTTTAGTTTTTTTGTCTCAACAGGTTGGGTTGGCAGAAAGTGACAACACCTGGAGCACACAGCAGATCCATATTCCAAATCATGAAGCCAGTTTTGTGGTTGTAGAGTTACTCTTGAAAAACTTCTTCAATGTACTCACAATGACACATTGTGCCTGAGTAAAAGCCTTTCAGACAAAATCACTGCCAATTGGCACGTGTGGGGAGAAAAATAAATAATGCCAAAGTCACCCATTTCTATTGGGGTTTTTTTAGATTTGTAACTCACACCCATATGGATGGTGTGCATGCATTGCAACCACAACCACAGTTTACATGAGGCATTACTCAGTTCAGGAGGGAAAAAGTCCAGCTGCTACTGATGTGAATCAAAACTGCAAAGAAAAACTTTTTAGAGCTTTTAAACTACTTAATAATCCCAAGAGACTGAAAATAAAGGAGGTCAAACTATTACTTTCGTTCCCTTGCAATTCAACAGGTCCAACACTTAAGTTTATACCAATTTGTCTTGTACTGATTAAATAAACATAGCACGTTAAGTTCAACACATGCTGTAAAACACTAAGGAAGGACAAATTAACAGTCTTCTGATGTATTTAAGAGAGATGTTACATATTATGGACTTCCAACTGCAATGGGCATAATCAGATCCATTAAAGGGAAAGAACTAACTATTACAAGCTGAGGGAAAGCATAATCTACTACTATTAACCATTCCAAGCGCTACATATCTTCAGGAAAGAAGTTTTTATTTGCTGTGCATTCCTAGTCTAAGTCCAAGCAAGAGGTTATAAAACTGTCCTGATAAGGGATGGCAGACCTCACCTTGTATTTCAGTTGCACACTTCTTACAAAATCAACGTGTTTTCTATTTTCTGCCCTCTGCTTTCTTCCTATTGTTGAATACATTTGACTAATCACTATTTTCCTTCTGGGCAAACGTTGGTTATAAAACTGGTCCTTCATAAATTCTAAACAGTGATGCAACTAAGAATGTAATAGCTAGATCTTCTTTACATACAGCTCTTAGATGTCAGAAAGAGATACTATCTCTTCTTAAACTATCTAGAAGATAAACAAGAGCCCTGGGGAAAAAAATGTGAGGAGATGTATTTTTACATATTTAAAACACAGACAATAACTATGGACAGAACATTAAGCTTGAAATGTGAAGAATCTTGATTTCTGTATCCCTTCTCTGAAACACAGAGCTATCACATCAACAATTTCCCTAGATGTAGTAAGATTAGTGTCAGGTTTACAAGAGCTTTCTTCAATCCAAGTCAACACACAGACTTAATCCGGTTTAACTAGAAATATGCTACCCAGGTCTATTCAGCAATTAGCATGAACATACCTTGTAAAAAGGTAAGTTTTGGAACAATTCAGTTGAAGTGCTACATATCCCATGCATTCTTTTTTAAAAGCACGTTGACCACAGGCACTTCCTGGGTACATAATCTGACAGAGTGCTCCCAGTAAGTCTGCCTTGAAGGTCCAGCACAGAAGAAGGGCAATTTAGTGGCAAAGATTCTCCACAGCTTCCTGGATGGTTGTAGGATTGAGAAGGACTTTAAAACACACAGACAGAAAGAAGGACAGAAAGAAGGACAGAAAGATGGACAGAAAACATCTGCAACATAAAGAAAACTGTGATTGTCAAGTAATACAAAAACCATTCACTGCAAATTATGCAAATCATAGAATGTCCTGTGTTGAAAAGGGCCTCAAAGATCATCTTGTTCCAACACCCATGGACATCTTCAACCAGACCAGGCTGCTCAAAGTCCCACCCAACTTGGTCATGAACACTTCCAGGGATGGGGCATCCACAATTTTCCTGGGCAATCCATTCCAGTGCCTCACCACCCTCACAGTAAAGGATTTCTTCCTAATATCTAATCTAATCTAATTTCAATTTGAACCCACTCCCCCTTGTCCTGTCACTACATGCTCTTGTAAATAGTCTTGCGCTACGTATCTCTCCTGGAAGGTCCCTTCAGGTACTGGAGGACTGCAATAAGATCACCCCAAAGCCTTCTCTTTTCTGGGCTGAACAACCCTAACCCTCTCAGCCTGTCTTCATAGGAGAGGTGCTCCAACCCTCTCATTATCTTAATGTTCCTCCTGTGGACTAGCTCCAACAGTTCCACAGCCTTCTTATGTTGCTGCTGACATGCTGACCATGCTTTTTTTGTTGCAGCCCCAAATAAAGTTGGCTTTCTGGGCTGGGAGTGCACATTCCTGGGACATGCCAAGTTTCTTGTTAACCAGCATCCCCAACTCCTTCTCCTCAGGGCTGTTCTCAATCCATTTTCCATCCAGCATGTATTTTGCTTGGGATTTCTCTGACCAACATGCATGACCTTACCCTTAGCCTTATTGAACTTCATGTGGTTTGTATCTCTCAAGCCTGTCAAGATCCCTCTGGATGGCATCCCTTCCCTTCAGCATGTCAATGGCACCACACAGCTTGGTGTCGTTAGCAAACTTGTTGGGAGCACACTCTATCCCACTGTCCCTGTTACCAACGAAGATGTTAAACAGCTCCAGTCCCAATACTGACCCCTGAGGAACACTCATCACTGGTTCCACTTGGTCATCAAGCCATTGACTGCAACTCTTTGAGTGCAATCATCCAGCCAATTTCCTTATCCTCTGAGTGGTCCATCTGTCAAATCTATGTCTCTCCAGTTTAGACAACAATGCCATGCAGAACAGCGTCAAATGCCTTGCACAAGTCCAGGTCAGTTGCTCTTCCCTTATCCACCAATGTTGTAACCCATCATAGAAGGCTACCAAATTTGTCAGGAATGGTTTGCCCACGCTGAGGCCATTTTGGCTGTCACAAATCACCTTCTTCTTTTCCATGTGCCTTAGCATAGCTTCCAGAAGGATCTGCACCATGACCTTGATGAGCCCAGAGGTAAGACTGGCTGGCTTCACTTTTTATTCGTGGCCTTCAACTAGTGATGCCCATTAACAAGAAAAATGAGCAAAACACTAGGAATGGGGTTTTAATGAGGTAACTAACTTCTTGAAATAGTCAGACTTTGATTGAAAAAATCAAAATTACTAAATTCACTTGTTTCCAGGATCACAAAACTGTTCGATCAAGGGCAGGGTTTGGATGAGGGCATATTGAAAGTGAAGCTAGAAAGGCAGAAACTTGGAAGCTAACCACAAAGGTGGAGCAAGATCAGAAGTGTTTCAGAAGGTGCCAGGTGAACTCTGTTCACTGATGAGTGTGGAGGCTCCCAAGCCTGGGAAACTCAGCATGGAGCTAATCATCAAGCCATGCTGGCACCACCTCCTGGAAGATAAATTCCAAAGAGAAACCAAGCGTCCCAACAAGCATGTGGCTGGTGACCACAATTCTGCTGACACACTCCTGGGGAGAAAGTCTGTCCTGTGTTATGATGGTGTCAGACTGAGCAGGGGCTGATAATCAAGTTGACTCTGAGATTTTTTTTTAATAATTGTTAGTACTATTTATTAAGAACAGACACTTTTGGACATTATATGAACAAGTCTTTCCTCAATCATCTGAGACAGAAACTCAGATCCAAAAGCTATGTATTTCCAGAGACTTAATGGCAGAGACAGAAACAGAAATACTTGATTGTAACAGATAACCAAATTACTATCTGTCTAAAATAATAAGTCCCACCTCTGAAAGATCACCTGAACAGCTTTCCAGTCTGCTTGGTTGCTCCAGGACTTGGGCAAGCAGGTGTCCTTTCCCTCCTCCATCAATCCTCTGCTGCCTCCAGGGACAAGGACTCCACAGCCTCTTTTTGTAGCCACATTTAAGCAGTTCTGTAGACAGTTTCGAGTGCTTTTTGTACCGCTAAGCCACTGATGGTTAAACAAAATGTCTATATTCAACTCATTATTTCCACTTTGTCTACATGAGTTTTGACCAATTAAAGCATAGGAGGCTAAACCACTTACTATCCATATACTGGTTTTTGCTAAAACAGACACCCCCTCAATGACTTACTGAGGCTGTGTAATTTTATTTTATTTTAAACAACGATTAACTGATCAATGCAAAATCCAAGCCAAATTCACACTTAAAGAAAACTCTTAAAGTAATACTCCACTAATTCTAGTCACCCCTGGCTTTAATACAGCTAATAATGCCCTTTTTCTTGTTTGGGAGTTTTTTTTCCTAATGGTAGCCATTTAAATAGAAGACGACCCTCCACTATAAGCTGAGCTTTACAACTTCCCATGGTGCATAAGAAAACCTACAAGAAAAGCCAAAATAAATACCCACTACTAAGTTGAACCAACAGATAAAGGTGAAGAAGTAGGAGGAACACCACATTGGGGTTGTTTGTTTATTTAATTCCACCTTAATTATTTATACTCTCATCTCACTAACTGCTGTGCAGGTGTTAACTTTACTTCAAGAAGGACCTAGACTTTTTGTTTGCATAAATCAAGTACATTTAATCAAGTGCACATTAGCTCATCAACACATTGCATCTGATGAGAAATTGCATAAGTGACAATGCCAAGCTATTTTGGTGAATATTCATGATATCTCTTCAGAACAGTCTGACTGGAGGAGAGTGAGAACAAAATGACAGTAAAAGAATGGCAGCAATTAGTTTTCTAGCAGTTAATGTTACCATTAACTGCTTGTTGGCAAGATCTCAGAGTTGCAAACCCCAATTTAAGCTTGTTACCTTAATTTTACAATTGTAATTCAATATTCTGAATGTGACACTAGTGTAAGAAATAAGTTCATTCAGTGCTTCATACAATAAATAATTTAAAAGTGTATGAAAAGTTCCAAATTATAGCCATTACAGAAATACAAACATTGTCATAAAAATAAATAAATGTGCAAATCATTTTCTCAAAACTGAGCCAGAATCCAAACCTATTAGCAACAAGGGGACTTCTTTCTTCTTAATAGGCATTCATGAAGAGCTCTTCCTTCAAAATGTAATTTGTTCTTAGGGAGCTTCTGCATGCAAAGCAAACACCTCACAGTTTTGTAAATCTATACAAAGTCTTTATCCAACTTCCAACATCATCTGTAGGAAAACTCAGGCAGAAGGCTGTGCCCTTAGAATACTTTACATATCAGGTCAAGTCAGACGGACAAAGCAAGACTTGGCTAAAAGAAAAAAAACTTCAATCACTTTCTAATTCCCAGAATGGATGAAGGAGGAGAGGAAGAGAGGGCTGTTCAGGTGCACCATCTACTACATCCTTCTGAAACCCAGAACCTTGTGTGCTGTGACCTACCTACCAAGGTGGTCACACAGCCTCTTCTTGTGCAGAGGTGCCTCCCTTCTACCAGGGAGTACAAGGGAGTTCCCTGGAGCCACACTTGCCATTTCAGAAGAATGTAGGTATCTATGGGCTATGTCTCACAACTGCAGTTGGATTCAGCTGCTTGTCTTGTCCCTCTGTCACCACAGAGAGATGAACAGCAGACTCATGCAACCAGACTTCACATCACACACCAACATGAATAGCTATAAAATACACTTTACATTCATCTGCCTGCCTGTAAATTCTGGCAGATTCAAAGTTCAATAGAAAACAACCCTAAAGGGGAGAGTAACCTCTGGCAAAGTGACAGGAGGAACAGCTGAATGCGTCAGCTCCTGGAGTATAAGTCAGACTTGCAAGTATATTTATTGTGCTATCCTTCCATATCATTGACAATTCAGGAGTATCAAAGAAGCCTGGTTATCAACACTGTTGTAACAGACTATCATGAGCATCCAAAGCTTCAGATGCACATTTGGGGGATTCATGTTACTACAAAACATATTATCACATTTTGGTGGGTTGACCCCAGCTTCTTACAGTTATCTCAAATAATTTAAACAGCTTTTGGTACCAGAAACCACTACTCAAATTCCTTTCTGAAACACTGACACAATTTGCTTTCTATATTGGTTTAAGTCATATAATCTAAGAAAGACAATTTTCTACTTCACATGCAATCAGACTAGGCTTCAGACCCACAAGTATTCAAGGCAAGGAGGACAAGCCATGCCAGGCTCGGAAGCAGACTTCCACCCTTTTGTTTTGTCTGGAAGCATGCTCTGTTCTGGTTTATCCATCGCAGGCGGCAGCTCCTGTACCCAAGTGTCTCACGCCCAGAGAGGAAGGCTGGGCATTAAGCGTCAGCCCAACGTGCATGTGTAATCTCATTTCCTAACAAACCCTGAACAAGTCACCCAGCTGATTTGCCTACAGCACGGTACACAACCCTGCTCCTGCAAGACCAGTTGCGTATTTCAAGCTTCAGAAATGAGAGAGGGGGGAAAAATATTTCAGGGCAACTTTAGGGTTGATATCTTCTCAAAGCAACTGTAAAGAAAATTGAAGCCAATCCTGGGTCCATACCAGCAGCCTACAACTTACCAACCTTTGCTTCCTCCTAGATTCCATTGTAATGAGAGTATAAACAGTAAAATAAGCGTATCTCTCCCTCGAATGAATTACCTCTTCAGAGTTCCCTCTGGTGTTCAATAAGCTAATCATCACATTCAAGGTAACAGCTTTAGTTACAAAAGAATCAAATTCCCTCACAAGCATGTTATCACTTGATGTCAAACCCAGTGATAGAGACAGGACCGTAGTGTTGTAACTCATAGACAAAACCTATTTTCTATCGGATTTCAGAGAGGCAATAAACTCCTTCCAATAAACTTCCTTCTTTGTATATTCACCCAAGTGTCTGACTAACCCCGAAAGGGCTTAAATCGTTACAGGTCCCTTCTGTCTCCTGGTGTCACCAAGCCTGATGAAGTCTTGGAAAAGGCAAAGTAACAAATCACAGGTACTGCCCATCTGAACGCGGCACGCAAAGGTGTTCTTCACCTCCCGAGTATCTATCTATGCCTTGAGTCACAAGCCTTTCCAGCCTCGCACTCCCATTCGCCCAGCACGGAACATGAGCAAAGTACAGCGTATCTAATTAACAGTTTGGAAAGAAAGTTTAAAGCTGTCTCTGCAAAGAGACAAAAGCGCATTTACTGGAAAACCCAAATAAGCTCCCAAGCCGGCGGTGCGCAGACGGAGCGCGGGGCTGGCGTCGGGCCAGGGCCAGCAGCGACCCGGGGGCTGCTGACCCCGGCTGCGCCGTGGGGTTGCGAAACTCCCGGGAAGAGCAGCCAGGCTTGCGCCGAGCGGGGCTGCGCTCCGCGGCGGGAGTTCGCCGGGAACGGAGGGAGCTCGCCGGCCACCGGCGCTCCCCGGCTGCCGGTCGGGAGGAGCCGCCTCCCCGCACCATCCTCCTCGCCCTGCACGACGGCTGGGAAAGGCGCTCCGAGTCCGGAGCCGCCGCCCGGGAGCTCCTTAACCAAAACCATCTGGGCGCGGACAGAGCGACGGAAAGCCTCCCTCCGCCCCGGCCCCCGCTGCCTGCCCCCTGCTCCCCAGCCCTGGCCCCGCAGCCGAGGAGGGGAGAGAAGCTGCTCTGTCCACGACTCAACAGCTCCCAAGCTGGGGGAGACGGGGGGAAGTCGCCGCGGATCCCGCCCTCCCGCGCTCCATCCCGCACATCATCCCGCGGCACTCGGCGACGGGGCTGGGGCTGCATTACCTTCAACAGGTGCAGGCGCCGGCAGGAGGGAGCCCGCGGGCTCGGACCGTCCGAGTCGGCCGAGCGGGAGCGGCGGCCCCGGGAGCCCGGGGTGGGTGGCGACGGGCTGGACAGAGGCGCTACGGCAGCTTTCGGCGGCCGCCCATGCTCCCGGCGGGCCCCGCTGCCGCCACCGCAGCCGGAGTCAGCGCGAGGACGGCAGTGGCTGCGGCCACCTCCGAGAGGAAGGAGGAGAGCGGCGGGGAGCGAGGGAGGGGGAGGGAGAGAGCCAGAGAAGAGAAAAACCGCCCCAAGAGAAATAATTATCACATGGCGGTCGCGATCCGCCGCCGCCCCCCGACAGCCAGAGCCTACGCTTGCGAGCCAGGGAAAAGCTGCGAGAAGGGGACACACCTGTAGGCGCAGCACATATCCGCTGTGAGCACAATGCGAGACAGGAAACTGAAAAAACAGCCCAGGGAAGGAGAGAGGCTCCCGTTCGTCCCTCCTTCTCTCCCTCCCTCTCTCCCTCCGTCCGTCCTCCTCCTCCTCCTCCTCCTCTCTCCACCCCCTGCCCCCGGTCATGATCCGCTTGCAGCGCTGTCTCATGCAGGGAGATCCAGTCGGAGGGCCGGCTCGGCGGAGCGAAGCAGCACTTTCTCCCCGTTTTCCTTTCCCCGTCTCCGCTTTGTTTTGTCCACCAGCCAGGCACAGCCGGCTCGGCGGAGCGGGGCCGCCCGCGGTGCCGAGCGCTCCCGGAGAACAGCGGGCCCGCCGAGCCGGGCCGGGGGCAGCACCTCCGGCTCTGGGGGCGCCGAGCCCGGGCCGCCCGCGGGCCCCGGGGGCGAACAGCGGGGGGCGGCGGCACTGCCCGACGCCTCTGGGCAGCCCCTGCTTGGCCTCCGCGGCGCTCCCCTGCAGGTCGGCAGCAGAGCTGGCGAAGAGTCTACCTACTGGTCCGTACCTAAAGGGTTTGGGGTACCTGTCGGATCCGGATGGTCTTTTAGGGACTGTCCTGAACATGTAGGAACAGTGTAATTCCCGCCCCTCATCCCCTGAGCAGAGGCTCTGAGCACCCAGAGGTTGCCTCTCGTCTCGCACACCCTGCCTTGTCGTTGTGGGGCCCAAAATGTATTCACTGGCATCACTTTTACCGAACTTGAAGTACTCCAGGGTTTATCACTCTTAGGTAAACTCTCTGTAATCACAATTTCTGCAGGTCCTTTCTTTAATCTCAAGCACCCCACTAAAAAGCCTGTATGCAAGTTTCTCCTGCCTTCCCCGAAAAACAAGCCAACAGAGTTATTGCAGAGCCCGTTTCCCACCTGTGTGTGAACAGGGCCATCACCTGGCATCATGATCATCTCCACATTAAGATGTCAAATTTGTCTCAACTATAAACAATGTAGGGAAAATCTACTAAAAAGAGGGATGCCTTAGAAGAATGTCTCTGTTAAGCTTTGGGCAAGTTGTTTAGACTTTGTAACTTTCCATTAGTCACATGTGGACTAGCAATGTTGCAACGAGTAATTCATTAACTGCTGTTAGCACTTTGAGAGCAGCTTCATTAAATGCTGTATGTGTTGGGCTCCCTACTGAAACGACAGAAGAGACCTCATCCAAAAGCCCTACTTCCCAAACTGGAAGTTGGTGAAAAGTTGCCTTTGAATCTCAGAACAGCAACAAATACCAAATAAATAAAAATTAACTCCAAAAACGTGGGCAAAAGTCAGACTGTTGAGGATGTTAAAACTGGCTTTCAGACGGTAGCTGTGCAAAGTGCCACTGCAGATTTTCTGGTGGGTTGGGACTCTTCAGACATGGTGTTTTGTGGGGTGTTCCCTCTGGGGTTGCACAGGGGACACTGACTGTACTGGCCAGGTTTTGCCAGTCTGGCCCAGTTTTTGTGCTAACCAGAAGGCCCCTGTCCTTGTTTGTTTGCTTTTCCTTCCTGCTCTTCAGCTGACTGGGCTGACTCACTGTAAGATGAGAAAGAAAAGCTCTGGGCATAATTGCAGTGTTTCAGAAGATCTGGACCCCCCTTCTGTACCGCTTCACTGACGGGAAGAGAGAAGGGGAATCTAAAGAGAGAGATGGGACTTCTGTAGGAAAACTGAGTTAGTCATGTCCTGCAATCCTTGTGAGGAATCCAGGAAGGAGAAACTCAAAGGCAGCTAATGGGCTTGGTAACACTTCACTTTCCAGGCTGCTTTTTCAACATCTGGGCTCCTGGCCAGGTTGTACCTAAACTTTTGGCAGAATGCCCTGGAATTACCAGCCTGACAGCTCTCCTTGTGCCCTGGGCTGTGGATCCCTGCCTTTCAGCATGCTATGCCCCAGGGCCTTTGCTGGGGTCTCTGTCACTTTTTCTCCCATCCTGCCTGCTCCAAATCTACTGATCTGCTCTCCCTGCTGTGGGGAGAAGACCCAGGTGTGGTCCAACACCTGCTCCATCTAATGACCACTAACAAGGAGTGTACTTGCCATACTTCTGCTGCCTCATGGTGGCTGTACCCAGGTTAAATCTAAGTCTTGGCCCCCTCCCAGCACACAACATGATTCCGTCTGGCTGAAACAGTTTCCTTCAACTCCTGTTCAGCTCCTGTTGCTCTGGTCTCATGACAACTTTTTTAGAAAACTGCCTGTGCACACATACAGAGTCAGAGCAATGGTGACAGTTTATTTAATTCAACAGAGGAGCTGGTGAAGTGAAGCTGTGCTGAATCCTCATCCAGTCCGTAACAATCGCTTGCTGTGCATTTGACCTTGCTGAACGTGACAGGGATTATGAAGCTGAACTGGAGCTTTAGGTGGCCACACAGCATCCCACCCAAGGACAGCTGTCCTCTCTGCTAAGCTTCTGTAAGTTGCTATTGTGCCAGGCACATGTGGATGTGCCAAAGCAACAGTGTGGCATCAATATATCTGTGCTGCCAGCTGGGGCACAAATGTGTGCCACAGCACTTTAGTTACTGAATTCAGTGCTGAATTCAGCACTTGGCCCACTTGCAAAGGTGAAAAGTGTTCACAAGATGGTCTTCTGCATCTTATCAGCTCTTCCTTGTCTTGGAGCGAGCATACCATCCTTCTGCCCCATGGAGAAGTGATACAGGGAGATATTCCCCAGTGAACCCAGATAAACAGCTGCACATCAAAACCTGCTATTTGCAGCTGAAGGATTGATTATTCCCCTCCCTTGTCCCCACCCACAAAAAAGAAGAAGAAAAAAAGAGTAAAATTAAATCCTAAATACAGAGATGCATAGAAAAGAGCAACAGGTAAAGGACTAAATGGTTAACAGCTTCTCAGAGTCCTGGGGATCTTCACTGCAGTCCTGCACACAAGGTGTAACTCAGGGTGGAAAGCTTTGCTTCCTCCCTCTCCAGCATCAGGACACAGATAATGAGACTGCATGTGAATAGAGCTCTAGTCCAGATTTCCATTTCCTATTTATTTCTCGCCTCCACATTCCCTCTTTTTCTCCTCACCTTGTTATCACCTGTTCGTTGTTCCGTGCATCCACCTGATTTTTTCTCTCTGACCTTTATTTTCTTTTACATTGAATGCAACACCTGTGCCTCTCCCTTGCTTCTCTTCCCAGTGCTGTCAATTCTCAATTTTATCCAAGATGCAGCTATACACAGTATCCTTCCTACTGCCTAGACCTTCAAGGCCTGGAGAAAAGAGCTGAATTTCCAGCCGTTATTAAAAACCCCTTCTTCCATGAGCAACTGAACTAATGAAGCCAGGTCTCCTGTGGCGTCGTCTCTGACTCACTCACTGCTATAACCTTGTCTCCCATTTCTCTTTCATGTCTGATGTGACATTTCTTGGTGGTGAGAGGCAGCCTCTGTTGCATCTCTGGAGCAGCACGAGTGCTGCCTGCTCCACATGGCTGCCTGTGCTGCGGGGCTGGCTGGCTGCTGCCAAGCACAGCCCTTAACAGCAGAGTTTCTCCTGCATCTCTCTGTTGGAAAACTAATTTGAGTCTCTAGTCACCGATGCTCACAAATCCCTGGGAACTTAATTATCTTTGAGGCTTCTACCTCTTTTATTCATTTGTTTGCAACTAGCCAATGTGTTCTGACATTTTTGTGAGGGGCTGATGGGCAGACAAACAGTCAAATGATTGATTATCAGTCTTCAGGAAGGAAGGTTGTTGCCCTGTGGTTGTGGAGATAACTTGAGAGCAAGCCAAACAGCTAAAAAAGAACATCAAATCCTTTAAAGTTATGAGAATTGCACTTTCTGTGTGCAGAAAAGTTTCATTGTCTACATGCCCATATGTCTGAGCAACATCCTTACAGCCTGCTTGGGGATGTCCCAGGTCTCTTATGAAGGCTGAGGAAGGATAAGAATGGGGAAAGGATTCTCCCTTGTTAAGCAGCAGTGTGTCTGCTGTACCAGGCAAAGTTGTGATTCAGCCTGCCTTTGCACTCCTGCTACCATTCTGTATAAGAAATTTATATCAATAATGGGAAAGCAAAGAGCACAAGAAGTAGGATGCTACCTGAATGATTTTAGTCTCATGGCAAAGATATAAACAAGGGATCTATAGGACTTTTTCACTCTCCAGTTGATGTCTTTAGTTTGGATAGGACACCATATCATCTTCTGCTAGTGATTGAAATGACCCAAATATACATATTTATGTTTTTATAGTCAATAAATCACCCTGGAATCTAGTATTTCTGGATGAAAAGTGCCAGATAAATCTAAGGTGTTATTATTAGATTTGTGAAATGTCACTGTGCACATCCTGGTTTTCATGCCCTTTGTACCAAGTTCACATGACAGATCAATTTGTATACATTTGGGGTTGTTTTTTGGTTGACGGATTTCTCAGTGTCCCTTATCCAACAGTCCAGAAAAAAAAAATTATGGGTGAAATAATCTAAGGTTAATTGTACAATTCCCTTCATTTTTCTCCTTTGATGCTAAAAATTCTTTGAACCACCCAAAGTAGGTGGGTTTTGGTGTTTCCTAACCAATCCTCACTTGATTAAATATATTGTAACCAATACATTTGTTCATCCCTGTACCATATTTGTTTAGCCTTGTGCAAAGTGCTGCCCAGTTAGAATTTTGCTTTTGCTTAGTTTAGGAAACATTTTGCATATACTTTTTTACAGATACAAATTGCGGCACAAAGGTATGAGATAAAAAACCAGTAGGCCATGGATACAATTTTGGTGTGGAATCCACAGAAAGTCTTATATAGATGTGTGCAATGTCTATATGCATATGTATAACTATTGCAAGTAGCAGCCCTCATAGTCAAGACTTTATGTTCTGACATTGCCCTGGTTGCACCTGGTTGCGTGTGAACCCAGTTAAGAGATCCTTGGTTAATGAAGAGGTTCATATGGGCAATGCTTGTATTTTTTAATGCTATCTTGAATTTTCCGAGTTTTTTTTTTTTTTTTAATAAAATCAAAATATGATAAGAACTTTCAGTTGGAAATATAACATTGTTTCAAAGTGTATCTAAAATGAAAATTAATGTAAAATATTGACATTGCATATTTGGCCCTGTCCTTTTTTTCCCCTTCTTTTTTTTTTTTTGTTTTTTTTTTGTTTAAATAGGCTCTTCACAAACACACACACACACAAACACACACCTATAAACCAGACAAATCTACATTTCCAATTGTAATTGAGGTAGCTGCCTATCTAAGCTCCAAAGCCATTACTTTGCCATTCATTTTGAACTCAGCCAATATACTTACACTTGGTGGTATTGCTAATTTTGCAACTGGTTGAAGAACTGGGTATTAGAATCAGCTAACTGCCATACACACTGCTATAAAAATATATATATTGCATTAAAAAAATAGAATCTCATTATCTACTAATATTTGAATTCATTTTGTTAGAGAGGTGGGCTATGGGAATACAATTACAAATAAAAGTGCATGACTACAGAGTTCTGTTCAGAAGTGGAAAATCAGATTTAGCTATTCTGTGCTGGAAATAATGCACCTTTTTACATCAGTAACCTCAAATACTGTGTAATTAATATTTTCCAAATATGTATTGCAGAAATTTTGTGCTTATACTATTCAAGTGTATCTGGACTATAGTACTTTACCATACAGCTGAAATAGTAGGAGCTTAAGATGGTATAACAGCATTAGAAGAGCATTTATTGTTTTAAAAGTCTTACATCAATCAGAATTCATCAAGACATTTCAGTTAAGGTAGAAAAATAAAGTATTGACTATTACACAGAGATTGTATTTTATCTTTTTATTCATAGGAAGATTTCCAAGGTAATATGGCTATTTTAAATGACTCACTGAGCTTCCATCATGTGATGGCAACTAATCAATTAGTCATGTGTCATTGTTGTGGCTCAGCATGTCAAATAGCTGCATTTCAGTGCCCATTTTTAAAGGTTTTGAGCAATTTTTTTGTTCTTGTACATTTCTAGCTCATTAGCCCTGATTCTAAAAGTGGTTATTTTCATGTCAATGAAACTGGTAGAAAAAACATGCTTTACGTGTTTCTGCCACAGGGAGGAGATGGAATGGGATAATCAACAGGAAACTTCTGTTCCTAAAGACTACTTGCCACCCCATGGGGGTTTACTAAAGCAGCTTTTCCTTGTGAGCAGCATGGAAAATAAATACATGGCATCCTGCTAGACATACTGGACATTTTGATGCTCATGGGAGATGGTAAAAGGATGAGTGTTTTCAAAAGCAGCTTTTGGCATACATAAATCATGAGGTTTGTACTGAGGCCTGGGACATCCAACTCAAAGGATTTCGGTTAGTTAAAAGCATGAAGATGGAGGCTAGTAGAGTTTTGATTACCCTGTCCATCTCTGTTACATTTGGCTACCAGAACTCCAGTATAATCTTCGTGGGCCATGTGAAAACTGCCCTGCATGAGTAGGTGAACTAGCTGGCCAATTCATATCCAAATCTCTGGTTTAAGAACACTGGCAAACAGCTGAAAAAGCAGTAACCTTTGTTATGATCTCCCATTGCCATTAATAATATTTTGAGTGCCTTTGCCACTCTGTCAGGGTATTTAAAAAATGTTCTTGATGAAGGCAGTTGGTTCACTTGGACTCAAGCAAGAATAAAGTGCTGTTTGTCCTCAGAGAGATGCCGCAAAGAACTGGTCGAAGTCCAGTCACTGTCTTTTGTCCACAGTAAACAGCCCTAGTTCATCAGGATATTGAAAATCTCAATGTCTCCTATGGATCAGTCTTAAAAATGCCTTTTTTTTTTTTCTTATGTTTTAATTTATTAGAAGATTAAGTTATTTTCTTCTTGACAATAAATCAGGATGTCAGAACCCCCATGTTTATCACAGGCACATCAGATAACTGGAATTCATGCAATCTGAAGTGAATTGTGAGGGGTTTTGTATAGGTTTCTGCAAATACAAAACACAGATGCTCAGTTTCCCGGCAGCTCTGGTTTATGTGTATATATATATATACATATATATATATATATATATACTATGTATGTATACATATATATATGCATCAAGTCTGTGCTTGTACTGATTTCCTGGATGCAGTGTAAGAAAGCCTAAGTCTTCACTTCCAAAGCAATTAATAGTTGAGGCTGCAGCTATATTTCATTCTAGCAATTCTTGCATAAATTGAGCTCCTCTGAGAAAGCAGAACACAAAGCCTAGTATAAAATCTGTCAGAGTTGAACAAAATTCAGTCCCATCAAATCAACTAAGGAACTGTCTTGCACAGTGGCTCTGACAAATCAGGATTTTGATTACGTTATAGATAGTTCTGACTGCTTCTTCCCTTGAAGAACATTCTTACAGCATAAATGTGTTTCATCCAGGGTGGTGCTTCCTCCCAAGGCTTGTCACACAAAGATTGTTGGGTGCAGAAGTCCCATACCTCTGTGTCATGGTCTTTCTCTTCAGACCATATCTGTTGTGTGACCTCATGCATGGAAGTTCACAAACCCAGGGGTCTGGAAAAGACCTCTGAGGTATTTAGAACATACCCCTGACTTGGAACCATATCACATATGCTTGTAGGTAAATTTTGACTTTTTGTTCAGAGGATGACCATGAAGTTGATCACGGGGCTGGAGCACATCTCCCATGAGGGTTGTTCAGCCTGGAGAAGGGACTGCTCCAGGGAGACCTCATTGGGTCCTTTCATTACTTGAAGGGGGACTAAAAGAAAGATGGGGAAAAACCTTTTAACTGTGCTTGTTACAATAGGACAAGACGTAATGGCTTTAACCTGAAGGAGGGATGATTTAGATTAGATATAAGAATGCATTTTTTACAGTGAGGGTGGTGAAACACTGGGTACAGGTTGTCCTGGAGGTGGTTGATGTCCCATCCCTGGAAACATTCATGGTCAGGTTGGATGGGGCTCTGAACAATCTGATCTAGTTGAAGATGTCCTCGCTCATTACAGGGGAGTTGGACAAGATGAGCTTTAGGAGGTTCCTTCCAACCCAAAGTATTCCATAATTCTATGATCTCCTAAAAATCTCCACTGATGGAGGTCTGATCATTTTGCAGGCCATCTATCTACTGCTTAACTGTTATTGTAATCCTAATATGCTATCTGAATCTTCCTTACTGCAGATTAAATACTTTGTCCCTTATGTTAACAAGGATGCTGAAAACAGGTAGGTTGTTCTTGTCTCTTCACAAAGACCCTTCATGTATTTGAAAATTATGATTATACCTTCTCTAAGCCTTAATTTCTTTACACTTCTCCTCCCCCATTCATTCAAACTTCTCACGTAGGTTGAATTTTCTAGGTCTCCATTTATTTTCTGGGCTTACATAAGTGGGCAGCTTTACCCCTGAAATGCAGTTTTTAACAGTAGCTGTGATCCTTCTGAGCTGAGCCTTTACCAGTGGTGAATACAGTGGAAAGATTGCAGGGGCTCTGCAAGTTGTACTGCTGTTTTTTGAAACTTGGAATTCTGAGCTAAAAGGACTCTGGGGAAATGGTGCACTGAAATGGAGATTTGATCCATGCTGGAAAGGGAAGTGTGGAGTCTTGCAGTAGATGGGTTTGTTTCCTTAAGTAAAGCAACACTTCTAGTGAAGGTGAAGCCTACTACAATTAGATTACCTATGCCAATATTATGTTACACCAAAGATGTTATTTAGCCTTGCTTGATTTGCTTTGTTTTGCATTTAGCCTCCTTCTTTAGCTGACTGAGGAAGAAATATACATAGAAGTAATAAAATATAACTTTATTTAGTTAATAAGTGTCCAGGAGGTAAATTTCACTGTCATTATAGAAAATAACCAAACATACATGCAGAGCTCTAATGTGACAAAGGTACACTTCTTTTATGTGCTGGAATTAAGCCAAGTCTGCACAGCTGCCTAGTGCCCAAACTAAAATACCCCACCAGTGCAACTCTAACTGTGACTCCTGGGGCAGCCATCTCTCCCCCAACAGCATGACCAGGGGGATTGAGTCTGAAGTCTGTTCATCTAGAGGCATACTAAAGTAGCTTAAAGCTCGTACTTGAGCTTGTAGGCAGGAAGTCCTGTTTCCCAAATCTTCACTCTACCTGCAATTCTGCTGCCTTTGGCACCTCTCCCAAGAAGTTCTCTAAGCACGGTGCTACTTGGAAGTGGGCAAACCCACACTGAGAGTAGCAAATGATGATTAATGAATACCTTGTCCCTCTGTTTTACTGTCCTTCCTCTCATAACTTGTCCTTGATGATTAATTCTTTCAAGACGGGTTTTACGTTATAGCTAAGCTGGACTAAGGTGCTCTTCAATGATTGATGGTCCTCATCCCCTTCCCTGATTTTGGCCATGTAATTCCCCACCGTCTTGGTCCATCTTTGGTACACGTCTGATTCCAGAATGAGCCTCTTTTGGGAGCTAATATTCATAAAACAACAAGTAAAAGTTATATATATTTTTCTGCTTCCAGAATGTCTGATGGTATTGCCCCCAGAACCAGCTTACCACAATGTCAGGATGGTGCCAACAGTAGCACATGGATTGGAATGGAATGAGAGAATGGAACATGAAGGCAGCAGACCACTAAATCAACTACTGAGTAAGCCTCAACATCCCTTTTTGCTGTTAGAGGGGAAAAGAATCACCAGGTGCTTCATACATGTTTTCTCGTCTGAAATCTGTGGTTTTAACAATACTAGAGCTTCATCTCCTACATTCCTATGAAGCTGTCCGTACTTGAAGTAGGTCGGAGGCTTAAAGAATGAGATTGTTACAAAAAAGCAATGCAGTTTTAATCCTTCTTTGATTATCTGTTTTTCTATTTTTCTGTAAGATTCTGCTCCCCAGCCAGTCTCAGAGCAGAAGTCCATAATGCAGTGGAAACATTCACATCTTCAGCTTTCTGCGCACCAGCTATCATGGGGCATAAGAGCGCTGCGTGTGTGAACTCCTGCTGCCACTCGCTTACAGAAGGACGGAGGCAGCAGGAGGGTCAGCACAAGCCAGAAATCACACAACATGAGAGATGGCTGGAGAATTGTGACTGACAAGCAAGGGACTTGTAAGAGGCAAAATTTAAAGCCTCATTTCAGTTTTCCTTTTTAGGATGCTGTTAGACCTCCTGCAACAATGACAAGCCTGATATTATCTAGACAATATTGTATGGCTGAGAGCTGAATGAGGCCCTATCAGATATTAGAATCTCTCCCTAATGTTTTACTTCTGATACTCAGGAAATTTTGTTCTGCATTTGAACCAGAAGAGAAATCATCATTTGAATAAAACAAAGGAAAACAACCAAACATTTGGCAAACACATTATTTTAATTGTAAATGTGGTAACTATTTGGAAACGTTGATATTTTTTGGCAAGTGCAGTGCACACATGTATGTTATTAGTCACCCAAAACATTAGATTTGTGATAAATATACTACTTAAAATAGATTTGCTCAGTATTTAGAATTTTTGCTTTCTTTATTCAATGAATCTCCAAAACTGTAGCAGATGGAGAGAGGAAAAACATTTTTGACCTCAGAATACAGTAGTTTGATGGAATTGCAACAGACAGATGACTTCTGTGTGTTAATAGCATCTTATTCAAAATGGTTACTGCCATGGATCACAGCACTGTATTACAGGCTTATGCTAAGTATTGATGTAGAGTGCATTTAAATCTAGTTTGGCAAGGAAGGGGAGAAAGAAAAATAACTTCACGTACTGCGTTTGGTCTTCAGTCTTTTAGCTGTTTTTGTAGTCTGACATACATTCTTATTTTTGCCATAGTTTTCTAAGGAAATAAGACTTATAAAGTGATGTTTTGGATTTTTATTTGTTTCCCCATAACAAATTTGGAACCATGACCTAATTCCAAGTATCATATATCTTGAAGTCCTGGAAATTTTGCAAAAATAGGTATAGAGGTAGAAGTAGCCATACCGGTGTCATAAAGGAAAAATGTGATCTCAATGAGGTTGGTAAGCATCAAGGGACAGAAACAGAAGAGAGATTTTAGGTGTGCTTCAGGTATAGGGAAGGGTTCATATGGTTGCTGTCGCTGTTTTAGGCACTGAAAAGGACCCATGAGATTAGCTGCCGAGCTGGCTGATTTTGTTACTTTTATTACTATTTCTCTGTGACTACTGTGTGCGTTACACAAAGTGAAGGAGATATTTTGCTTAATTTTTAGTTCCTTTGGGTATTGTTCACAACACCAACAACTAAAACCTTTTTTCTCTCTGAATGTTTGAGATAATGTGACCTGCTGAGAACTTTCGCAGGCTTGTTTCCCTGGGGTGGCTCGTAGAGGAATGGACTCAGGTCTTGGTCTCACCAACTTTTACAGCCCGGTGTTAACTCTCTGCATATTGATAGTCCAAATGGGAATATTTTTATAAGTTTAAAATTAAGCACATGTGTAAGTGTTGGCCAGGTCAGTTCCCACGAGCTCCGTGTTTCTATCAGCTAATGGAGCAACTCTTAACTCAGGTGAGGTTGACACCGGTGTCTTACAGAAGGTTTAATTCTCACTGACAGCTCGTGTTAGCAGCTAAGTGTTCACATTGTTTCTTTGCTTTCCTGTGGTGCTTTGCCTGGTTCTGACTACCTTTAAAGTGGTGCACTCCTGCAATTACATGTCAAAGCAGTATTCATTGTCTTTCCAAAACATGTGCTGCAGGAGTCCGAGAGAGAAAACTAAATGAAAGGTCTTTTTAGGTGTGAAAAACATACCAATCTGTGCAAACAGCTGATTTCAGCAGTCTCTTCTGTCATACTCCTGTGGTCAGGAAAAGTTCTTTCTTTCCTCAAAGAGAGTTGCCCCCCTAATGTTACTCTGAGGCAGGGTGGGGAGAGTGAAGAGGAAATTAATGTTTCTTCTCTTTTGGTCATTTTGTTCCACTCAAAGGCTGTTAGCAGCCAATTAAAGCAGTGTGCTCCTTTTGGCCGCCTTCTTTGTGTGTTAGGCAGGGGGAAACGGCAGCCTGCTGCAAAGCAAGGGCCCCTTTCACCAGAAATCATTGAAATTCCCTTACCCTGGCCCTGAACAAGCAAGCAAGGAAACAACAGCAGGAGATAGAGCGATGTGTTGGCAATGGAGGGGAACAGCCACGGAACAATTGATGTGAAAGCCTTCAGCTGAAATCAGCATGTGGCCCACGCAGCCGGTCAGCCTGGCCGCCTGTAGCTGCAGTGAGGTATTTACACCTTGAACAAAGTAAGAGGAGTGCTAAAAACCTAGGAGAGAATCATTAGACTGTTTATTAACAACACAGTACTTTATCTTCAAAGTGTTGTGCACAGTTAATCAATATATTCATCAAGCACAGTAAATGGATAGCATTCATTATCACCCAGTCACTATCCTACAAAACAGATTTAAAGAGATGAGAAGAAGATGCACTTGAAACCTTGGGAAGGAACATTTTTAACCTACTGTTTGAACTGGTTCAGCCCCATTTTGAACTACTTCGTACCACTTCATCCTTTCAGTCTCTGTTTCACCAGGCAAGCATTGACCACGGGTCTAAGGGCATTTCTGTGTCCTCTTTAATTACTTTGGTATCTGCCTGTTTGGAGATAGAATGAGATCTGTTCACTTCAGAGAAAGAAGTGATTACTCTTGGAGTATAGTCATCACTTTCAAAAATTAGCAGCAGTGGTCCTAAATGAGTATTTTATGTGAATATCCTCATTGAGTGTGCACCTGGCCTCTGGATACAGGGGAAGCTGGACTGGAGCTGTGCTTGGTTTGAGCATAAAACTTGTCTCCTTCTCCAGTTTCTGAGGGGTTGGATGTTCAATGGCATTTGGATCAATCCCTAAATCCTGGGTTGAATTTAAGCTACTGGCAGCAGCAAAATAAAACTATAACCAGCCCTCCAAGACAGGCAGATGCCAGTGAATATCTGATTAGCTACAGAAATTATCCATAAAGTCAGACATTCCTACATGCTCTCACACAAAAAACACAGAATCACAGAATATGCCGAGTTAGAGGGAACCACAAGTATCATTGAGTCCAACTCCTATCACTGCACAGGGCCATCCCCAAGAGTCACACCATGTGCCTGAGAGTATCATCCAAACACTTTTTGAATTCTGTCAGACTTGGTACTGTGACCACTTCCCTGGGGAGCCTGTTCCAGCACCCAACCACCCTCTAGGGGAAGAACCTCTTTCTAATACCCAACCTAAACCTCCTCTGACACAACTTCAGGCCATTCCCTGGGGTTCTGTCACTGGTCACCACAAAGAAGAGATCGGTGCCTGCGTGTGCTTCCCCTCACAAGGAAGTTGTAGGCTGTAATGAGGTCTCCCCTCAGTCTCCTCTTCTCCAGCTGAACAGACTAAGTGCCCTCAGCTGCTCCTCCTATGGATTCCCTTCAAGGCCCTCATCATCTTCATTGCACTCCTTTGGATGGTCTCTAATAACTCCATGTTTTTCTTACATAGTGGTGCCCAAAACTGCTCACAATATTCAAGGTGAGGTCACCCCAGTGCAGAGCAGAGCAGGACAATCCCCTCCCTTGACTGGCTGGTGATGCTGTGCCTGATGCCTCCCTAGGACATGGTTGGCCCTCTTGGCTGCCAGGGCACTGCTTCCCATCAACCAGGACCCTCACGTCCCTTTCTGTGGCACTGCTTTCCAGCATCCCCTTCCCCAGTCTGTACAGCCAGGGTTGCCCCATCCCAGGAGCAGAATCTGACACTTCCCCTTGTTGATCTTCATATGGTTGGTGATTTCCCAGTCCTCTAATTTGTGGAGGTCTCTCTGCAGGGCCCCTCTGCCTTCAAGGGAGTCAACAGCTCCTCCCAGTTTTGTGTCATCTGCAAACTTGCTTAGTATCCCTTCCAGTTCTGCATCCAAGTCATTTAGGAAGATGTTGAACAGCACAGGGCTTAAGACAGAACCCTGCAGAACCCCACTAGTGACAGGTCAGCAGTCTGATGTTCCCCCATTCACTATTGCCCTCTGTTCTTGACCCAAGAGCCGATTGCTCACCCAGCCCATGGTGTGTTTATCCAGCTGCATGCTGGACAGTTTGTCCGGAAGGATCCTGTGAGATACATGGAGTCTTGTGAGGAGTGGCTGAGGAAGCTGAGATTCTTTAACTTGGAGAAAAGAAGACTCAAGGGAGACCTTATCGCTCTCTACAACTACCTGAAAAGAGGTTGCAGTGAGGTGGGGATCAGTCTCTCTTTCCAAGCAGCAAGCAATAGAATAAAAGGAAATTGCCTCAAGTTATGCCAGGGGGAAGTTTAGATTCAATATTAGGAAAATATTTGTTCACAGAAAGAGTTGTAAAGCATTGGAAAAGGCTGCCTGGGGAAGTGGTTGAGTCACCACTGGGGTATTTAAAAGATGTGTAGATGGTGTGCTTTGGGACATAGTTTAGTGGTGTACTTGGCAGTGCTGGGTTAAGGGTAGAACTTGATGATCTTAGTGATATTTTCCAACCTAATGATTCTATGATTCTGTAGACTAGAAGATGAAATCAAGCCCAGAAAGACAATTCAGGTCACGGAGAACTTTTCTAACATAAAACAATATATCAGTGATGTTAGTTGTCTGAGTATTGTCATTTAGTGAATAGCAAACCTTTTCAAAGTTATGTTGGCATTCACAGGACAAAGTCACTTCAATGTGGATGCACAAGTACCAGTTCTAAGAAATACCAGCAAGCTTTTCATTAAGGCTTTCCTCCCCACCGCCCTTTTCTCTCCCTCCTGCCATGACTCTTCTTTTTCCCAAAGAAAGCATTTCACAGTGGCAGCAAGAGGAAAAATCTGCAAAGCTCCAGGTCAAAAAGAAGGTCTCATTTGTAGTAGATTTGTTGGGAACTATTTTATTTTTTTTTTTTTTTGAAGAGGGGCCTTCTAATGCTGCTTGCCTCTGTAGAGTCTTTGAAATTTTAGACTGTTTGAAATTACTCTGAGTAATCCTTTGGATGTTTTTTAGCACTATCTAAAGAAAATCTACTCATTATAAACATCACTAGCTCCAATAAAAATGGAAGTTGTGCAGTAGTTCCAGGGTACTTCCTGCTATTTCTATTATGTTTAATTTAATGCTTGAGAGATTATTTGTTCAGATAGGATTTTATTTGTTCTGGTAGGATAATAGCCTGATAGATAGAAAAACTCAGTGATTAATTTATATTGTTATTAAACTATCAAGGCTTCAAATATTACAGTATGAATATTGTGAAGCAAAATGCAAAGAACTGAGGATATTAAAAAGTAAAAATAAAAATGTCGTTGATGATACACACTTTAGTCCAATTTGTACTGAACAGTAATCTAACCATGCAGAGAGCTCAACAGGCTGAATTGCAGGTCCAAGCTGTGCCACAGATTCCTGTGCTGCCTTAGATCACCGTTAGCAACTACATTTTTAAAACAGCTGCTTATGTGCAATGTTTCCATCTTTGTATGCCCTAATAAGAAAGTAGCAATAAACCCAGGACTGCTCCAGAGGCCTTGGTCCTTCAACCATTTGGCTGCCACGGGCCACACCACGCACCCAACCTCCTGGAAATGAAATTAAGTCTCTTGTTGCATCCATTCATGATAAATGGAGTCATATGTATACAGTATGGCTGACTTAAGATGACTGTGTTAACTGCAACATTTTACATTTCCTTCCAACTGTAGCTAACTATCCCAAAATTAGTTATGTTCTAATGCCAAAACATTACTTTTGAAAGTTAAAGTATGGATGGGCCAAAATGCTTTGCTTTTCAATTTATAGCTGTGATTTCACAAAAAAAAAAAAAAAAAATCCATTGTAGGTTTAGAAGTTAGTGGTAACATACAGTATTTCATACATCCCTTTGCAGAGCAGGAAAAAAAAATTCAAATAGTTGGATTTGCAGCTATAGATTCTAAATAGCATGATAGGATAACCATGACATTTCTGTTCTTGAATTGTGCTGCAGCCCAAACACATATCAAGGGGCCAGCTGTTGTGCCTAAAACATACAAAACTCTCAAACTGCCAGCATTCAGCCTTACTTAGTAATTCAGACGTGCTTAAAGATCTTGGGAAATTAGAACAGATACAGACACTGTCTCTTCTCTGTTCTTGCAGTGTCATATAGCTGGAGGGGCAGCTCATACAGCTGTAAGGAGGGAGATGTACTGCATCTTGCTCAGAGACACCATGGAAGGAGAAGGAAAGTGGTGCACGCTGCCCAGCTGGATTCTGGAGGAGAATGTCTGTTGAGACAGCCCTTTAGGCAAATGTTTATGACTCAACCCAGATAAAACGAAAAAAAAAAAACCAAAAAAATGTGTAAAGGACACAGTGAGATTTTCTTTTTAGGACTGTTGCCAGACTGCTTTGGCTCTTGTTTGTGGAATCATCTTAGATGTGTCACTGGAGTGTAAAGGTGTTGAACCGAAATGCCACTTCATCTGCATGGGCACATGCTCTCCTGAAGTGCAACAGCAATTCTTCTGGATGCCACTTCTTTCCTGATGGTGGCAAACTGCCTTTTTGCAAAGGGGAAGCCAAGATGCTCTGCAAGTAACATGTGCAGTACTACTGAAAATTACAGTAACTATAATTATTCTTTGTCCTGCTAGGATTGAGTCAAGGCTGTCACAGCAAGGAAGGATGGAAATGTCTTGACTCCCTTGTCTTCATTCATTGCCTTGCTCTGTTCTACATGTGCTCACCCACAGGGGTTGCTGGACTGCCCAGGACTGTTGGGCATTTCCACCCTAGTGCATTGCCATAATGGCTTCTTCCCTATAAATCTGGAAGATTCAATCCCCTCACCTGACTTCAAACTGGATTGTGATGGGCAGAAGCTGTATGCAATCACCAAGCTCACAGCTGACAGCAAAACAAAAACCTATAGTTGTGGCTGAGGGGGCTAGGGGTGTGGGTTTTCCCATGAGGTACTGGACTTTAGACAAATAGCCAATTCCAAATCTGAAGGTGTGGTATGGTGTATATTTAAGATGATCGTTCCAGTTCTAGTAAATATCCAAGGAGACAAGAGAATGATTCTGAATCTGCATTTAAATAAAACATTAATCAGATGGGGAAAATGACCTTTTATAGAAGTAAGAAGGAAGGGACAGAAAAATGGGATAAAATTCTTATGGATGTCAGTGGGAAAGCCAAAGTCTGCAGCATGAACAGATAATATCTGGCTTACAGTATCTACTGGTTCAAAGCCACTGTTTTTTCCAAACTGATTCGAGCCTGCTGAATAACTTTACTCTCATCCAGACATTTGCATTCTGTGGCTTCAGTGTTTTTGACCTAGCACTTAGGATCCCAGAAACCAGGCTTGTGAGTGCACAAGGCTCCCAAACAGGCAGTTAAACAGCACATGATTGCAGCTCCAGTTGTTTTGTAGTGTGACTTGCAGTTGCTTTTTCACTTACTATTCCTTCAGGCAAAGAGGCTTTTTAATTCCTGTGCATTTCACAGGAAGATTTGCAGATTTGCCTTTAATGTTTGGCTTCATCTGATTGTTGTTGAGAAATACCAGGGACTTGAACTTGAATTCTCTGCTATTTTTATTTGCTTAGTTGACAATCAGCCTGTACAGTGATATTTGGAACAAAACTTTCTGCAACTCCAAGAGGTATTTCTTATGTTCCTTTAAAGTTAGTTTTGTAGTATTCAGAGATACATGCATTAATCAGTAAATTATTTATCCTGCCATGGTGTTCTTCATTAGTGGGGAATTATTGGACAAAGACTCTTTTAGGGTTCCATTTCAGACTTGGTTTTTAGAAAGCCACATCAGTCATGATCTAATTGCCCAGTTTCAGCAGAGCTGACATTTAAAGTATGTGATGATTCTACAACTTCAGACAACCACTATTTCAAGGACTATGTCCTAGAAACAAAACTAAGGATCATCTAGATTGAAGTAAGAAGTTGTGAAGCATTGTTGGATTAAAAAAATTAAATAGATTATTCTACAGGGAAAATGTGATTTGTTTATTCAGAAATTTGAGATACACTAGCACTGAAAATATGCAGGTGGCCAGTTCATCAGAGAGTTTTCACTTACCAGAACTTCAAATCTTCTTAATTCCACTAATATAAATTTATTGGTAAGAAGGCAGCTGCATTTGGTTTTGATGCTTAAAAGTGCATATTGGAAGAAATGTCCCACGGATTAATCTCTCTCCAAAATGAGCAGCTTCAAAATCAATCTGTCAATCCCAACCATGCACTTGTAATTAGCACACTTTTTGTACTAAAAATGACTTTTCACAGTAAAATGTTGGAAGCAGAGATGCTGCGGGGTCTCTGCATGGAAAACAAGATGCGAGGGGCTAATGTGGAATGACTGGGCAAACGAAGGAACTGTTCCCTTGCTCCTCCAAAGATTAGCATTGATAACAATAAAGTGAAATAAAATAACATAATCCAAAACAGCACATCTCTCAGCTACTTTTCAGTCAAGTCATATGTCAGTGAGTGCAGATCTCTGCCTCCCAAAGGCATTGCCTTCACTCTGCCTCTGAAAAAAGCACTTCTCATATTTGTTCACTGCCTGCTTAGGTGGGGAAAGGAAAAGATGAGGCAGTTAGGTGCTGGCACAAGGTCTTGCCATAAATCTATTTGTTTCTTTTTTACAGTAGACAGTTAAGCACATGTGTTTATTTTGATTGTTAAAACAACCTTCTGTTTATATTCCTGTTTCTTAAATGGCATCATAGAATTATGATGCATTTTACGTATGCAAGCATAGTCCTTGCTTGGAGAGCTTGAAATGTAAAAAGAAACTAAATCAAAGCAAATAAACACAAGGTAAAGCAAAGGACAGCAACACAGGAGAGAGGATAAAGGAGAATTGGTTGTTTGGCAGGATAAGATTTAGAATGATTTTGAAGACAACCCAGAGAATGAAGACAAGGTAATTATTCAATTGCAGTGACCCATATAGACTGGAAAAATAATGAAGGAAAACAATAAAGCAAAATGAGTAGGGAGAGCAGAGATATCAGGAGGAATTGGAAATGAAAGCAGCTGTAGGCAGTTTCAAATATATTTGGACCATTATATATAAGGACCATTTCATACAGCAACTTGGTATTTAGGCTGTAGAGGAATGATCTGAACACTGACCTGATGGAGTAAAGGAGCTGGTCATGGCACCAGTAACCTTCCAAACTTAACCAGTGGACACAAATAACAGAATGGAGCACGTACAGAAGCTGTCTAGGCCATTTGAGGAAGTGCTGGCTGAGTGCACTGTGAGGCCAGACTGTGGTGCCTGCCCATTTGGCTTCAGCCGCTGTGGCTATGGACATGCTGCATTTTTCCCTTGTACCTCAGATCCCCAGCTGCTTCCTTAACCCCGTGTCATTGTGGAAAACACTATGTTGAAACAGTACAAATATCATAGATTCAAGATAGAATCACCAAGTTTGGAAGAGACCTTTAAGATCATCCAGTCCAGCTGTTCACCCAGCAGTACCTCTGTGACCCCTAAACCACTAAACCATATCACCCAGAGCCAGAGCCACATGCCTCTTAAACACTTTCAGGGATGGCAACTCCATTACCTCCCTGAGCAACTTATTCCAATGGCTGACCACTCTAACAGTGAAAAATTTTTTTCTAATATCTAATCTGAATCTCCCTTGTGTCAGCTTAAGGCCATTTCCTTTTGTCCTCTGACTGCAGGCATGGTAGAAGAGAGCGGCTCCACCTCCCTACAACCTCCTTTCAGGTAGTTATAGAGAGAGATGAGGCCCCCTCTGAGCTTCCTCTTCTTTAGACTAAATAAACCTACGTCCCTCAGCCACTCCTCATAACACATATTTTCTAGACCTTGTCGCCCTTCACTGAACATGCTCCAGCACCTCAATGTCCTTTTTAAAGTGAGGGGCCCAGAACTGAGCACAGTACCTGAGCTGCCGCCTCACCAGCACGGAGTACAGGTAGATGACCACTTCCCTAGTCCTGCTCTTGTTACAGGACAAAATGCCATTTTGCTTCTTGGCTACCTGGGCACACTGCTTGCTCATATTGAGCCAGCTGTTGACCAACACTCCCAGGTCCCTTTCTGCCAAACAGCTCTCAAGACACTCCTCCCCCAGCCTGTAGCTCTGCATGGGGTTGCTGCCACCCAAGTGCAGGATCTGGCACTTTGCCTTATTAAATCTCATGCCTTTGTATTTAGCCCATTGATTGAGTCTGTCCATGTCTCTCTGTAGAGCCTTCCTGCCCACAAGCAGATCAACACTCCCACCCAACTTAGTGTTGTCTGCAAATTTACTGAGGGTGCACTCAATCCCCATGTCTAGATCATCAGTAAAGATGTTACACAGGACCAGCCCCAAATATCCACATGAATAGATACATTCATGCATGAGACTCACATAATCGGATATTGCTCAAGAGCAGGTGGGATGTATTCTGAGATCCAGTTCTGTATCTGTGATGCTGGTTCTGCACAGCAAGGCTGCTGGCAGGCAGGTTTATTGGCAGACCCACAAGTACCAAGTCTTAGCCTAGCTTTGCTGCACCTCTCTCTAATAGTCTTTAATTTGATGGGAGTTTCTTACCACTAATGATACCCACCTTAAAAAACAGAATTATATTTTCAAAAGCATTGAGGAAAGCAAAGACTCTGAGCACTTGTACTACATGTTCAGTAAGAGGAGGAAGCTGTGGGGAGCACTGTCATTCAGGGGTCCTTGCAGGCCTGGTTTGGATCACTTTTAAAACTCTGTATCATTTTTGGGCACTTAACTTTAGGTGTACACCAGAATTTGAACATTGTAGATTTTCATTTTGGATCAGGATGAAAAAAGCTTCTTTAAAGAAGGAACAGTTAAAGCTGTACACTCCCTTGGTTTTATTGTAGCTTTTCATACAGTCTCACATGATATTCTTATAAGCAAATTCAAGAAATATGGTAAATTCAACTGAATCACAAGGTGAATAAAAAATGGCTGAAAAATTCTGCTTAGAGCAATTTAAAATTTTATAGAATGCCGAGAAATACAGAACTTTTATTGTCCTGAAAAGGTTGCTATGTGGCCACAGCTTTATTAATCAATAACCTTATGTTAGAAGTAAGGGAATGATTAGAGAAAATGCAGTTCCATTATTTATGGGGAACTAAGTAACTAATGGACAAAATAGGGGGAAGACTGAAATATTCAGTGCTGTTTTTTTTAACTCCACTGTTGAAAGAAAAAACCTAGCTGTGACCATAAATTATTGACCAAGAAAAAAAAAGAAAAGGGACAGTGAAGAGGGAAAGAATGGATTAAAAATATATTTATAAAGTTAAACATATCAAAACAAATTATTAATAATTTCAAGCCCCTCAGTTTGTAGGAAATGAAGCAGTGTAACAAAATGCATTGAAGGATCTTCTGGTTGATTACTCACCAGCTTGGATGTCCCAGGTGCTTTAAGCCCTTCTTTCTGTGTGAGGCCAGATCTGATTTCCAGTTTGGTATTACCTTAGGAGCCACTCTGAAACCTCCAGTGCTTCCAGGATTCCCAGTTTCCCCATCAAATGCTGACATGCCCACAAGCTCAGGAGACTTGCAGGATGCTTGTGCAAACCAGTTTTACACAATATTTTTAGGCCTCCTATTTTTACTTGGAAGTGGAGAGATCCCATCCCATCATCAACATGCCAGGAGACCCGCTGCTGGGAGCCAGGAAAAGTTCATTCACACCTAGTCCCCAGAGGGCAAATGTGGCACCTCTTTAGTCCTCCCCGGTGAGGAGGACCCCTGCCAGGTGACTTCTGGCCAAAATCACCTTCTCTTTTCTCTCTGGAGTAGGAGCTGGTTTATTTTGGATGGTGATTACATTTCAGTGGGAGAGCACTTAAGCTAATTGCTAGGCATTGTTAGTTCTTGCCAACATTCCTCTGAAGCTTTAGTTCAAAGGCCTGTGTTGCAGTCAAAACACTTTTCTGTTTGACATAGATATACCTGGAGTTCATCAGGTGGAAGAGAATGACTGCATTGTGTGGACAGGACAAGGGAGCAGGTAACCAGGAGTAAAATCCAAGGGTGAGATTCCCTGTTTAGGTTCCTGAGGATGAATAACTGAGAAACCGGTTTCCTTCAGCTGATGCTGTACCAAAAGGCCATCCACAATCATCTTCTCATCACCAAAATTTACTTTATTGCTCAATTTCACATCTTGATAAAAGCAGTGGAGATACTTATATCCAGGTCACTTGTTCAGCTTGATAAGCCATATAGAAGCAGTGAACTTCAGGCTGTTTCATTTGATGGAATTCTCAGTCTATTATAAAAAGCAAAATACCTGCAAAATCGAGTCTTACTGTTATTTACAACACATTCTGTGGCTTTTTACTGGGAAATATTGTGACACCTATCAACAAAGGTTAGAGCAGACAAGTTCTTGGGGAAGCATGTGACTTCTCTGAAATTCACAGACCGCATACAAAGGAGGTATAGGTGGAGTAGTGGCTTTCTAGAGAGACTGCAGTCCACCATTTTATGTACAGAAAACAATGAAAAAGTAATGAAAAGCATGTGTTTTCATTTTTCCATCCTCTATTCAAATACAAATAATTTATTGTGGTAGACCTTCCCCCACCCCCCCCCCCACCCCTCACTCCCCGCCCCCCCCAAATAAACATAGCTTTCATGTAGACTCTGCCTTGTAAGTGTGTTTGGTAAGTTCAGTACATGGGTGTTTATACACACATGCACATGCTTCAGCATATATCATGTCTTTGGTTTTTGACTCCCTCTTCTACCCAGGTAAAATCTGATGTGCTTTCCAAACTTTCAAAGAGATCAGGGAACCTTTTTGCTGGCATGTGTAATTACTTTGGCCATTTTTAGAGGGAAGCTGTTTAGCATGCAGCTATTCTACACAGCAGTTTAGAACTGTAGAGCCAAATGAAATTATGGTGGGAGTTTTCAGCAGACAGGCTATAATTATTCAGTTTGGAATTTGACCAGAGTGAAATAGAAGCTTGCCTACCAATAAACATACTTGAAGTAACATGTCTTTGAAGTTCTTAAACAAAGAAGCTTGGTTCAATTGTTAAAGTGCAAGATGGAAATCAGAAAATCCCTGTTGCTGTGGCATAGGTTAAGGAGCTATACTAGGAATTATTTAAGCTCTCTTTCACCCTGTTTTTCCATCAAAAAGGAACAATAGTGTACAGCCTTACTACCACTTGTTCTCTTAATTTTTACCCTGTGTTACCTTAGAAATGATGATGGGATTGGCAGGAGTATCTTTTAGCTTTTTTTCCTTGGTGCTCACTGGGTTCTCACCTGTGACTCCAGAGTGGCCTTGCCTGTGCAGAGCCAAAGTCATTACTGTGGCAAGGACAATTGTATGAGTGTTTGTTGGAGTGACTCCGCCCTATGGGATTGCCTATAATTTCAGCAATTATTTCATTTTCAAAATAGGATTGTCATTATTTTTATATTTCAACAGATTACTTTCCCATGGCAAGTTAGTCTATGGTGGCTGTGAACTGCTCTCTGTAGACGATCTCGTTGCTGAAGAATTTTTTATTGTGCAGATCTGCTTGTAAAACCCTGGGAAGAAAAAACTACCATAAGAAAGCTAGCTGTGAAATAGCAATCCAAAGAAATCTTTTGGCTGTGAAACAGCCATGTAAAGGTGAGGTTTTGTCCTTATGTTGAAGTTCTCCCCATAATTTTCATACCAATAGGCTTCACATCATTTTCGAAACATCCAACTTTTGTTGTCCCTTAATTTGCCCATTAGTTTTGGCTTATGCAAGAGAGGGAGAGAGCTTAGAAGTGCACATGATGAACCAATGTAAATGTACATACTTGTAGTGAGGCAGGGCAGAAGTGACCAGATTGATTTACTCAGAGCTGACCTCATTTATTGTCCTGCTGCAAGAGATATGCTAGGGTTAATATTGCTGTAAGTGCCATGGCATGTCAAAGTGGCAATACGGGATGGATGAAGTGACATCATGATATGCAGAAATGGATAACTAGTAGGAAGATACGACAGAGTGAAGAGTGTGTAGAGGCAAACTCCATAACCACTCAGGCTCAGCTTCGGGGTGTGCTTCAAAAAACCTCTGAAACTCAGTAAAGGTGAAGCATTTGAAACTATACTCAGCATAATTAAAGTTTTGTGACAAAAGAACCAAATACTTTTCTACACTGTGGGTATTTGCAAACCTTACCAAGTTAGAAGGCTGTCTCTTCTTTAAAGATCTGATCTTCACTGATGTCATTCTCAGTCACAAATCTCTCAGGAGACAGGCTCAGGACACCTCAGGACACAGGTAGCGCCTCTCTATCCATGCATTGTGCTGCAGTCAGGAGTAGCACAGGAGCTCTCTCTGATTCTGCCTCTGCAGTCATGGGATTTTTCAGAAAGACATAGAGAAAAGTATAAATTCCAGCCATGGAATCTATGTAAATAAGAAAAAAGCATCCCTGATTAGATGGAGCAGATTTATAACTTTTGTGAAGCTGAACAAGCTTGTGATGTTGGAGCCACACAACTAAGGACACACTTAAATTCTGGTAATCACCCTGAATACAAACCACACATACTTTCACACACACAAAAACCCTCTTCCTCTTGAATTGCCTAATGTTTTCCTACTATTGTATTTATTAAGGAAAAAGTACATTATGAATTTATCACTCAGCTGAGCACACTGTCATTTTTTCTTGTGTTGTTTTCAATCTAGTACTTCTGTTTTTTTTTTTTTTTTCATTTTTTCCCCTTAATGGGTTATTTTGTAAGGTTGGATTCTGGTTTTGGTTACTGTGGTAGACTTCCAAAGGTATGTCACTGGCTGCAACTTGGCTTCACAGATAATGAGGCATCATTGTGCTTCTAAATTTTAAGTCTGACCACCTAGATTCAGATGCCTGATTCCATCATCTAAAGAAACTATATAGTTCCCATTTGCTGTCCAAGTGGTGAGAACAGTAGCTCCCTGAGGTATTGGCTAAGGAAAGACTGGGCGTCACACAGTTGAGCGCTAATTTACATTGCCAATATCCCACCATCCCCTTGGACTGTGTGACAGTGGCTAGCCACCCTGCCCAGTTTTAAAGCTTTTCAAGATCTGTGTTGCTGGTATTAATTCTGTCTATATTTGCAGCACAACTGAGTTTAAAGCCTTCTGGAGTTTAATTTCGTAATTCATCATTGATTAGGGTGATTTAGTTAGGTAAGTGCCTGAAGTCATGTGGGACATATGTATATCATCGCTTCAGAGGAGCCCATCTCTGTCTACTCACTGCACATGGAGAATGGGCACATAACTTATTTAAAATGTGATGATTAAAGTCAGTTGTAAGAATAGTCCTCTCCAGACCAGAACTGGTAAGAGGGAAATTGTTTTTTAGGGTGATTCTTATCTCTAGGATATTTGGCTCAAGGGAACAAAAACGTAGTAGATTTTGGATTACTTGGTCCTGATCGTGTGCTTTTGCTAGAAGGAACTTCATAAGACTTAGGAGGGGTATTTGTGGAAAAGGTACTTTTAAACCACGTGAGTCTGATTCAGACTCATCTTCTCAGGCAGGTTTTCCCACTGTGACCCAGAGGAGTCAGAGGAACATGCAGAGAGATAGGAAACACCATTTTCTGCTACTTCAGCATTACCTACATGGAAGGCCTTCAGAGACAAGAAGTTTAAGGAAGTTTTGTATGTCTGATCGTCCTGCCATTAATTTATTTCCAAAGTGGAGTATCTCATTGCAAAATATTACTGAGCACAGTAAAAACTGAATCAGGCCACAGGACCCTCAGCACTATATTATTCCTAGTATATCAAATGCTCTTTTATAGGGTTTGGATGGCAAGGGCACTTTCAGTGCTACAGTGTTTAAAATCCAACCATGTCTGGATCATCTTGCAATTTCATTAAGTATATGTATTGAATGTGACTATAACAGTTCTGTGCCTTCCAACACCACATATTTTTGGATAAATCATCCATATTCTGCCTGTGATTTTTCTTTTTCCCCATAGACAAATCTGGTGTTGTCTAACATTCCCATTCTTTGTTAACCCCTCTCATAAAAGCTCAATAAAGCAGCTTTGCAACATGGTATATCTCTCACTCCAGCTTCTGTTTTGTAAGGCTACAGATACTCAGAAGATATATGCACTCTGAATCCCATTCTGTCATGAAATACAATTTTATTCTTTCTCTCATAGGTTTTCTAAATAAAAGCCCATTTTCACTTAAAATGGAGAAAGGTCATGAAGAGATGATTTATAATGTAATTTACAAATGTTTATTTAGTTCCATTTGGGGCGGTCCCATGGCATAATGGTTAGCACCCTGGACTCTGAATCCCAAGGGCCCAAGTTCAAGTCCTAAGTAGGGACCGTCCCCTGGGCAGTTAAATGCCTCCCTCCCATCTGATCCCGTCAGATCTCGGATGCTTCAGCAGGGTCAGCCCTGGTTAGTTCCGGGTGCTGTAGCCAGTCCCGAGGATTTCACTGTCACTGTCCGAGCTCGCTCGGCCATGGCAAATGGACCTTAGGA
>JAWWEU010000040.1:19605919-19675080 GCA_035583155.1 Acropternis orthonyx
TATTTTCAGGCCCCCCCCCCCCCCTTTTTTTTTTCCAGTTTTGGGAAAAAACCTATCCCATAATGCATATATTGCACTCAAGCTATTCATAATATTTGTCCTGAAGATAAAATAAACTACAATACAGCCAAAACTCTAAACCTTAAAATCTCTGGGCTTGTGATTTTGCTCTGTTCCTCATTACTGATGTGATAGGCTGAAAATGAAGTTGGAGGAAATGAAAGTCAGGACTATGCAAAAAAAATGAGTGCAAACAGTGATTCAAAAGGAAACTGGATTGGGCTCAGAGTTTGTTTTTACAGCATCTCAGGTAAAATTTTGGTTTAACAGGGATTGCCAGAACACTGTCTTTCTGTTCCTTGTGCTGTCTTAAAACAGCGTCAAAGAAAGCATTAGCATACAAAGCTTGCTCCGAAAAAAAGGCTTGTAAAAATGCAGAAGTCATCATTTGTTCAAGTGAAAGTTAATTCAGAAACCATTTCTGGTATTTTTACTTCTCTGTTGGATTGTGTTTAGCAACATGTCAGGAATGAAGAATCGTTGTATAACTGCACTGAAAAAAGACAACAACCACTCCTGTTCAAGGTAAACTACATTCAATGCCATGCAGGCTGATGTGGCTTTAACCTCCCTTATTGTTCCTAACATTCTTCCCAATCATATTAAAACATCAAGAATGCACAGATGTCTGCAACCTAATTTCTCTAAATCACTTTACAAATCTGTTCTTATTAGAGATTTTTTTTTTTTTTTTCCAGTAGTAATTGGCTGGATATTATTTCAATGCATTCTTTCTCCCAGTTAATAAGTCTTGTAAGGGTATGTTGATCTCAAGGTGTTAATGCTGTATTCTGTACCCAGAATACATACTGCCACCACATCATAGGCAGCACTCAGTACAAACATTGAATAATCATAACCAAGTGGTCCATAGCCAAGTCATGGTCAATCTTCTCTTCAGTCCCAGAGTGAGGAGTTTTCCCAGATGGCACATTCTTTGACAAAGAACTCTGTATGTTGATCAGCAGTGGCAGTGGGGAGGCTTTGTAAGCAAAGGCTGTGAGACCAAGCCAATAACACTCACAGGCTGGCAATCTGGAGAGGCATGTGGATACCTTGACTCAACTGGAAATGTGCTGCCTTTCACTGGTTAGCACGGCTAGCTGCTCACTTCTTCAGTCTCTTCCATCCTTCCCTGCCCCCAGTCCGTTCTTTCCTTGTTGCTCTCTCATCCTATGCTGTCCTTCCTTTCCTGTTTTCAGCTGTAGCATGGTATGTATATTTCCCATTTCTTTCCTGGCTCCCAATTTTGTCTGTTACTGACTGCTATGCTCAGCCTTTCGCTGGACTGTGTATAATTTCAGATGTTCCTTGCAGGTCTCCAATCATGTTTTTTCTAGTGTATGCAGTCTTAGTTTTATCACTTCTCTACTCAAACTGAAAAATCAAGTCCATAGAGGAGCAAGGAAATTAACAATTATAGCTTCTTCTTATTTATTTCTGTTTGTGTTTCTGTAATCTTTATTTCTGTTTGTGTTTCTGTAATCTTTATTTATTTTAATCTGTTCTATTTTTTAGCACAAAGGAAGAACTATATTGAAAATATATAAATTACTGTTTTGGCATTAAATCACTCACAAAAGCTATTTATTGCTCTATATAGTCTTCTGACATTCATAGAATACCTTAAACAAAACTTCTCAGTCTGTTCCATCTTATATTACATCTGCTTACTTCCTGAGCAAACAAATCATGTTTCCAATGGATGAAGGTCCTAAGTGAATAACTTCATCAAGAACAAGGGACAAATAGTAAAGTACAAAATTACAGTAGGTGAGGTTGCAAAAAGAGGTAGTAATTCAGGAAAATAAAGAAAGGTGGGAAAAGAAGGTAGAGATGCACAAACAAAGTGGCTGCATACTGTGTTAGAACAAGCTCATCTAAATGTAAAAGTATTTAAAAGTCTTAAAAATTAGTTTCAAGATGAAAGTTTTTTGCTTGGTTCTGCCAAAGAAATCCCCTCACTTCAAAATGTTGGGTATTTTAGAGAAGTTAATTTTCCAATAAGAGTAAAAATAGAGGAACAAACTATTTCAGTGAATTACCCACTGAATTATACCTTATACTTTGGTATTCTGGTGAAAGGTGTTACAGAAAAGGAGAAAAATTGAAAACTTCTATTCACCCCAGGAAGAATTAATGGTTTGAACTAAAGAGGAAGAATATTTCCTACAAATACTTAGCTTATGAAATGCTCAACTTTAATAATGAAAACATTTCACAAAAGCTAGAGTTTCTCTTAAGCTGACCTGTTCCTACATGTGTTTGAAGTTGCAACTGCAATAGGTGAATGGAAAAAGGTGCTTGGTAAAGTCAGCACCTTTGCTTTCCAGTCTTGATTCAAACTGCTGAGGCCTCTGACTTTCACAGAGGTCACTTCCCACCCCAGCTTTTAAGTGTACAGAGAACCAAGTCTACAGTTCTTTGAGAAGCATCATCTCCTACTGCAAAATTTTCCTTTAGTATATTTAGATGATTAAGAAACATTCAGTAAGAAATGAAATTATATTGTTGATAACTGATTTATTAAACAGGAAATAAAAGTGCAAATACTGTAAGTTAGGTTATTTTTGCCTGCTTTCAACGATCCATAGAAAAGCAATATGCTATTGGTGATTTGATTTACTGACCTACTTTGCAAGACTCTATAGGAAGCTGTCTATAGATGCTGAATCAGATTCTTTCAGAGGAAAGGTTGCTTTTCTTGCTATGTGCATAAATATCTAAACATGATAGTCATGTACACACACAAAGGCTGAATAAACTCCAGTTGATGGCAAAACTTCAGTAATGCAAGATCTGGGCTTTGGCAATTGTTAGAAATGTCTGCAAACAGTGAAAATGTTATAAGCAAAAGGCAGTGAAAGCTTTGACAGTGGATACAGACTGCTTAGACTTCTTTTAAAGCTTATGTGGACTCCTCTCCTGGGAAGGAAATTGCTGCCCTGTATCTTACATCTGCCTAAGAAAGCTGATGGTTCCAGTCTTTGTGCCTAACTATTCTTTAGCCTGTGATATGATTTCCATAAGATTATTTCTTATGGACAGGGACTCATTATTATTTTACTGAAGAAAAAGTGAACTGCAGGGAAGCTGAGCAGCTGCTTTTTGGGCCCACAGGGAGTTTATATTAGGGCAGGTGTTTGAAGCTAGGCTAGTGGTCTAAATACTAGGTCATGTTTTCTCCTGCTGGACTACTGCTCGCCACATCTTCACAGCTGTGTGGGTTGAAGAAATCACTGTATTTTTCCCTGGAGCAGTTCATGACAGTAATGTTCAGACTAACGCATCAGGTAGGAAGCAAAATAAAAGTCTACCAAATGCATAACATAACAGGCAAAATTGATAATAATAAAAGGGAACACCTTTTAAATCTCTGCCTATTACAGTAACTGAAGGTGCTAGTTAGGGCAACAGTTAGCATTGGATATAACAGGAATGAAAGACAGAATTGGAAATGCAATTTGCAAGTAACTTGTCTTCCCTTCATCATGCCAGTGATGGTCTTCTCCTTTCCAGTGGTGCTCTTTAGAAAGCATCTACACAAATCAATGCATTCACTCAGCAACCTGTTCAGGGAACATTTCTTTGGCTGGCCTTGCTTTCTCCCTGAGTCGAACTTGTCAACAACTCCAATACAAGCACTTCTTAAGCTACTTTTAATTTCAAAAAAGTCAATAAATAAATAAAATCCTCTTTCACACAGCTCAACTCTTCAGTCTCAAGTCCTCATCCTTTTTGGCAAAGCCAGTCTCCCCTTTTTCTGACTTGGAAGTCTGTTATAATTCAGAACCTTGAACTTGGTGTCTGGGCTGTGTCCTGATATCTGTTGGTACTTTCTTTATGAAAGACCATGTGCTCCCCTAGACCCGTGTGAGGTTCACAGACTCTGATATGTCACCTGGGTCATCAGAAAAACTCCTCTGCAAACACAGGCTTTTATGTCTCATTTGGAAGGCTCCATGGGATATTTGTCATATCCATCACCAGAAAATGTGTGCTACAACAAATTAAAAAAAAAAAATTATAGCAAATTGTTCCAGTGCTGCAAGAAGGGATCAGATCCAGATTATGAAGTTTTTTCTAAACTGGAAAGTTAGGCTGCACACCTTCATTACTTGACTGTTGCTTCTGCTATATTTTTCTGGATCTTTTTTCTGTAAATAGAAGGACTCTACTAGCAGTCATATAACTCATCCTGGTTTATGACCTAGTGGAGGAAGTCAGCTCTAACACTTTATGACTCCAAAGCAGAATATTTCTGCATGTGGTCCTGCTATGTTGATTATCTGTAGTGTAAGAACCATAAATCAATATCTAGTAAAGCTTAAAACATTTCAATGTTAAAAATTAACCATTATTTTCCTCTTCAAGGAAACAAAAAATGTCAGAAATGCCTCTGCATCTGATCTGCAAGGCATTTAATTTTAACATCAATAAACATAAAAGAATGTCCTCAATTGAGTCATTCTGATTTATATAGCTTTGTGTACATGCATGCATATGTGTGTATATATTCAAACAAGAAATACAGTCCAAATTTTTTTACTGTCACCTATAAGGGAAGATATTTGCCAAGTAAAAGGAATAAGGTAACAGTCTGAAGGGAAATATAAAGACCTAAAACTTCAAAAATGGGTAGCTTCTGGTAAGGTCACTTTAGATTAGAAGAGACAGTCTACCTTCCCAAAACCTCCTGAGGCTCAACATAAAACAAATTATTTCCATGAATCAGCCAGGCAATTAATACTTTCACAGTGTCATCTCCCCAACCATGGTTATGTGTATGAAGTCAGGATTCATTTACAGAGCAGTCATGAAGACGAGACCACATTAGCTACTGGCTTGATAGGAGCAAAGACAACTGTCAGTTCACATCCTAGGTTACTGAAGGAGGTTGCATCACAGGTAGCTTTTGTAAGGAGAAAGAAGGTTCCCTGGAAGACATGCAAATGAGTTATTTTTGTAATAAATTCTTCAATTTATTCTTTACCCAGAAAGAATTCAGAGCCTTGCAGGACTGGTAGATCAGGAATGGCCTCTTAATGGGCAATCTGTCCAAAATAATACGCTTGCCAGGAGGGTGGCTGCCACTCCCAGCTATTCACCTCTTTGCTAGCCTGGAAAAGAACATTTTTTTTTCAGGCTTTCTTGGCTTTTACAAATGCTCTAGTAAACATTGAATGACAGCTTCAAGCTGTTAACCCAGAATAGCCAAATGGTTGTCATAATGATGGCTGTCACAACAGTGGGAAATACTGTATTACCTTATTAAGTTATCATTTCTGTTAATAAACCCATGTCCTGTTTACTGCAAACAGAAGTGCAGGAAGAAGAAAAGTCAGCAGAAAAATATGGAAAAGAATACATTATTACCTAAAAAAGGCTAACACCAAACTGTGAAAACTATGTAGCTAATCAGGCAATCGAATGCGAGTAAAGTTAGAGAATATGAGAGCAAACAAACAAACAAAAAGAACCAATTAGATCAACATTAGCATTTTGTAGAAATATTTCTGATGTCTTGAAGAAATGTTATCTCCGTGGAGTGAGTTGCTACAGACTAAGAAGGAAAATCTGCTGTGTTGGTCCTATGGAAATATTTCTGTATTACTTGTGCAAAAATTACTCACTAATCTGGAAAAATAAAGAAATTATCTATAGGGCATTCTAAAGAGAAAGAATGCTCCTTTTCAATATGTGTGTGAGCTATTACCAAAGTTTTATAAGACAAACTAACAGGTATTAATAGAAACTTGAACATTGATCACAGGCATGAACTTAATTAAGAAATACAGAGAAACATTCCAGTTTTGTGGAGAACTAAGTAGGAAAACCTGTTAGGACTACCTAGTTTTGCTGTTGAGGCCGGCTACAAAGCCATGAACAACAGCCACGACAATGTAACTAGAAGGCACTGAGAGCTGCAGGCTTAGCTCTTTATCAGTCTGGGGACAGATCCAGAATATGAAATTGAGGATAGAGAATAGAGTGCAGTGCACTACAGCCTCAGATATTCAAGCAACAGCAGGAGATTTTGGAAGCCTGATAATATTAGAAGATAAATGGCATAAATTATAAGAAAGCTGAAATCCTGTAGTGATTGAGCTTTTTTTTTTTTTCAGCTACAAAGCTGAGATGTGCTCTAATACATTACCACATTACAGATTCTAATAAAAGCTATTGGTTTCTGTGGTTTCAAACCTCTTGGTTCCCCTTTCCCATTTCTAATTTATTCTGAACATATTATGGATTTCCTGAAAAGTAGGAGGTGCCTCCTACATTAATGCTTGCAAAGAGATAGGAAGAAAAGAGGAAGTTGTGCGTGCATTAAGCAGTGCTAACAACATTTAGGGCATTGAAGGAGACAACTGGCATTCATTTTCTGGGAAGTGGTGGAGAAGAAGTTCTCAACATTATTGAGGGTGTAAAGAAGCAAAACTGGTAAAATCTCTGGGTAAAGGGAATTGTTGCATATTTGGGAACTTTTGGCTCCCCAGGCCTGAGCCACATCCCTGCTTCATGTTGGGGCACTGATGTTAGCCGTTGTTGTCTGACAGGGAACTGCAGGAAAGTCCTTATTCCATCCCTGATCTGGACAGCTGGAAGAACATGATTCAAAAAGACAGAAGCATGTCCCAGCTGGTCATCTAGACACAGTTTGAAATGCCAGGCAACAGTTACAGCAGAACGAGCTGTGTGTCTGGCAATATCAGGAGTGCTCTGCTGACATCCCAAAAATATTTCACTCATCATCCTTCTTGGAAGAGAGATTTTCCCCTTTACAAAATTATATTAAAATACAGTTGGATTGACAAATGTCAGCATTCAGCTCAATAGATGCAAACTCCATAAGCTGACTATGTTGCCAGAAAAAATGTCCCGGTATCCCAAGCCACTGATTTTGCAGATGGAGATCAAGAAAGACTGCACGTGGATGTGTATGCATCACCTCCACATTTACAAGCATTTCAGTATCATACAGAAACCTTTTTCATAATAGCAACAGTGGAAATCCATATGAGGAACAGCAACAGATGTATGGCAGGATTAATCTCACCTAACTTTAGAGATCCAGAGCGTAGGCGTCTCCATCTGAGCCAGCCAGCCTGTGCTCCTTTTATAGTCAATGGAGAGAAATAGGCACTTTCAGGGCCTGATTTGCCTGCTTTATTTTAGATTGTATCCACATTACAATGAGATGACATGCATCCTAGAAATGCCAGTTGCTTTCTATAGACTATGAAAGGATATTGAGGTGACTAATTTAAACATTAATTTCAATGCTAGCTAAACCAAGAACTAAAAAACCTTTTTTTTTTTTCAGAGATTTTTTTAATGCTAGCTTTGTTTCCTGTTCAGTCATAGCATGGTCCTGTAAAACCATGTGCTTTATGAGCAAGTGACAAGGCCAGAACTGTCTTAAATCATGTCACTACAGAACTCTCCTGTTCATGAAACTAAGACAGTGATGTTAATTCCACATGGAGATTTAGGTATGACCTTTAGAAATTGAAGATTGACTAGATTAGCTAATCAAACAAGGCAGAGGTTTATTTAGCTCAGTATGCACAGACCTGGTCAATCTACACCAGAGTTAGCTGTGGTGTGAATTGCTTATCCAACTGACCAGCAGATCCCTAGGGTCAAATGGCTGGCCTGGTTTGGAATGGTTTATATCTGGCTAATAAATACATCGGTTCCTAATGACCATTTTTAATGGTGACAGCTATGGATATAAAACATCAGAAAAAAAAAGGAAAAAGATCTTGTCCCTAACAACTCTGCTCTTTAAGTCAGAACAACACAACTCTTCCCACATCCGTGTAATATGAGAGATACCTATGAGCAACTCCCTATAAATTTCAATGTGTCCTTAGAAGAGTTTTGCTGTAGGAGGATAAAAGTGTCCATTTTGCGACCTTCAGCTTTCTTGTGCATTTTTGTTTGTCCTCCCTGCCAAGAAAGTTTTGATGCACTTTCTTGTTTAGACAAGCAAGGTACAAGTTGTCCACCTGCCCACTGAATGCCCTTTCTGCCCTGCCCATCCAGCCCCATCCAACAGCTGATCTGGGACACCTGGAGCAGAACAGAGCTGGTATGCTGCAGTATTTGCCTCGTGGTTCTTCCCTTAAAATATATATTGTGAGGCAGATACAGGAGCTCATTTCTAGCTTATTAGCTGATTTACTAATCTCGTTTCTGAATTAAATATATGCCAAGATAGTTAACAATTTGTAACAATGCTGTAACAGTCTAATTGCAGAACTAGAGAAACACCAGAAAATCCTCATTATTCAATAGTTCCTTCTCACATTCTCACACATTAAAAGATAATTCTCCATGAATATTTTTTCTGCCTTTCATTATCAGAGATTCAATGTCCAAGAGAGTTATTTATAGAATTATGGAATGTTTTGGGTTTGGAGAAAACTTTAAAGATTGCCTGGTTTCAACTAGTATGAGATAAAGACCAGGGTCTGAGCCCAGATCAGAAAAAGGACAAGTTTTGGATTGAAGATATGTATTATTTGATGATTGCAAATAATTTTAAGAGGATTATTTCTTCTGTTTTCCCTCAGTTATGTCTCCTCTTTTTTATAGTAGGAGTTGTTGTCCCAGCAGTTGGACCAGATCATCTTTTTAGCACTACTTCTCTGTAAAATAGACTTCTGAAAAGATTACTCTTAAAAGCATAATTTACCCCCTTTCTCCTTCCAATCTTATCTTGCATCTGCCTCTGTAATATGTAAATACAGCCTGATTTTCCAGGTCCATGATTAGCAAGGCCAATGTTTCTCTAGTAAACTCAGCCAGCCATCATTTTCCCTATAAACTGAACACGTCTTAGAACTGAATGCAGAGAAATGAACAATGGACAATAACTGTGGGTTCCTACAATGTTGTTTTACAAACTCATTTTACTGTCTACCACATCGGAAATAGTTCTTGTTTTAACAGCATAATTTAAAACTTGCTTGAGGTGCATCAAGTGAATAATAGGCTGGCAGTCAAAATATGCCAAAGGTATTAAAATTTACATTAAGCAGAGATTTGCAGGAAGCTCTGGACTATAAAATCTTTCTGATTAAAGTGTGATTCTGGGCTGAAAAGCATATGAAAAATGAAATACAACACCTTCTTCATGTTTACTCTAGAGATTTAGAATTTTCAGAGTATCCTTGTTCCTGTTTCTGCTGCAAAATTTTCTCAGGGTACAGAGGAATTACTTGGTTTTCTTTGCATTTCTGTATCCTTATGATTATTAATTCAGTGTTAAATATAGGAATTGCTCTGTTTGAATTTTTGTTGGTGTTTCTGGTTTTTTATTTACAAGTATTATGTACTTGCTAACACCTTGTTTAGGTGCTAATAATCAAGGATCAGGTTTTCCTTGTTCCAGTCTCTGTCTGGGAGAGCTCAGATTTAAACAGACAATAGAGGCATGAGGAAATCAGAAGCATAAGAGAATGCAATCACTTGCCTGGTGTCTGGCAAGTGGTGGCAGAAGGGCCAGAGTAGGAATAACAGTCGGGACCTCTGATTCCAGTTCCAGGACTTACTCAGTGAAAAATATTATCTTCCAAGTATATTTAACAAGAAATAACCCCTGATCAAAACAGTTACGATCTAAGTACAATATGAAAGCAAAACTGGGAGGTCAGAAGGAAACCCTAAGGCTGCAGTGTTATGCATTGGCTAGCAATTTGCTGAGTGGTCTTTCCTGCTACATCCTACAACCTCTCATTATTTTCCTTTTCCCATCCTCTTCCCACCTCCTGTCCATCTGGTGGCACAGTCTCTCCCACTCCCTTGGGATCTTTTCACTTACCAGAAAGGCAGTGCAGACTGCCAAGAGGGCAAAGCTCTGTCCTCCATGGAGAGTGAGTAAACTGGCTTGTTGAGGGGGTAGAGATGGTGCAAGAGATGTGGGTAAACTATACCATCAGCAGGAGTCTAGAAAGACTAGCAGCTGGAAGCTGTTAGAGCAATTCTGTCTTCCCTGTCAAATAGCACCCAAATGGTGTCATTAATTAATTTTTACTTCTCCAGTATTACTATTACTAATGAAGATTGCTATTGCCACTACTCGGGAGAGCAATGACAACACCCAGCAGTCCTTCCCAACATCTATCATTGCTCTTGCAGAAATCCCCTTCTATCTAGGAATTGTCACTGCTAGTGATGCTGTGAGAGCAAGAAAAATACCAGGCTTTACTTTCCAATCCCAGGTGAGTTTTGTAGAGATGCAAGTTCATTAAATCACCCAGTGAAAGGATGCTGTTTGATCCTGAATTCATTCAGATATGCTGCCATTGAACCCTAAAGCATGACTGCTATAATTTTTCAAAATTTAAGTATTTCTATAGATATCTGTATCTATTATGAAGGATTTTACTCAGAGGGAAACTTGTTCTCAAAGCAATGGACATTGACTGGTTTGGACCATTATCAGTGTTGCTGTTATCCTCAGATTTAACTTATTGCTTAAGAAAGTAGGGGTAAAAACTGTCCTGCTTAGAAGGCAACTAGGAAACTTTGCTGAAGTCACAAACTGTAACAGCTAAGGAAATAGGCTTTTATGCACTGGGAAACAAGTGTTAAAGTCAAAACCACACAAGGCTTATTAAAATCGTATTGAGTGTTGGCAGTGAATAAGTGCAGATGGCTTTCTGAAAGCAGCTTCCTGATAGTTAAAAGAATAGGAAATAAAAACAAAACAAAAAATAAGTAACAAATTGCCCTCATTGTTGAGGTAGAGATGTGGGAAGATGGACAAAAGAAATTACTGAGTGTCAGGGCAAATTTGCCAGTTGGCAATGATGTTGCTTAAAAATTAAGTAGGTGAATGCACATTTACAAGTTCTCAGCTGTCAGCTGCCAAGAATGAAAGTCACACATCTGGCTAATAAAATAGATTTGTTCTTGATTGTTCAGTTTCCAGTGGTATTAGCTAAAGATGCAAAATTCTAGAAGAAAGGAGAAAAGATCTTATCCCTAAGGACTCTTTTCTGTAACACAGAAAAACGCGAATTTTCCTATGTCCATGACATATCCGTTGGTATTTCCCTATACATTCCAGTCTTCCTTAAAAGTATTTTGCTGTGGGAGGATTAGAGTGCCTGTATAAGCATGTAAGTATGGCTTAAAACTGGAAGATGTGCAGTAAAGGAATATATATATAGATGACACTGTCTGTCATAGGTTTTTGATAGTTCATTTGGGTATGGTGTAGCTCATTTACTATTTGAAGAAATATCTTGGGCCAAATCTTTCAACCTCTCATGAACTGGCTCTCTTTACAATCCAGTCTCATTTTTGATTTCCCTTTTGGATTACAATTTATTATTCCCATTACTAGAATACTTACATGCTTATACAGGTAATCTGATTCTTCTTTCATTGACATGAAATAGTTCCCCCCCAGCCCAGGCATATTCTTTATTCTTTCATGACGAAACAGCACACTCTAACTGCCTGTCTATCATTCCTGAGACCCTGAAGTCAGGGTACTGTAGATCCCAGAGTTGTCAATAAACTCACTCATGTATCTATGAACTACTTTTTGTTTCCTCTCACAGGCTAAGGCATCCACTGTTTACTTAATACCATTTTGACAGTACTTTTTAGTGAGGTTAGAAGTTGAACAGTTTTACTGCTGTTGGGCTGTAGCCAATGATGCTTCCATCTCAGCTGGGAGATGAAAAAACCAGAAGGTATAACAAATGTGGTTTTACTTCATTTCTCTATGTCAATCACAGCTGTTGCATTTACAGAATAGCACAAGGCCACACCCCCTTCTGGGCCACATGTGACTCACAAAGAGCTCCAGTATGACTCCCAGGCTGGGGATGTATTTCATAACCAAGGGCCCTACTTGTGTAAACCCCATTTCTCTCTCAGAGAAGTGAGTTAAAGGAACATCAGAAACTGAGATAGCAGGTTGTCCTGGGACTCACTTGTGTCTCCTACCCAGGTAAATCTTAGAGTGGAAAAGTGGAAACTGTGACTACTCCATGTATGTCATGTATATTATATGGCTGTTGGTAAGTACTTTGATAAAGTTCAGTATGAGACTTTGATAAAGCTTTTACTGCGTAATTTACAAGGTCAGGGAAGTTTGTAGTTGCAGCTTGGATGGGTGCAGCAGATGTAGTACAGATGCAAACATGATTTACATGGAGTCCAGAGCAGCAATGTGGAGTTTATCTTGATCTTGGCCTGGATTCATCCTTCCTGGCTTAGGGTTTAGTAAATAAACAAGATTTCTTTGTACCTTACTTGTTTGCTGGAGAAAGGTAGGGAAACTTAGGGGGGGCGTGGAATTACTCTCTGAGAAAACTCATTGCTTAATAAGGTTCCTGTAGCTACAAACAGTAGTCTTGATGAGGTGTAAAGCCTGAGTGTCCAGAAGGATTCTGTGAGAGACAGTGTCAAAAGCTTTACTGAAATCCAAAAAAGATTACATCAACTGGCTTCCCTTGATCAACTAGATGAGTTACCTTGTCATAGAAGGAAATCAGGCTTGATAAGCAAGATTTTTATGTCATGAAGCCATGCTGGCTGTGACTGATGGCAGTGTTGTCTTTCAGTAAATTTTCAATACTTCCCAGAATAATCTTCTCCATAACTTTATCAGACACTGAAGTGAGACTGACAGGCCTGTAGTTTCCAGAGTCCTTCTTGCAGTTCTTGAATGTCAGGACAAACATGTGACATTCAGCCACTTCAGCAAAGCTAGACATACCACTGAGGGTCCAATAATCAGTGTGCATGTAAAACGAGGAAAGAAATAAGCCCCTCATAGGCTGTTTGATCTTCATTGTTTTCTCCACATTACAGTACTCTTGCACCCAGTTGGTTCATGTGCATGAAATTAACTTCTGCATATGAACTGAGAGATCAGTGATTTGATGTCCTTGATAATCAAGGACTGTGTTGTTAACAGCTGTGGATGGGCAGAGAAGACTGGCCTGAAAAATCTCCAAAAAGTCCTGAGCAACTGAGGAGATCCACAAGCAAGATGTTGTAAGCCAAAGAAAATGGATGAGCAAACTGTGTCAGAGTGCCCAGCTCTCAAAACATCCTTCACACAAGTGGCTGCCCTGAGCAAAGGGAAGTCATGGGCAAACCTCAGCATGCTCGCTGTTGAATTCAAGACAGTGACAGGAGCAGACAGTACCCAGGGAATGCCAGGAAAAGTCAAAGGGCAGGAGGAGTAGCAAACAAATGAGACCATGCAAGAGCAGCCTTAAGGCAGAGAGGTAAGTGAGGACCTCCCTGCCTGGCACCAGATCTATCAGTAACTTAGGCCAGCATATGAACTCCTCTGGTGTGAACGTTTTTTAGGGTCTAATCACCATTTGGACTCTTCTGAGGTTGCCTTGTAGGGAGGAGTGGGACTGTGACAGCTGCCCATCTTCATTCAGGCACTGCTGAGAGGCCAGGCCACAGTGCTGGAAGGATATCCAGTTACAGGACAACGAAGAGGCCAGGTAAGTATTAAGGAGACTGTAGCTCTCTGAACACTGCCTTACACAGCACAGGAGAGTTGAATGATGTGACATGGTTGCATCCACACAAATGTATTCTTGTCTCTTGCCTCTAGTCTCATTGACTCTTGATTTATTACCCACTGTTCCAAGCTAGTGTTCATTACATTTTCCTTTTCCTCTTGATAAAGCTCTGTGGTTTAACACTTTGGATCAAGTGCTTGTCAGAAGTCAGATACAGTTCAAGAATCCTTAGACCATGATGCTGTTTTCTACATTTGCATGCGAGAATCAAAGTGACTTTTGCCTAAGTTTGGAGAAGCCCCTACTCTGAAGAAGTAATTCTCGTTGCTGCTTAGGAGCTTATTGCAGAGGAATTACACAATCATGCCTTGAGCATCTGCCAGGAGTAATGTCTCTTTTGTTGTGCTCCTTGAGATAACAAAATTAAGCAGGAATATCATAAACTTCTTACTTAATATTCTATTACACTTCATACAAACAATACCATCTTGGGCATAACAGTAACTTGCTAATTTTATTAAGTTGTTTGGCAGCGATAATTCACAACCCTTCCTAAATTTTAGATGCAGTGTTTGAGGAGGCTATTCATCTAGATGTCCATCCCTTTCCTTTATAATTTGCCAGAAGGGGTAGAATGGGTGGTATGAGTAGCTTAATCACTAGCTACTACAATTCACATCTGGTTTAGGTATATAACCTCAAATCAATGACAGTTTAAGTTAATTCACTGGCTGTGAACATCAGCAGTTAAAGCATCTGATTGGTGATCCCTGGTGGATTATGCCTTTGCAGCTACTGCTCCAGCTGTGGGGGAGGTCCTCTTTCTAGCCCACTGAACCTGAATGTGACAAAGAAAATGAATTAAAGCTGTAAGATATTTTCCTCTGATTTGGGGAGAGGTTTTTTTAAAAGTTTCCTATTATACAGTAGGTCTTGTACTTTGCAGGCAGTTTGATGCTAGGCTTCATTCAGGATTGGCCATTTAGCATTCAGTGAGTGGCATTCAGCATTTGCACCTTGCTGATTGAATTTTAGTGCCATGAAAATTTCATCCAGCTCCACATAGATGTATATGGCTTGAGTGCCTAGAGAATGAAAGTGTCTGCAACTTTCATGCCTGCCTGTCTACTTTGTTGAATTTCATCATTGCTCATATCATGTGCCTTCTGAGCACACAATTTATTCAAAGCAAATTGGCAAAGCTAGTTAAAGTATACTTGTTGATTGTATTTGGTATTGGTATCATGTTATATTTTTCACCACTGGTATGTGTACTAACACACCTACTTTCAAACAGCTGCCACAACAGGCTCTAAGGTGAGTGTATCTCTTGATATCAAACATGTGTCTATGCTGACTGGCTCATCGAAAGACCAGTGAGGGAATGTTTTCCTCCCAAACACATCTTCCCATTCTCTTCCTTCTTTGCAGCATTCTCATTCAGTCTTAGCAAGTTGAACCACTGACTTGTTTTGCCCCTTGTCTTGATGGAGTGACAGTGTGGTAGAATTTCCATTTCTAGATAAATCTTATAAATGTCACTGGGATCTATGATCTGAAACTCTGCTTTTTAGTACACACTGGATAACTATTATGTCCACATTTCTGCAAGACTGATTGTGTTCATTCTCTGGCCTCTCAAAAAGAGGAGTAGCTACTAACATTTGTAAATTTTTATTGCAAAATTTGCTCTGAGACCTTTTACTAAACCTGAAATACATATGGCTGTTTAGGTATTTGTTTTTCCAAGCACAAGCACCTGCCATGTTGCTTTTACTCTTTGCATCAGGTCAGAGTGCCTGGAAGTAGAGTTCATCTGACCTAACCCTTAGAGTAGCTGATCCAGGCTCTTTCGAAGTTAGCGGTAAGAAAAACACTTCCAGTGCATGATTCATCTCATCCTATAATAGATATCCAAAATAGGTCAAGTGTATGCATTCTAGAAATGCCTTAAGTTAGAAAAACTGAATCTCTTCCCAAGTGTCCCAAGAACTGCAGTCAACTGCAATTCAGTCAGGAAGACTTCTATTTATTTCCCTGGTGTTGCTGATTGTAACACCGGGTGTTATTGCTATCTGTTGCAGACTCCTCAGAGGTGTCTCCACATTAATACACTGGAATGTTATGCATCTGCTTGGATTTCCATGAATCCTAGCAGTCCCTATTATTGGTGAAACTGATATTCTTCCTTGTAAATTGATTCCTAATAATGCTGCCGAGCATCTATAACTACTCAATGTTATGCAAGATTAAGCAATGTACCCTTTGACTTCGGTAATTCTTGGCTTCAGCCACAATAGTACAGAATAGGAAGGGCATTTTTAATTTAGCTAAAGGCACATGAGAACAGTGTTTAAGTAGATGAAAATATACAGCTTAGTTAAGTGGAGTTCAGTCAAGTTTAGCAGTAATACTTCCTTTTCCCACACAGTTCATTATTTCTATGTATTTTTTTCTCATAACAGAATGACAGGTATGAGACTACAGTGTGGTTGGTGAATTGTTTTTTGATATTTCCAGGTAAATTATGTCCAGAAGACATTCCAGCCTTCATATAGAACTTATACAAGAATGCTGCATTATATATTATATATTTTCTCTTTTATTTATATATATCGTGTATGAATTATTTATTCACCATATAGTTTAAATAGTTCATTAATTAATTTATTTCAGTGGGGTTTTCTGTAACATTAGGCATTCTCCTTTTCCTTGGGTTTCTGTCTTCTTGATGTAGGTTGTTTCAAAGGGTTGCAATCAGTGATGGGAACAGCTAAGGGTTCCAGTGGTCTGTGATGGTCCAAACAGGAAACTCCCATTGGTAGCCCCACCAGAGAACTGCCAGTTTCCCCTTGCCTGGACTATTCTGGTGAATGTACAACCACATTCAGACAATTTGTGGAAGATATTTGTACCTACATGGAAAAGCACTGACTAACCTTACTTACACTGTGATGAATCTTAGGCCATAACCCAACTTACTACCAAGAGAATGGTACACACTTTCTCAGGGAGGAACATGAGAAATGCTCTGTTTTCCCAGAGATGACTGAATGGCTCAAGGATCTTGGATTGAATTTATAATTCTGCTTACAGTTTGCAATATCCAAGTGATAGTGCCATCATATAATTTTAACTAGCCTTCACTGTTTGCTGTTCTATTTTGACATCTGTAATGCTATGGAACTCTTTGTAACCTGCTGGCATATTCACTGATGCCCCATTGCCTATTTGTTATTTCTGGTTTGCTGTGTGCTTCTGCATTGTCTTTGCATTTCTGAAAGAGCATTCAGGCATTATTTCTTCCTCCACTGATAGTGTGGTCTCTCATCAAACCCTTCCCAGAAGTATTTTTCCTATATTTGATCATACAGAAGCTGTAATTCTCTCTTTCCCTTTTTGTGTATGTATAATATAGACAGCAAGACCAAAATAATGCTTACTATTCATAATGCAGTGGTGTGTGGCATTGAGCAAGAGCTGCTTCATGCTTTGTAGGTATATAGTGACAGCTTGATAACTCTGGGCAAACATTTAGGTTCTTTGTGTAGTTCTGACAGGGAAAGATGGGGATTTTTCACTTCTCCTTTGTAAAAGAAAAGTCTCATTTACAGTCCTCTTCAGATTTCTCCCTTTAGTAGGGTAGTATATATATTTTCCTTTCTCTGTTCTTTTTATGTTTATGATATAAAAAACCTGAGGCAGAAAATAAAGGCTAGATTTCTGCATTTAAATTAACATTTTGGTTTACAGTGGCACAACAGCTCTGAAGTGAATCCCCTCATCATCCTCACTTACTGGTTTAGTTTGCAGAGCCATGCTGGTGTGTGGCAACTAGAGCACTTTCAGAAAAAACTGACCAAGGATGTCTACATGAGATCTGTATCCAATGGACTCCACACTTTAATGGGAACTAAAAGGTCACAGCTAAAGAATATCTCTTTGGACAACCTTGACTCACATGGGTGTTTGGAACATTTGGTTGTGGTGACCAGCCTAAATCTAGCCAGCAGTACCCAAAACCTTGTGACATGTAGATATGGTAGCCACTGCTTTGATTTGCTTATCTGCTTCTATGGTGCTAAATTATTTGGCAATGGAGGTAAATCTTCGACTTTTTAGAAAGATAATAAAATAGGTATGATCAACATGTCCTCAACTTCACTTGTACTATGTTAATATTGGTACTTAGTAGCCAACAACTTAAAAAAAAATCCATTAGAAACAATCTCCTCCAGCTGTGGTCTGACAATATTGATTTTGCAACTAAAAAGTTTCAAATCAGATGGTTGCATGAGGACTTTCCACAAAAATATTCTAACTTTTTGGACTGATGTGATCAATTTCACTCGAAACACTCTTGGTTATTATAGCTGGCAGCACATATCCTAGCAAAGCTAATCAATAAGCACTAACATGCAGATTGATACCATCCTCTGTCAGGCAGTTAGGAATTTAATGTATTTGCAGAACAGGACTCTGGGAGTGCAAAATAAAAGAAAAAGTACTAGTTTATTGATTGTGCTCCTGTGACCCATTTCCTATATGTTTTTACTCCATTTGTCACAATGTGGCTGGGTTAACCATATATGCCTGTGCACCATTCCATAACATCCTAACATCTCTCCACTAAACTATAATTTGACTTAGTAAAACATTATCACCAGAAGCTAATCACCTAATCAGATATAATACCAATATTTAGAAAAATATTCAAGGATACTTTTTCAACAAGGCCTAGCCACAAGCAAGATTGGAATGTTCTGCCTTCAGTTGTTGCAATGGCAAATGTGTACAATTACAGAATTTTTAAAATGGAAAAAGAATTTGTTTTCTTTAATGTTCTCATGGTTCAAGGAGATAAAACCATTTTTACTGAAAATGAAAGCAAATGGACCTTTAGACAGGCTACTTTTATTACAAATGGAAGCGCTCTGGAAAAAAAGAGAGTTTCACCCTAGCTTCCATCTTCATTGACATGGAATAAATTACAGTGGGATGGGAAAAATACAAACAGAAAATAGTCTTTTCTCTGGCACTAGAAGCCTTTAATTCACTTTATGCCCTTGATAACTCTTATTTAACTCAGGCAAAGGAGATTAGCTCTGACCCGTTACCAAAATACAAACAATGCTATCCTCCACATAAAACTGAAATATGAGAAACATGTTTTCAAACTGATGGTACAGAAATGAAATGAAATTGAATAAGAATATGAATAATGAAGACTAAAGTGCATTTCTGAGAAACTAACAAAATACCTGAGGAATTTAAGAATGCCTGTCATCTATAGTAAAGACATAAGCTAAGTCATTCAAATGAACTGTCTTCATAGCACAGCAAAAAACAGCCTCTGAAGAAAAACAGATTTGCTAGTATTGTCCAAGGAAAAACTCTGCTCATTCTGTATCACATATGCTCTTTCTAAACTGCTATTCTAATTGTGCAGGTGTAGCTTTGCACTAGAAGATATGATAACTGGATAAGGAGCTATGCCTATTAATGCTCTTTCTCTCAGACATAGTGGATTGGGCATATTAAAGGCTGTAAATAGGTATGACATTTGGATTCCAGCCTGTAATCCTTAATCCCTATTATTTTCAGTATGACAGGCTAATGCAAAATGGATTCATCAACCATGAACCACAACTTGCCTACTACAGGTGTTGTGTTTAACATAAGGATAAGATTCTTGCAGCTTTTGAAGATGATGTAATAAGTGTTTGGGATTTACAGAAAAAAGAGCAGACAGGAAAACCTGAAGAAATGTAGCCTCCTTTCAGTAAGACTAGCTGTTACCATATTATGAATATGTTGCATGCACAACTCTGATAGAAGTGCACTGTAGGAGGCTTTTCTGAGGTCATAACCAGCTATGTCCAAAACTGTCAATACCTTCTCCACCTTCCGTAACAGGGGAGATAAGGTGTTTTATGTTGCTTGTTTGCACCAGAAAGCATGTTAACTGGCCACAACTGGAACAAGTAAAGCTGATTGTGCCTCAAGATTTAGCAGGTGACAGGTCAAATAAACTAGGACACAGCCAGTCAGATAGTCCTTGACTTTTGGGAGAACTAGGCCGGAGTAAATTGCCAAAAATTAGGCACATGGTGCTGTGGGAGTGTGCATCCTCCCCTGCCTCCAGCTGTAGGTCTCCTTTCAGTCCTGTCATGCTGGCAGTATGACAGAATAGAATAGCATAATTTCAGTTGCAAGGAACCTACAACTATCATCTAGTTCAATGATGCAGATATCTCAGTTATCTTAGGGCAGCTCAGATGGCATGATGTGAGTCTGTTAAAGCAATAGAATCCTGAGCCTAGTATTGAAATAAGGTACCCCTGAAGTTAAGCAATTAGTTTTAGCAAGTTAAGCCAGGAAGGTGGCTACAGTTCCAAACTGAAAATGATGCTTGGATTGCTCAGTGTCAGTTATGTTGGGGAGTAAAGATGTGATATTTGGAACTTTTACATGCAATAGCTTAACTTAGAAAGTTTAAGGATGGATTGAAGAAGCCCATGTTCTGTTAAATGCATTAACTAGTGTCTGAATAAAAAGTATCTTTTTCACACAGTTTGGGTCCACTTACAATTTTTGTACTAGCTAAACTGAAAAGAAACGGCAGAACATCACACCACAGAAAAATGGGACAGAGAAGAATGAGTGAAATGAGTGAAGATCTTCCAGGTAAATAGAAAGCAAAGAAAGATCATGACTTGCCTCTGTTTAGAAGGGAAACTTCATTAGTTTGCAATAGAAAACTGGAAACCCTTATTTTTAAGGCTTTACTTGGCCTAACTTCTTTTCTATCTTGAAGCATTAGCAGTTAGGTACAAACATGGTGATTTCTCAGATCAGAGGAGTGTATTGACAGAAAGCAAAAACATGGAGGGTGATGTTAGTAAGGAGGAAACATTGGATGAGTATATTAACCTTATCCCATTAAACCCTAGACTATGTGAGTTCTTAGAACAGTCTCTCTTACTTTTTATGTTGTCATATTTCTCTGCAAAACTCTTCATGGCATTATAGAATCCTAGAATCACTTAGGCTGGAAAAGACCTTTAAGATCACCCAGATGACCCATAAACCAAACACTGCCAAGTCCACCACTAAACCGTGTCCCTAAATGCCACATCTACACAGCTCTTCAATATATTCAGGGATGGTGACTCAACCACTTCTCCGGGCAGCCTGTTCCAATGCTTAGTAACCATTTGGTGCAGAAATTTTTCATAATATACAATCTATGCACTCTCCTGGTGCAACTTTTCTTGTTCTGTTGTTGTATTGTTTGTTACTTGGGAAAAGAGAATGACCCCCACCTGGCTTCAACTTCTTTTCAGGTTGTTGTGGAGATTGATAAGGTCTCCCCTGAGACTCATTTTCTCCCATGTAAACAACTCCAATTCCCTCAGCAGCTCCTTATAGGACCTGTGCTCTAGACCCTTGAGCTTCATTGCTCTTCTTTGGATGGACTATAACCTAAATGACAATGTAACCCAGTAATATCAATAATAGTGTAGGATGTTCTCTGGTGGAAACAAGATATGGATCATTTTTATCTGGTAGCTATACTCTTGCTTTTCTTAAGATCAATTAATTTTATTCAGTTCAGTTTCTTTGTCACTAGAGATGTATTTATCTAGCCACTTATCTGATCTTAAAAGCTGTTACGTCCATTGCTATGCAAACATGACTCATAGTATGGAATTTTTAATTTTGACTAGGTGTACTATTTAATTTTTTCTTATGCATTCTAGTATATTTTGAAGTCTGACTTCCACCCTAAAAGAGAACCTCACATCACAGAAGTGCTGAATCAGCAGCGAGGTTCCTCTGCCATGCAATCCTGTTAAAAACTAGCAGTCTCTAGCAATAATTTGTTAAATACTTCCCATTTAAGTCATCACCTTCCTAGATAAAAAATTTCCCATCATATTGCATGGAATTTTTACAGCTTGCTATTTTTAAATTCAATTTACCTTATTTCTTCTCTGTTATTTTTGTACTAGAACAAGCAAATGAGTTCCATGTACTTTAAAAAAAAGATGGGCAGTGCAAAATCAAAGCCACACCAACAGTTATAAAATAAGATTGTGCTGGCATGGCTGCCTTGACTTTTTGACTTTTCTACAGGTGTGGCAATCTGATGAGGACAGAGGGAAGATATGACCCTTAAAATCTATCTGCATAAAACATAGGTGACTAATTTTCTAAGTAGGAAGCAGATACCAGATCTGTTGAAATCAGTGGGAGGCTAGTCCTGAAATATCCTCATGCATCTGGCACTTAAGGATATATTTAGACAACATAAGTTCTACCTATATCCAAATATCTTGTGAGCAGAGGAAAGTTTCAAACTCACATAATATGCCAAGAGCTAGACAGGATACCAAGCTTGAACCTTGTAGAAACTTCTATGAAACTTTAGACACAAGAACTTAGAATTTAGGTTCTTAAGCTGTGGAAACACTGCTATTCCCCTGGCAGAGATACCTATAGGGTATTCATTTTAAGGGGACTCAACTAACTGTCTTCTCATAAGTCAGCAGTCTTTGGATTAAGATGATCAGCTGAAGGAGATCTGTATGAGGTCTCTCAGAGGAAAATGTGTTTTAGCGCACAGCTGAGCTGAATCTAAAATTCCAATAAGAAGGCTCTGGGAACTAAAAGCCTGTAGGGACGTTTTAGACGCTAGTGCTAGAATATAGTTCTGGTAAGGAAAGCTATGAAATCCCCAAAATTCAAATAACACATGACTCAATGTGAGGTGAGTCTGTTAAGATAAGGCTTGAGAAAGAAGGTGAAGCCAGTACTTCTAAGTTTGTTTCAGGTACCCTTGGAGGGCCCATCCTCAAAGGTCTTAAAGCATACGTGTGAAACAATTACAGCTAAATATTTTCCAGGTTTTAGACAACTACCCAAACCCTCATGATGTATTATATTCTGAGGGAAGGTTAGTAATGACATGGACTCAAAAACAGTTCTAGAATACATGGAGATTTTCCCTAAATCAGATGCTAAAATTAGCTGTTCTGATATTTATGGACAGAAGTGTATGAAGGTATAAAAAATAGAATCTTTCTAGTTTCTCTGTGAAAGCTGAACATTCTGTTTTCAGCTTCATATGCACAGTCTGTGGGAAATAAATGATGTGTCAGTACTCAAATGTGCCAAGAGAATGCTGATATATTGTGTGTTCACTCGCAATTATCCATGGGCTCTTTATCCAGTTTGCCAATTAACCATGTCATGGATGCAGAAAACTGAGCTGGCTCTCTGCACAGCTGGTTGGTTTTGGCTTGGATTAACTCAGGTGCAGTTGAAGTATTCCATCAGTTTTCATGTGGTATAGACCTGATACCAATAACTCACATAAACTGGACTTGCTACATGTAGACTTGGTGTCAGTGTCTCTCCTATTCCCATTACTTTCTGTGAAATGCCAGTTCTCATCTGAATGGCTTCGGTCAATTTTGGCTTCTTAGCTCCCATTCACAGCTGACACTACTGGACCAAGGGTAGCCTTGCAAAACTTTACAGCTTTCCTTTGAGAGAGCTTGTCAGAGTGAACTCATTAGCATGACCATGCCAGGGCAAATCTGACATGTTGTGCCTAAGTTTATTCCCAAAGTCAGTAGCACTGGAGAGTGAAGTTCACAAGTAGGAAGTGAATAATCTGAATAGGTCTGGTTCTGGGCAGAGCCACCAGGATGCCTCCTATTAATGTTTCCCAGATTGCATGATCTGGGGTCACCCCAGACCCTCTCTCTGTGACAGGAAGGTTTTACAGGCTTAACTGGTAACAGAGCTACAGAAGAAAGTGCTTATTTAATGAAAAACACTAGAGCCACCGTATTAGCATGAGTCATTTCAGCAGGTCTTGAGGTACTCTGCTTGGCTTCTCTCATTTTTCATTTCTCTCTGTTGTTTTTCTGGTTGCGTAAGCTAAATCAGTTTAAGTTTGCTCTATCAGCAAAACTGTCAATTATGTCTGTGTTCTAATAACCCAGTCAGTTAAAATAAGCTTCTTACTTACCAGCCTTCTGTCCTCTCTTCAGTCAGGGAATATGGGACAGATATTCAGGGATCATAGACTGCCCATTGGCACTGTGTGTGAGGCATATACTTAGCAACATAGTTGCTACCACACCATGTGTGATATGTATATTCCCCCCCTCTCTCTCTGTCTTTCTCTTTCCCTAGCAGGTGGCTGTTTCTGGCTGTCCATTTTCATGCCTACACAGTAGTCCTTTCTCCCTTACTTGAAATCAAAGACTCAGTGACAGTAGAGCTGAGTCTTGAAGTTTATGTTCATTAGAATGGACCCTTTCAGTCCTTCCACAGTGCTGCAAGAGGCTGGTGCCACAGCGTGCTATGAGCAGAGCTGCTGAGGTGAATACATGGGAGGATATTATTTGGAGGAAAGAATGAGACAAGGGCATGTTTCTGTAGAGCCTGAGCAATTGCAAAGAGCCTTTTTTTTAGTTTTCAATCAACTTAATTTGAGGAAAATTCCATAGTAAAATGTCCCACATGGAGGCTCAGGAAATTATCCCATACTCTTTTCCTATTTTGGAGAGAGAATGGAAGCTCCAGTTCTCCGCTTTATAAAACAAGATAAAATTCCCAGGAATATTCCTATAAGACACTCACTAGAGTCCTGCTGGCTGTTAAGATAACTACCCAAGAGGGTAGTTCATTCTGGAAGCTAGCTCTTCCACATTGCTTCCCTTCTGTTCCCCCTCCCTCATCCAGAGTAAACATGCTCACAGGAAAATTGATCAGGTCTAGTCTGACTCTTAAGAGAATTTTTATAGCAATAATCTAACTTCTTCTCTGCTATCAGTCAGGTGTCATCTGTCCTTAGCTGGAAGATATTACTTTTGATTGTAGGGTCATTTAGTCAATTTATGTGACTGAAATTATTGATGGCTGACAAAGGAAAAGGGGATGAGTATGCCCACATAGGAAACTTCACAACCTACCCTTTGATAGTGAATGGGGGCCCAGGCACCACACATTTGTACTTACACTACTATTCTTAAATCTCTAAAAGCTTGTCTCTTGTTACAGATTCGCCACATGGGAGGAGAACTGACTAAAGTCTAAAAGTTTAGGACTCAGTCTTCCAGACAAATTACTGTGTTTCAACAGCTTACTGTGATGAACCGAGCTGTGGTAACTGTGAGAATGCAACTGAAGCTGTATGACTTCACATAACACTTTCTCAGTGTAGGCTGACAGCTTCTGTATGCCAGATGAGCTGAAGCTGTTAGGCCACAGACGTGATCAGGAGTAATTTGGTACTATTATTACTAAGTTTTCAGTTGACATTGTGGGTCAGATTAGTTTTTTTTTAAAGTGAAAATGTGAAACTGTCTCTTGGTACACAACGGGTGACATGAGGAGGAGTAGGCAGAAAGGACAGATTGTCTTCTCTGAGCTGAGCTGGTTTAAAGTTCAAGTCTTAGGAACTATTTGTGTGGCACAGATGCTTTCAGGACTGACTGGTTTTCATCAAAAACTGTTGGAGATTTGGAGAGTTATAAATAGCATCTACTTCATTAGCCAAGACCTCAAAGGCGTCAAGCACAGGTGCAGGGATTTCTATGGGGATGAGAGAGGAAAAATCACTCTCAGTGGAACTGCTGTGTCCTTGAGAGTGAAAAATCACCAGTCACTTCTGTATTTCTTATTGCTGAATAGAATATAATACACAAAGAGACACAGGCCACAGAGAAGCAGTGAAGAGATCAGATGTTGATTCCAATATTGCATCTTTGAATTATTCTTGATTTTGAAATTATTTGAATAGAAGCAACTCTAACATTAATAACATCTTTTGAAAATGTGTGATGACTGGCCCCCATGAATAGTGAGAAAAATGGATTCAAGGAAAGTATGGCAACTGATCAGAATATTAATAATCTCCATCCCTTGTACGTTACACCAGAAAACACTTTTAAAAAAATTATCTCTGTCATGAACATCTGTTACCATTCAAACAAATAGTAACAGCAGCAAGCAGCCTTTCTTTTATCCTGTGAAGAGGTTCATCATTACACATCTCCAAGTTCAAAATGAAGGTTGGACTGAAAAGGTGAGAAATATAAGACTTCTACAGTACGTACTCTAAAAAAAATCCACAAGGTAATAGCTCTGAGCTCTCCTGAATATCTTTCTGATGTCATTTTGCTTGGAGAGATGTCATTTTTGTAGTACAAACAGGAAGAGACAGCACAACAACAAAAACATAAGAGTGTCTGAGCAATGGTTTTAATGAATAAGAGGGCAGTAAGACTTCAGCTATTGGCAACAGAAGAGGGAAGTAGTACAGTCAAGGAACTTCTTAGCTTTGAGAATCTGAACTTTTTTTTTCTGGTTGAACGGAAACTTTTAAGCCTCTGTTGAAGCCTATCAACTTCATCAGCATGTCTTATGTTATTAAAAATAGACCAGTGATTAAAACCTATAATAAATGAAATGTTTTGACTAATGATATTATATGTGGATTTGAAGACTAGGACCAATGCAAAAATAGGCCAAGATTCTTATAGTACTAAAGAGGCTGAGATTTTTACAGCACTAAGATGTAATTTAGTATTGTAATTATTTCATGTTTTCACAGCTGTATACAGATGCCTTAAAATTAGTAACACAAGAGCTGTGTTGTTTTTATGTTTATACAGTTTTTTCCTCTTTTTGAGGTCAGAAAGCTAAGCAAAAGGAATCTGTTTTACACATTGATTTGGAATCAAGATTGAGTTATTTCTTAGAATTCTTCATATCAAGACTCTCAGCCTTAGATCTATTATCAATAGATTCCAGTTTCCTATATAGTCATGCTCTTAATATCTAAAAATATCATATAAAAAACTGTCTAAAGATATCAAGAGAGCTCAAAATTCTGCAAGTGATGTTGGTAGACTGCATATGTGAATTAAAATGAATCTTGAAAGTATTGTGTGAAACAACTAATTGGACTTGGCAGAAGGAAAACCACATTGCATTGATGAATGACAGACCAAGTAAGAATTTCAGTTGAATTGCTTAATTTATGGTGGTAGTACAACAACCATCATTTAAAATGTTTTATTTTGCTTTTGTTTTTTGCTCTTGCACTATTTCTTTATATTCCTTTAGGGTTTCTATCATAAGCATCAGTATGCTCCAACACTTTGAAAATTCACTAAATTGTAAAAACTGGAAACTTGCAGTGCCAGTTGTGTAAATGTCATTAGAATCCACTTAAAACTAAGTTCTATTTTTGTTAGAAGAAAAAGAGGAAAGGAATTCAAGAATTTATATTCACTCTGGCATTTTTGAATACTTATATGATGTAATTAAATTCAAATGCTATATAAAACCTAGTATGATTTTTTTTGGGTCTCTCACTAGTCTTCTTAAAGTTAGCTGACCAATACACATATGCACATATATACGTATATATACTGCCCAATACAAGTCCCTTCTTGTAGCTCTATTTATAGCTCTGTTCTAAGATCTGCAGCAACTTGGTAGAATTTCTCTCACACTATGAGCTTGTCATTCTGAAATGCAGCTGACCAGTACTGTACAGAGTACTCAGTCATGAAACCTATATGATGACCTGAAGACTTTAATGCTTGTTTTTCTGGAAACACTTTCTGTTATAACTTAGGTTCTTAGCCCTTTCTGTGTTAACAATTCAGAAGCCTGATTAGCTAGATATCTCAGTTCATTTCCTCCCAAAGTTCTTCCCATTTATAGCAGAAACTTTTTGTTATCACTGTGTAATTGCAGTGTTTTGAGGCATTGACTGCTATACAATTCCTGTTAAAATAGTCTTCAAGGTTGTCTGATAGTGCATCAAAGCAGGATATTTCTCTGCATGGCAGAGGCTTCCCAATTTTGCATCATTAATGAAGTTCTTAGAAAAAGGCCCCTATGCTTTTCATTTCTTGGACTCCTATTAGACATTAAGCCTTTCACTTTGTATCCTGAACTACTGTCATTAAGGAAAACTGATGAGACTTTTTGTAGTTTTCAGAGAAACTGAAATGGCCATTGCTAAATGATTTCTCTGTATTTGTTTGTTTGTTTTTGTTTGTTTGTTTGCTAATAATTTGGCAGGTCTTATTCAGCTAATTTTCACTTTACATCTACATTTCCTGTTTTTGAAAACACAGTTTTACCCTAATTCCCTTCTTTCTGTCACTTCTTCATTTCTTGCAGACTCTTCTTTCTTCTGATCTTTCCTACAGCACTTGCTATCTTAGGTTATCATTTTACTTCCTGGTCTTGCCATGCTTTAGCTTTTTTTCCTACGGACTTGAAAAACTTCAGTAACTACCATGAACTTTTAAATGACTCAATGTTATCTTCAGCCAAGAGACCCACCTAATGGGATACTTGTATCACTTGTTCCAACATGAACGACAATTAGTTCATTCTCTGGGCTCTTATCAAAAGTCTTTATAACCCTATAGTTCAATCTAATCTATATTCTTACTAAATGCATCCTGACAAGCAACACATCTTCTACTGGATCTGCTCAAATGACAAATCTACAATTTCTTAGCCAGAACTCTTGAGTCATAAAAATCTGCCTTCACTATGTTTTTAAGAAGCTTCACTTTTCTATTCTCTCTCTTCTCTCTGAAAGCCATGTTTCCTTCTACTCAACAACTTGAAAATCATCATCTCTCTCTGTCCCCATGGTCTTATTTTGCCATCTTCATTCATTTGTGTACTGCAGATTTTGTCTAATGTGTGTTTGTAAATCTGATGTTGTTTGTTCTTCCGGGATTCTTCTCACAAACAGTCAAACTCACACTTAATTCTGTGTTGATCACTGCCTACATTCTAGCACTCAGGTCTTCTCTCAGGAGTCCTGTCAGTTAATACTTCATGCATTAACAGACTCTATGAAGTTTCCACTCAAAGGCAATGTAGATGTTAAAACCTCCACATCCAGTAATTCTGATTGTCTCAGCAAAACTTAAATTTTTTCTTGCTGAAGGGTTAGCCACCATTACTGTCTTTTCTTACAAGTTCACAGCTTTAAAGAAATAAAGTACTTCTGGTTTAGCCTCCCTGCTTCTGCCTTCATGCCTTTATAAGCTTTTGTCTGGGTCAATGCTGTCAGATCATTGAAATTCAGCAGTTTGCAACTTTTCAGCTGTGATCAGTCAAAAGCAGGAAGCTCTCTTAACACCATTAGCTGCAATGTCTCCTTCCCACTCATGAAAGAAAGTTGTGATTTGAGAAGTTGGGAATATTAAAAAAAATAAAAAAACAGAAAGGAGAACTTTAAGCATACTACCTGAAAGGAACAAAAGCCATCGAGTGAATAAAAAGCAGAATAGCCTTACTCAATCATAACACTTTAAAAACTGTCTAACTGGATAATCTTACATAAATCAATGAGACAATTAGAGTGCATTTTCTTGGCACAAGGTTTATTTGTGTAAAGATTTTTTCTTTCCTTTAAGATAGTAAATTTAAAGTTCCAGTTTCCACACAATTTTTTTTTCATGGTAGTTCAATGGCTTTTTAGGTGGACACTGAAGCTTTGGTTAGGTTGTAATGACTGCTGTTTGCCTTAAGTAAGCAAATATGCAATTAGTTTTTGGTAAAGGTGAAATTATTTTGCATACCAATGTCACCTACCCTATTGCCAAATTCCATAAATTCTTTTACTGTATCATTTTTTGGCCATGATAGCTACCAAAAGTACACTGAGTGTTCTACAGAGCAACCACTTGGATCAGTCACATTATTATGATTCCTTTTATGCCCCAACTCCTTAATCCTGTCCTTTACAGTGTCCCCACAACATGCATCTCCTTTGGAAAGGAAATAAATCTCCATATAATTACTTCAGAATTGATTTTTTTTTCAGAGCAGGACTCTCCTCTGCTTTTCTAAGTACTCTTCCATCAGGCTATCTCCTCTTTTCCTCTTATATGAAAGTCCATTAATTATCTTCAGTTTTAACCTTAAATATTGTATGTGGATAGATATGCTTTCTTGAAATATATGGGAATTTTTGGTTTTAATCCAAACTGAAAAGCAGGAGAACAGAGAACTTCTTTGTTCCTTTCAGAACACACTTGAAATGTTCTGGCATATGTTCAACTTTTTATCTTCAGCTAAACCTAAAATGACCTTAAAGTGATATTGCTAGTTTGTTTTTTTTTCATCTGTATCAGTCAACTTGTTGACTTTTTGCTTATAGGGATAGAAATATTCTTTCCTCCTTCCCTCCCAAGAGCTTTGCTTTTTACAGCTCAAGACAAATAGAACTGTGAATGCCGCAGAGGAGTAACATGACCGCAACAAATGTCATGAAGGAAGATGAACAAAACCAAATTAATGAACTGGATTATTTCTACAGGTACTTTCTGCTTGGTCTCAGGAAGGGATGGTAACATACTGTTTTGTCAGGAAAGCTACCAGAAGTCATAGTAGGCCTGGGGCTAAATTCTCAGCTGGCCACAATGTGGGGGTTCATTACTTGAGTGAAACTACACCTGTTTATGCAACTGAAAGAATCAGTCCATTATACTCTCTCTCAAACAGTAGCTTAATAGAACTGGAAATATTGTGTGGAGGGAAGACAGGAGGTATCAAAGTCATGACATCTGATTTATTTAATTATTTGCTCTTTTTGGTGTTCTTTGTTTTTGTTCTTTTTCTTTCTTTGCATGTCATTGAGTCTCAGCAGAACCAGTTAGAGGATTAGAGCATTAATGTTACATTGCTGTATTCCGAGACCTCTAAATTGTGCTTCCAGCAAGAAATAAGAAGAATGGAAGGGCTAAATGACCAGCAGCTGTGACCGAGGCATGACACGAAAAGATGCTATGGATTTTTACTTTCTTTACACCTAAAGAGATGACCCTTTGACCTATCATGGCAGCTGCAAAGGTACGCAATCGTTCGCTTGGCTCTAAGCTCAAATGTTCATGCTGGGCTTAATGCACCCCTGCTATATGTTCTGAGGCACATGGTGTGATTCTTGGGACTGTTCTGTGCAGGTTGAGGAGTTGGACTTTGATGATCCTTGTGGGGTCCTTCCAACTCAGGATACTCTACGATTCTATGCTGAAAACAGGCATATGGTTAGGAAATGGATTTAAGAAGCTTAAATTCCTCTGGATATTCTATGGTTCCAAAGAAGCCCAAGAAGTGGGTATTGTTGAAAAGCAAAGACATGGGAGAGTTGCAAAGTACTTTGTTTCTTCAACAGAATATCCATGAAGCCATGCTCAGCCTGTGCAGCTGCCTTCAGCTGAGGAGTAAGTTTCCTCAAACTAGTAAGTGCTACAAAAGTCCAGTCTTACGTCACTGGTACCAGAAGGTGCAATTCCACTAGTGTGATTATAGCTCAGAAAGCAAAGGCCACACAGTCTGCAACTACTCAGAGAGGTTACTGTCATCAGCATGCATCTGACCTTAGATATTCAAAGAAAGTACCAGATAAAAAGCCAGAGAGGGTTATGAGCTCTGTATGATGGAGCCTCCATGACAGAGTATGCATATTTCTTTCAGGTGCTTTTATACACGAGCTGTGGATGCTCAGTTTTTGGCTGCATAACTACTTGGAAATGTCTCATGTTGTTTGATGAGACCCAGATGGTAACCAGATGGCTACATGTGACTCATTGAAAGTGCTGCTACACATGGGGACTAAGAAACCAAAGTAAGTCTACAAATACCTCCTTCTCTTTCTCATTTTATTATCTTTTCTCCTTCTCCTTTATTAATAGGGAGGAATGATTACAATAATATATCCCCATTCTTAAATAATGGCAGATGTTTTTGGGTTTTGTAGATCATTTTCCCATTTCAGGAGAAAGAAAAACCACACTGACCTAGAGCCTAGACATTTTCCAATGATGACTTGTTTATTTATTTGATCTATACTACATTGTCAAACTTGGGTCAGTTTTAAACTTGAAATTACTGTGAAAATCCATAAATATTACACTATCTGCAAGAATTTAGTAAAATCAGCTCTAGCTACTCCCTTTCTGAGAGCTCTCCCTTAGACCAACTTAGCAGCCATCCCTCTCTTTCCTAAAGAGGAAGGTACACTCTCACATGCCCTAACAGATGACATGCAGGCAAGTAACATATAGGTCAAGCCCTCCTTTGGAAATCTTGACTCTGAAACTATCACTAGCTCTCCAGAGGATTTCTGTATAAGAGATTAATCCAGCTACAGAGGTGCAAACAGAACTAAGGCTCTTGCCATTTGTTAGTAACATCTCTTCCTGCACCCGAATTATGAAAGAATTGTAATGTTTGTTCTACAGTACTTTTCCAAATACTGTATTGTTTATGTTAAGGAAGTTACAGGATGATGATGATTCATGCTGTCACAGTATTTTCCAGCCACATTCAAAGACAAGTTGATGATTCAACTGCTTCTTCCAGTCACATATCAGGAAACTGTAGTAGAATTTGAGGCAATATGTTTTTACATTTCTCAAAAACATTGTCTGCCCATACTCTTCTCTTAGTCACCATACTAATTTTTAAACATAACAGAAAGGTCTTTTATTATACAGACAGGCTAAAAGATGATCTAGCATAACCTGTAATACCAGACATCTTCCTCTCTCACACATTGTTATAGTTTGCTGTCAATGAAAATATGTTGATGTGAAGATTTAGAGATACCAATGGGGCCTGGAGTGTTTAAGCATTGTTAGTCTAATATTGCTACAATGCCATGGAAGGTTAATATATCTGAGCTTCTACTTGTGTGAAAATACTGTGCTTTTGCAGGAATTTCTTTTAGGAAATTCTTCATAAGGATTTATTTGGCTCCAGATGGATCCTGTCTGCTCACCTATTAATATTTCCTAATATTGCTTGGTGATTTACTGTAAAGTTTCTGTTTTGCCCTAGTTTAGAGCCTATTATGCAGTCATCACATCTGTGCGATAAAACACAATATAATATCTTATAATCATACCTGACAGGAACATTTCAACATATCTGAGTTTATGGTACCAAAGCTTCTTGGCATCAAACTCTATATGCTCCATGAGTAATAAATAATTTTTATCTCTATAGGCAAAGGACACATAATGTTAATTTGTAGTTAAACACATTAGGTATTTATTAGGGACATAAAACAATTAGATAATGCATGTGGATTGATAGGAAGCTGTACATGTTTGTATATATGAAGCAGATGTAAGACAGAGAGGCAAAGGGGTAGAAGACACCTGTGGCGGGGGAATACTTTTAAGTGCAGGAAAGAATTGCCACTCAGAATAAGAACCAGGATGTTCTTTTTAAAATATCAGAGTTGTCATTTTGATGGGAGAAGCAGCTCATCACAATTACATTCCCTGCAGCTGAAAGCTTTGCTAGTTCACCAGGATCTAGTTACATGCTAATATTTTTATGATTTGATATTTTGAAATTGTACATTCTGTTAATGAGCTTCTGTCAAAAGGTTCATTACTTCGCCATTATTCTATTTTTAATATCGTAAGTTTTAATGATTTTTACCCCTTCTTGAATATTTGCTCTCTCGGTGTTCCTCATTGCCCACCGTTCTGAATATTAATTTCGATGTGCTTTAAACTGTTCAGTCTTAATGAACAGAACACAATAAATTGAAGAATAAGAAAGAGCCAATGGAGCTCTAGGAAGTCAGTACTGAAGTATTTGGTTTATGTTTTTATGCTGCCATCTTGAGTATAAGTATTAAAACTACACTTATTACACATTTGAGCAATCATGCCTTTGCTTTCTTCCTGTAGTATATCATCTGGCATGCTTGAAAATGGGTTTCAAATTAAAACAGCTGCACTTTATCCAGAGGGATGTAAGTAAGTAAAGGTGAACCAGGTCACCTGTGGTGACTGTTTAATACCACCAAAATGTCATGTTGAACAAACAGAAACCAGTACCAGACAGTAAGATATTTGTTTGCCATGTCAGACATTGATTGAAGAAAGATTCCCATTGTCATCAAAATACAAGAAATATCTGATTTAAGAATTACTTGGTTTAATTTTTCAACATGAAGATATTTTTGTAAGTCTCTGAATGCCAGGAAAGTGATGAGAGGGTACTAGTTGGTAGGTACAGAACACTCATTTCCCCTTATTTTCATATCTCACATTTTACATAAAGGCCTGTTCTGTTCCTTTTCTGTCACTTTCTTCAAGAGTAAGGATTAGCCCCACAATCCCTAGCTTTCATTTTCCACATTGGCTCATGATTTAGAGACTAACATGACCTGATTCTCAGCAAGTTTTTAGCCACTTGCTCTCCCAACGGGCTATCTTAAGGGCAGTCACAGACTTCTGGCTGAGGAGGCTGAGATGCTGTGGTTTAATGAATTACTGGTGATCAGCTGAACCTTGCTGCTCATAAGGGCCCATTGAAATGGTTGATCTTGTGCTTACAAGGACTCCTTCAGCATAGCATGATAATGGCAGGTCATGAATAGATATATATAAAGATAACGGCTCACAGTTTTTATTTATCAAAGCCCTAGCTGATGATGTATCACCTGATGTGCATGAATCACGATCTTCAGAGATTGCCAGCTAAAAAATGGGAATAAGGGCTGTATTCAGTATGTCTACACTGATTTAACAAAGCTTTTTGCCCTTCAAGAAACAGTCTTCATAAACAGAAAGTCCCTTTCAGGAGAAAAAAGTGCTACAAACAACTTAGCTGTATTAAGAACAGGCAAAGTTTGCGTAGAAGGAAAAGCCATATTTTAAGACTGAAAAGATTAAAAGATTTCATCTGGCAAGTTCCCCATTTTTTTCACTCAAATATAATGACAGCTTTTAGAGAATGATTGTAATTTTTGTGGTCATTCTGACTTTGTAACAGAAGAATAGATGAACAGATATAATTTGTTAATCAGTCTTTCTTATTCTTTGCTTAAGTGATGCGTGGAACTCAAATTGTATTCTGCCTGCCAGTTTTACTTGTGATTGTGCTTAAGGCAGGCACAAAATTGTGATTAGACTTCACACATATAATCAGACAATACTTGACTGAATGGGCAGAAGAGGCAAATGGGTTATATCATTGTGGTATTCCTTATCACCAAAAAGAAAAAGAGAACAGAAAAATAATTTGATTACAAGTATAGCAGGAAGCATTGAAAAAGCTTCCCAAAAGAAGGTAACAGGAATTGTTCTAAAAACATATGATGCCAGGTTCCCAGGGATGGGTCAAATTCAAGCACATTTCTTGTGCTCATTTCTTTGTACCTCAGAATCTATGGCACACCTTGAAATGTATCTTGTCATTAAACCTTTAATTTCAAAACTGTCTTTTTATTTTTAAATTGCTTACCTTTTTTTTTCCTCTCTCTTTTTTTTTTTTTTTCTGTTACATATTTGCTTGAAAGCAAACCTACTTTCTCAAATGTCTGTATTTAGAGAGGTGGCTTTACATCATCATATACTAACTGAAACATGTCATGAGTTGGTAAAATTGTTGATAGTAACTTTTGGGAAACAAATGTTTCCCAACATACTTGACTCTGGAATCCATTCTTCTTTTCAATTGAGAGGTGATTTTGTAGAAATAGTAAACACTGCTATGCAGAATATGGTGTGGTCTGAAATGCACCATGTCTACTCCTGGCTAAGTTTTGAGCTGGACACAGATGGACACTGTCATCAGGAAGCTGATATTTTTTATATAGCTTCAGGGAAAATAAGAAGATAGGAGGGGAACCAATGCTGGAGAAATGTGTGCTATTGTAACATCTCTTTGGTTCACTTACTTTTGCTTTTATCCTTTAAACTGGCAAAAGAAGTGGTTTGTCCAGTTTTTAATGTCATAAGAATTATAGCATTAAATATAAACTAATACCATAATATCATAATGATTATGCAACTTCAGTATTGCTGTCTTTCATTCCTTTAATTAACAATAACCACATGTGAAGAAATAACATTTTATGTACCTGATCCCGTTCTCTGACAAGGTGACCTGCTTAGTGGATGAGTAAAAACCTGTGGATTTGGATCTTGTTTACGTACACTTTACTAAAGCCTATGACACTGTTTCCTGCTGCATTCTCCTGGAGAAACTGGCTGCTAATGGCTTGGATGGGTGCACTGTTCTCTGGGTTAAAAACTGGCTGGATGACCAGGCCCAAAGAGTGGCAGTGAATGGAACTAAATCTGGCTGGCAGCCGGTCACTCGTGGTGTTCCCCAGGGCTCAGTATTGGGGCCAGACCTGTTTAATGTCTTTATCAATGATCCGAACAGGGGGATCGAGGGTGCCCTAAGGAAATCTACAGATGCCTCCAAACTGGGAAGGAATGTTGATCTGCTGGAGGGTAGGAAGGCACCTGGACAGGCTGGATTGATGGACCAAGGGCAATCATAGGAAGATCAACAAGTTGAAGTGCTGAGTCCTGCAATTGGGTCACAATAACCTCATTCAGAGCTACAGGCTGAGGGAAGAGTGTCTGGAAAGCTGCCTGGCAGAAAAGAACCTCAGGGTGCTGGTTGATAGCTGGCTGAACGTGAGCCAGCAGTGTGCCCAGGTGGCCATGAAGGCCAATGGCATCCTGGCTTGTATCAGAAACAGTGTGGCCAGCAGGACCAGGGCAGTGATTGTCCCCTGCATTGGTGAGGCCTCACCTCGAATCCTGTGTTCACTTTTGGGCCCCTCACTACAAGAAAGACATTGAGGTGCTGGAGGATGTCCAGAGAAGGGCAATGGAGCCGGTGAAGTGTTTGGAGCACAAATCTGATCAGGAGAACCTGAGGGAGCTGGGGTTGTTCAGCCTGGAGGAAAGGGGGATCTCTCTACAACTACCTGAAAGCAGATTGTAGTGAGGTTGGGGTTGGTCTCTTCTTGCTAGTAGCAAGCAATGGGATGAGAGGAAACTGCCTCAAGTTGCACTAGTGGAGATTTAGATTGGGAATAGGAAAAAATTTCTTCAGTGAAAGGGTGTTTAAGCATTGGAACAGGCTGTCTAGGGAAGTGGTGGAGTCACCATCCCTGGAAGTGTTCAAAAACCATGTAGATGTGGCACTTAGGGACATGGTTTAGTGGTGGACTTGACAGTGTTAGGCTTATGGTTGCACTCCATGATCATGAAAGTCTTCTCCAACCTAAATGATTCTATGAACAATGAAAATTACTCTTCAACTATAAAAAATTGTGTATTTATGACTTCAGGGAGGACAGGTCATATTCCACTCAGATACATAGACCAAATGAATGTTTCCAAGAACTACACTCTAATCATTCCTGCTGCATGCTGAACATCTAGTTGGTCCTTGGTTTTTAAGGTTTATGTCATATAATTCCTTAGAAATGCAAAACTTTTCCAAATGAGTCCATATTTGCAGATATTACAAGCCTTATCCCCTCCCTTTCTGTATTTTGTTTACTGCAGTTTATGGCTACCACTGACAATCACTGTCTTACTGCTTATGTGGTGTCTGTATCTACCTTTTTCACATGTAGATTTTAAGTTTTGGAGACAGGAATTATCTTTTTATACAGTGCCTAACAGATAGTAGTTCATGTACTTTTTCTGTATATTTAAGCATGTAATCAATCTTGCACAACTAAGAAAAAAAGTATTTCTCTTCATCTGAGACAAAAATACAGAAAAAAACCCATGAAACATTAAAATAATCACACGTAGAATATTGAAGAAGCCATTCTCACAGTCTCACATAGACTGTTTCACCTTCAGCAGCGATACATTAAAAAGGGAAGAACTCCAACACCAATAGTGCTCCCTTTACAGGTACTCACTTTGAGAAAAACAAAGCCATGATGGAGAGAGTCCAAAGAAGAACAAGATAAAGACGCTTAGAAACCAAATGCGAAGGAATTGGTATAGTTAAATCTAAGGAGAAAAATCTAATGGAGTATGTATGATGATAATCTTCCACTGTGTAAAACAAATTTTAGTAGAGAGGATGATAAGAAAAATAAGAAATTAATTTTTTTTTTTTATACTGGCACAACTGTCTAATTGGGATGGTAAAGCACTGGAGCCTAAGAACGTTACGAAATCAGTATCTGGCTGAAATAATTCCTTCTATCCCCTTTTCGTATGCAATTCTGTGATGTCTTATAGAGAACATACTGAGATCCCAGTAATTTTTAAACTATTTCATCTGCTATTCAGCAATTTAAATTTGGACAAAATGAAAAATTGTTCGTATATAAACTCATTTGGTTTGCATGGCAAGATTTTGGTACTAGGGGGGCTATAGGTGTGAGAGGCTGCCAGAAATTTCCCTCATGTCTGACAGAGCCAATGCCAACTGGGTCCAAGACAGACCTCCTGCTGGTACAGGTTGAGCCCTTCAGCGCCTCTGAGATAACAGAGTTAAGAAAGGGGGAAAAAACCACCTGTGCAAATACAGATGAAGAGAGGAGTGAGAAAATGTGAAACAGCCCTGCGGACATCTAGGTCAGTGAAGAAGGAGGTGGAGGAACTGTTCCAGGTGCCAGAGCAGAGATTCCTCTGTAGCCCCATAATGAAGATCATGGTAAAGCAAGTTGTCCCCCTGCAGCTCCTGGAGGTCCATGGTGGGGCAGAGATCCACCTGCAGCTCATGGAGAACCCAATACCACAGCAGGTGGATGCCCAAAGGAGTCTGAGACCTCAAGGAAAGCCCATAATGGAGGCAAGACCTCTGGACCTGTGGAGAGAGGAGCCCATGCTGGAGCAGGTTTGCTGGTGGAACTTGTGACCCACAGAGGGCCCACTTGCAGCTTGTTTCTGAAGGACTGCACCCCGTGGAAGGGATACGTGCTGGAGCACTTCATGAAGAACTGTGGCCTATGGGAAGGACTCATTGGAGAAGTTTGGGAAGGTCTGTCTCCTGCTGGAGGAGGGAAAGACTGTGAGGAGACCTCCCCCAGAGGAGGAAGCAGCAGCAGACACAGCATGTGATTAGCTGAACACTGTTCACATTCCCTGTCCCCCTGCACTTCTGCAGGGGAGGAAGTAGAGAATGCAGGAAAAAAATTGAGTCTGGAAGAAGGGAGGAGTGGAAAGAAGGCGTTTCATGGTCTGGTGGTATTTCTAACTATTCTATTCTGATTTGATTGGTAATAATTTTCCCCAAGTCTATTTTGACTCTGGCGGTAGTTGAAGAGTGGTTTCTTTCTGTTCTACCCTCAACCTACCAACCTTTTCCTGTATTTCCTCTCCCCATCCAGTTGAGGAGGGGAGTGACAGAGCAGCTTTGGTGGACACCTGGTGACTAGCAAGGGTTGACCCTGAACAGTAAGGAACTTAAAGTGAAAGAAAGAGATGTAATTAGAGAAGAAACATAGAGATGTACATTTAAACAATCTAGATATCTGTTTTCAGCATGTGCTGCAGATTCAAACCAGAACATTAGGGTCAAATTAGTGAAACATCAGGAGGAGTGTGTAATCTGCACTGAAAATGGTGGCAACTTTCCCATCTGAGAGCTGTTAGGTAACAGAATCCAGCTAACCTCCAAGAAAAATGCTAGGCTGTGTAGGACCATGTCAAGTCCTAGACTCCTACTTACATATATTGATTCTTAAGAGACCCAACAAAGCAACTACATAGTTCCTTTCATAGTATTCCCCTGTGGAAAGACAGAGGCTAGGAAGTTTTGGAAAGGGGAGTTACATTAATATATGTTCCAATTCTGTATGCTGTCTGAAATGTTATGAATTACTTTGCTCGGTACTATACATTTCAAAGAGTAGAAAAGCAGTATCACAGGTGACCAAGGGAAAAGGACAATGGAGCTAGTAAAAATCAAACACTATGCAGTATGTCCAAGTCCTCTTCAAACACAGAGAGCAAGAGGATAATTCTGTACAGGCCACCAGTGGATAGGTTTCCATAGCAAAAAAATTTGACAAACATTCAATCCAGAATTCTCTGCAGGAAATCATCAAAAGGTCAGTAGTGAAAATGCAGATTTCCATGCCTTGAGACTGCATTACCTGCACTTTATTTATATGTTCTTAACTTTCATTTTTGGTGTGAAAATTTGATAATAGATAATGGGGAAATGAGAAAACAATAATTTTAAAAAGCACCTAATTATACTATGTGCAACTCAAATATAAAGTTTTCTGTGAAACTAGTTTAATTGCAAGTAGTTATCTTTTTTTTCTAAATATTCTGAAAATAAGCTCACTGCCCTGTTTGATGAAAGAATGATGTTTGTGGAATCTGTCATAGGAGACGAGCTGTTAAACATTAATGCTCTCTTACAGTGAAGTCTCTTCTGACGTTGAAGAGACATTTGATTTCTGGAAAACTCAGCAACAGTATTTCCATTTTGAAAGGGATGCAGGGCTAGCCCTGCTGTAATGTGGCGCAGATGCTGTACTGTGGCGCAGAGACCACTTGATGGTGGTGTTGTGCAGTGTCCCTGGAAGAGCAGCCCATGAGAGGCTGCACCATCTCATTCTTTGCAGCAGGGACAATTAGCGTGAATGCAACAAGCCCTAGGACTCAGTCACCTCACAGCTAGTGTTGCCCACTAACTGATATATCAACCAACCCATATGCTACAGACCCCTGTGAAACAAGAAACAGTTCGGGCTCAGGTTGAAGTTACTCAAACAAATCCATACCTAGCATGAGTGTACCTCCAGACAGCTGGACATGGGTTCAAAATAGGACAACTGCCTTATGCCTGGGTGTGTCAGGTATCATAGTGTACTTTTAGCTGGTGCTCAAAAATGCACAGTTCCTGAGACCTTCTAGTCCTGTAAAATCTCATTGGAAATTGCTTCATCTCTTGCTTCATTTGTCTACTGTGCCAGATGACAAAATCCATCATCTTTTCTAAGTCACCACCACCCTCCACCCTCCCAATTTTGGTTGTTTTTTTTTTTTTTTTTTTTTTTTTTTTTTTTTTTTACACTGGGTAATAAAAACAGTGAGGAAAGATTTAAAGCAGAGCACACAGATACCCAACCAGACAGCTCTGTAGTTTTAGATAATGTCTATTAGGTGTCTTTGTGTTGTAAGCTCAGTTTGCACAATCAGACATAGGTGTCTGAATGTTTATGGATGCCCTGTTTTCCACTGAATGGATCTCCATGTCCTCCTAGTGGATCCAATGCTAGATCTTGTGTGCTTCTGCTAGTCATGCTGGGTGTAACTTCACCATTGGTTTAAACCAATCTAGCTGCAAGTTGCTGCAAATATGGGAAGATCTAACCTTTTTCTTTGTTATGCACTGGAGTGCAACCTGACAAGTGAACTATAGTTCAGTAGTTTAATAAAAAAGGCTATTTTATGATCTGTTTTGGTGCACAAAGAAGCCTTTCCATATTCTCACAGAAAACTTTTCTATTCATGTCTTTTTCAGACTAGATGGACTGAGAAATCATAGAATCACAGAATGGTTTGAGTTCAAAGAGACCTTAAAGGTCATCTAGTTCCAACCCCCTTGCCATAAAAAAGGACACCTTTCACTGGATTAGGTTGCTCAAAGCCCCATCCAACCTAGCCTTGAACACGTTCGGGGATGGCACCTTAACAGCTTCTCTTTCTTCATCTCTTCGGGTGCCTCATCATTGTCACAGCAAAGAATTTCTTTCAAATATCCAATCTAAATCTACCTTCTTTCAACTTAAAGCCAATGGTCAGGGTACACCTGAAGTTACAGTATTAGGGAGCATGGAAACATTTCAGTGGATACATTTCCAGATGAAACAATCATGGGACTGTGTTAAGAGTGGGACATTTGACCATCAGGCAGGGACAGAAGTTAATGCTTGACAAGAAGGCTCCATAGGCAGGCCCTGAGTTCAACATTTAACTGCCAGCCTATCACCACCATAGTCAACCAGTATGTTTTAACTACAGCCAATGTGCTTATGACTTCCCTGGGACATCTTATAAAATATATACTTTCACTGTCTGCCTTAAGTTGAAGAAATGTGGTAAGTATAGGGTATAGCAAGAACCTATATATGGCAGGAAGAACACGAGTTTCAAGTTTTATAGGAGAACTGAAAATCTTATTTACAGAGAGTAGGAAAAAGACTATTAATATAATAGTACGTTGCTAAAGGTACTATTTAGAATAAAAATGTGTTACCAAGTTCTTCGTAACATGTACCTAGAAGTCTGCCCACCACCATTATATTGGTTTTACAGTTGTAGCAAGGAAGAACATTTGCAATGACTGATACACACTGCACCCAAAGGCATTTGAGCGTTGAGTTTACAGGGACTCTGGATTAGTTCATTGGCCAGTGCTGTCCAAGGACAGATTGAATTCAAGATATTTTACTTTGACCTGTAACTGTAAATAGTAATTAAACAGGAAAGCAACTATCCAAATAGGGAATTTAGTCAACATCCCCATCCAACGCATATTAGATAGGATTATAGAAGTAGAAATCAATTTCAATGCCTGTGATGAGACTCTTAGCTGGCATAAATCATGAGACTTCACTGCTAATGCAGGCACTGAATGATTTTTTATTTAAAACCCCCCCAACTTATATTTCCTGTCCCTAAGAATCACTAAACAAGAACTGAAATGAAACATTTATGAATGTTTGCCAAGTATCCATGTTCATCAACAACATGTTTATGACAAAGCATGTATTTATGACAAAACAACTCACATGAAGTATGTTTCTTGGTAATCAGGATGAACTACAATGTAAATGATCAAACTGATATTTATGACTTGAGCGAAGACCATAGAGCCTTTGACCAATAGTATCTGAAGTGGCTGCTATATTGATTTGTGTCAGTCATATTGGTCAGTATGAAAACTAGATCAGGAGGCTGACCCCATGTTTTCCAAATGTTTTAATGTCCCAAAATGAAAATACTTTTTTGCAGATTGATTAGCAAACTGCCAGTGAAAAAACCAGAAGTATTCAAATTTTATGTTAGCAACTTCACAGGTCATCATTACTATGTAAATGACTATGAGAAAAAAGGTTCCTAGTTCACCGATTGTTTGGTTGCTATCATGTATGCCCTAACCAGAGTTCGAGACCTAAGCAGGTCTGAATTACTCTCTTCTGCATTTAATATCTAACTGATAATAAGGTCTACACTAAGGTTGCCAGACTAAGATTAATCTAGATAAAACTGAACATAATGTGAGATTGTGACAAGCTACTGGAAAATATGCAAGGAATTTCTATGTTTATATGTGATTGCAGTACATTATTGGATTTGCAGTCTGGGTGGCTGCTTGGTCACTACTAGATGGCCTTATGACAAAAGTTCATCTGAAGGCCCCTTTTTAACTTTGTGGGTACTTTTGGAGTAAATTATGTTCCATAACATGTTATAATTAGAGCAAACCTAAGAAATACTCTGGGCTGTTTGGTCAGAAAGTCTGTAATTTACTAAAGTGTATCCTTTGTTTGAAGGAGCATTTAAATTGCTATAAACATTTTCCCATACCAAAGCTGCAGCTGTGAGGTAGAGCTAGCAGCAGATTTGTTTGCAGGTCAGACTTTTAACCTCTTTCTGCCCCTGCTAGACACAGAGTTTATACACCCCATCGGTTTTAATCTTCAATTCCTAAAGTCGCGTGTGTTGTGTACTAGGTCTGTATTGTAAAACACAGCTCTTGTGAATGCTATGGTTTGCACTTTCAATCTTAAACTGCAACCAGCTAAATTTTCACACATTGTCAAAAGAAGCCACCATAATGGAAATAAATTCCCAGCAACAGCACCTTGTGTAGCTGCAAGTGCCTTTGCTGCTGAAAGCACACATAAACTTCCATAGTAGACCCTTTAATTTACTGGACTCCGATATCTAATAATTCTAGCAGCAGCCATTAGGAAGTATTTCAAGGCATTAAGAATCCCTTAGTCTGTGTGAATTACTGCAGAGAAAGAAAGTAAACTTCCAGCCCAAATTCTTTTAGAGACTTTCCCTCAGAGAATTCTGTATTGTCCATAGGGCAGTCAGGGAACCACACAATCAAAACCACAGAGCACCCAGGGCAGGCAGAAAGGCAACACATCCTTTCTAATCCCGCTTCCCCTTTCTTTTTTAATCTATCCCCAGACTAGTAGCACAGACCAGCTGGGGCCTAGTAAACCTCTATTAATTGAAAGATGTTATCCAAAGAGGAAGTTTCTTTTTAATTGTAAAGGATTTTTAAAACCATGAAGTTTTTCAGCTTTTCTATTATTCTATAATCTGATTTTGATAAAAATATTGTCTTAGTTTAAAGCTAATGAGCATAAAGTGCACATTTCCCCCAGTTTCTTTTATTTTTGTTCACATCACTAAACTTTTTTTCAGGCTTGACTTGATCACACCTGACCCCCTTCCTGTCTCTCCTTTAAACCCCTTCCTTACCAGAGCTTTGCAATGAAGACAGAAAATAAGTAATTAATAGTAAACCCCTACTGATCAGTTACACAAATGTTGAGTTTTACAGCGTGTGAGGAAAGGGTTATGCGTCCTACAGAGTTTATGCAGAAATATTTGTATCATCAATCACATTGGTGATTTTGCCAGCTGCTAGAAAAAAATTTAAAGCAAAGTTTTTCTTTAATTTGACATAGCTGTGTATAGGGCCTTTACTTACTGTATACTTGGAAAAAAGGAATTTGTTTATTTAAAAAAAAAAGAATTAAAAAAAAAAACCACAACCCTGCAGAAAACATAAAGCATTCTCAATTTATTGACATAGTTTCTTTTCATTATTTAGCTATGTAAATATATCTAAATGTAAATATGTAAGTACAGAGGCAGGACTGCTTCTGTCCTTATGCTATAAAGTGTTTCTTTTCTATTGCTATAAAATGGACTGAAATCCTTCATATGAAAATAAACTTACAAATGTATGAATACTATTCAATAATTACAATAAATGTAGTTTAATATAATAATGAAATGCACAGACCACACCCATCAAGATTATGTAACCATGTTTTCTCATGCCATTGCCCCTGATTCAGCCTCAGGTTAGGCTCTCAGTGGACTTCTCAAGCTATATGGGATTTTTTTCCTTGCCCACATCTCAGGCCAAACAGCAGTCTCAGAAAAACGGCTGTTTTGCCCCAGGTTAGAGCTGCAGTTTTCATCTGTAGAAATGGAAATGCCTCAAATGACACTGCCAGGAGACCAAAGCCATCTCAGCACTGATGTTTTGCTTCCCCAGTTGTATGACTTGCTGATGACTGTTTTCTCCAGCTACTGGCTGGAAGTTGACTTTGCTGGACACCTACCAGGGCTGAGGAGCAGCACATAATACATTTACTATTCATCTGACTTTGCTAATGGGTTTAAATTTGGTCAAGAAACAGCTATGTACACTACCTGCAATGTTTTAATTATTAAATAAAGCTGCTTTAAATGCACTGGTAGTTGTGGTGAGCTAATCACCCAAGGGACATCATGACACCTTTGCAACGCTTTCCTCAGTAAGGTGACAGCCTGCTTTTTGGTGGTGGGCTTCTTAGGAGCATCAGCTGCAGTTTCCCTGGTGCCCAGTCTCACCTAACTTTTAAACCACCTTGTGTCAACCATTTCCTTGGTTTCCTCCTGTTTGCAACGTGCTTTGTGTGGGGTGTGCACAGTTCCTCACAGCCCCTGGGCAGGGACAGTGAAGCTGCTCCTCCCCAACAAGATGGCTACTACTCTGTGGTGCAAAACAAAGGCACAAGCAACTGGCTCTGCTCACATCAATCTTCTGTACAGACTAAGAAGGAGGCAGAGAGAGGAAAGGACAAACCTGCTCTGGTTTCAGCTCTCTCCAGATGTATGGGGAGATGGCTGCCATTTGGTGCAAAGGAGCCTGTGTGTGATGGAGGCCCTTTAGCCCGGCAGAGATGCAATCAGGTCATGAGGGTTGCATGGTGGTCTCAATCAAAGAATCGGTCATAAAAAGTAAAAGCAGTGACTACTGTTCAACTGGATTTTCTTATCTAGTTAAATCACAAGTAGATAAAACTGCTATGGTCTGTAATCGCAGCTATAAAAAAACGAAAGCAAACAAAAAACAAAGCAAAAAAAGAAAATGGAAGTTTTTGTGTTTTAAAATACTATCTTATTTTCTGTTCAGTCAGTAAGAAGGACATAAAAACTTTTCTCAAGTTTTGTAAAATAGAAAAGGGAAACTGAGTCAGCTACTGTCCCAAACTGGGGGAGCAAAATCAAATGCTATTTTGTGACCAAAGTGCTGGCAAGTCTCCCTTGTTTCTTGCCTGTAGGAGTAGAGTATTTCTAATGAGTGACTACATAAATTGTTTCTGATGCTTAGTTCAGTTGCAGTTGTGATAATTAATTAGTACTGTTGTTTCCATGAGAGACATGAAAAGTAGAAGTGTTTTTCTTCCTTCTAATGGAAACATCTCAATTACTTTCCCATCCACATAAAACTGCAGTTACTTTAATTTTTGCTCTGACCTATAAGACCCTGGGCAAGAACCAGCTGTTAGATGCATGTAGATGTGCTGGAAATTAGATGCTCTGTGGAAACGTGCAAATATGACCAATTATTTTGGCCAGAGAAGTGAAAAACCATCTCTACCTTGGTAGAGAACAGTTGAATCAGAAAATAAGGCTATAAGTTGGCATACCTTTGTGATAAGTTTGCAGAAAGAGACTACTGAAAGAAACAGGTTAACAGCTGCAGAAATTATCCCCACAATTCTCAGCAATTATATGTGTTCAAGTATTTGAAATATGTCAGTGATCAGTACTGCAAAGGAAGTACAATTATCCCTGCTGAGGGACAGAGGGAGAAATACACAAACTGACTTTATTAGTGCCACCTGTGAAGCAAGAACATCTTACAGATTAGCCACTAGACTACCACGACTTACTGTGCTAGGCTGTCTGTACTATCAGGCTGTGGATTTTGTGCAGTTTTGCTTCCAAATTTGTCATCTTCATAGCAGGATTAAGTAATGGGCTAATAGTGGGTTGGAGAATAATAGGATTAGAATAGGGAAAAGAGACAATCCATTTCTCCACTCTGTTATAATGCAAGAGTGCAGCTGTAATCTCTCATCTTATTTTAGCTCTACTGCATTTCTTCATATTCCTTTTTCTACTCAACTGGTGCAGTGATTTCTCCATTCTGTCAAAGCACCATCCATTCTCTGCTCACCCTCCTTTTCCCTTATCAGTTTGCCTCGTGTATTCCAGGATATATCCCCAGGAGATCCCCATCGGGCATCTTCAAACTCCTGGGTTAACTGGACACATTAGTCTCAGGCCATTTTAACACAAGAGTGAAGAAAGACAAGGATCTACTGGAGACAGTTCAGCAGAGGGCTATGAAGATGATTAGCTCTTCTTGTTTAAGTTCAGATCAGCATGAGGGGGAATGGCCAGGACACTGTGTTATTTGTTACCACCTTACGCTATTGCCAGAGACAGAGAAAAGGGACTCCCTTTCTTGCTTCTGGGATGAAGGGCACTACTTTCCAGTGGAAAAAGGCATGGCAGGGTGGGGAACCTGTCAGACATTGTTCATTGTCTTGGGGTAGTGCCTGCCATGCTGGGTTGGGCTTGGTGAGCATTTTGCTTGTACATGTTGATTAGTACACTTCTGTTATTAGTATTGTTGCTCTTACTGTCCTGTTTACAGGTTATCAGTGATGTCTTGAACAAAGAGGGTCTGCTCTTCAGGGCAGCCAGGAGGGTTTGCTAACCAGTGAAAGATTGAGGAAGAGGGTCTTCTGTTTTTAGTGTTGAAGAATGTTGAGACTGTCTTGACCAAAATATCAGACCCATCATGAGGACATGCAAGACAGATACACCCTGATGGAGGCTGGAGCAATAAGGATGTGCAGGGCCCAACACAGAAGTGAGTCAGAGGTGTCAAGGAGAACAAACTAAAGAGCTGCTAACACCTTTTTTTCAGCATAAAGCATATTTTGCTGAGTAAACCTGACAAGATCTAATCTAAAAAGTGCATATGGCTGACAGTCAAACACTTTATACTATAAAAGACCAGTCCCACTTTTGTGCACTGAGGACTTCTAGCATACCTCCCTAAGGTGTATGCAGGTCCTTCCCTTGAGTGGAGACACCCCTCAAGGTTCCTCCTCGAGCTGAGCAGAAGAGACCTGCCCATGTTCATTGGTATGGGTGAGTAACATCAATCTCTACTCAATATTTGTTTTGCTGTCTTTAATTGCTTCAATATAGTTGCTTTTATATTGCTTCAAGAGTAGTGCACTATACTAGTAGTTACAGCTCTCCATACTGTGTAGTATATAATTCTGATTAAGCTCTTCTTCCTAATCATTATCATTCTTGCAATTATTGTTGTAATGAAATAATAATAATAAAAAACCTAAATGTGTGCTTGAAGATCTTTATGTTTAAATAAGGCAGTTTTACAGATAGTTGTTCATCTAAAAGTGTCTTTGGATCTAGACACGAACATCTGATTCTACAAACCTTTCTGCAACCTAATGGATTTTAATGAGATTTGACATGCATGTTTACAACAGGTTGAGGTCTAATTCCACAATATATCATATTTTTATACAGGCTGATACTACTTTTTAGTACTAAAAGTGTTGCAATAGTATAATAATTCATCTCTTCTGTTAAAGAGGTATCTGGGACAAAATTAATTGAAGTTACCTTATTTTTTTGAGGAAAAAGCAGCTTATTTGAAGTACTTTTCTGTGTACTACTCTGTACAAAGATCCAGTTTTGACTGACTTTAATGTCCAGCCTTTATTTTCACTGAATATGTGGAATGACACACAAATGCTTAAATCTGACAGATTTTTAAAAAGTCAGACTGTGTCTCTAACTGAATATGTACTCTTTCACAGTGTAACTGCATGCTTTTTAAAAAATTAGGCACCCTTGAAATACATAGCTAATTTTACATTAACTTCTTCTCTTCTTCCCAATTTACAAATAACGGTTTTCATAATTATAGGAAGTAAAACAAGGCTTGTATGCCAGTGAATTAACAGTTTTTACAAATATACATTTATTAAATAGATTTTCAAGGCCTTTTTTTCTGAGTGGAAGCTATTTCTGTCTACACAGAAACACTTCCTTGCTACACAGCATTTATTACTAACACCACACAAACACTTATCACATAAAATACAAGAAGTAAACAAATACAATTGCTATATTAAAAGGGTACTGTTCAAAAATCTAAACCCCATTGGAAGTGGCTAACAAAAGCATTAAGTCAGCTCCGTCCTACAGCAAACTACTAATATTAGTTGCAGCTGCTCAGCTTTTCAGCATGTCTCAGCCTGATGTGTCCTTTAAGAGGCAATGGCACATATTGATGCACATGTTGAGTTGCTCTACCTTTGTGCTGCAGTTCTTTACTCTGTAAAATGTTCTCAATACTACACAAAAGCAGCTGCTGAAGAAACTGCTTCAGACCGAGGGTGAGAGAACTGATGGCAGCAGCATCACTAAGCAAACTCCAGTAGAGACCGAGAGAGCGAGACAGTGAAGAGACATCAAAGGATCTTCTGTGAGAAACAAAAATATCAGCATTATTGCCTGTCATCAAACCCCAGGTGAGACTGAAAAGACACTAGATACTTTTTTGCTGTAGATCTATGGACCTGTGTTATGCTTGACTTGAAATGGTTCACCTTAGATTATGAAATAGAATATTTTGCAGAAATGACAGCAGCAGCTTTTTCTTTTTCCTTTGCTTCTTCACTGATGATGATGATGAGTTTTTTTATAATAGCAACAAAATAATTCTGGGGGAGTTATCTCTACCTTTTGGAAGTTTCATTGTTCAGTGTTAAGTTAATTAATTAAAAATTCCCCTGGACACAGTCTTCAGAAATGTCTGTAGCTGGCTAAGTTATCCATGCACTACATCAGTGCCTCCTGAAAGCAGTGGTGGAAAGCCAAGTGGGCAAAACCGGATTCTTGCTACTTAATTTACTTATGTTTAAATATATTTTATTGTAATCATTTGTAGTGAGAGATTTACCCTGGAAGAGCCGCAAAAGCTTCATGTGAAACACACACAGTTATTTCTGTTAGTGCCCAGGCTTTATGTCAGGCAAGGGTTTTTTGCATTGCTCTAGCCATGCAGTGATCTGTAAAGGGAACCTACTCTGATACAGTTTGAAAAGTGCATTTTGTTCTTGGCTCTCCCTTTGATCGAATTAATCTGGTCTTTTTTGTAGTTCTAAATGAGGCCTACAGGCTGACAATGTAGCTGTTTAAAGGGGATTTTAGGGGATAATAGCCAATGCAAATAGTGGCATGAGAATGGCAACTTGCTTTTGCACTTTCAATCACGTAATAACAGCAAAGAAAGCTTTTAAAATGAATTGAAATTTTGTGGCTTGCCATCTGGGATTATTTGGGGAAACAGTTCTGAATACTATGGTTGTGTAAAAGAATGGTACTATGGGGCACTCTTAAGCTGACATGTTTCAGATGGCACCCTTATGCTAACTGCTGCAAAGTTGGCTAGCATTTTTTTTTTATTATTATTTTCTTTCTTCTGGATTATCTGCAAAAAATTCTCTTTGCTGGTATTTGGGCCTGAAAAACTTTTCTATTGTTAAAGAATTCAATTCAAACCCCTTGCAGCTGCTGATCCCTTTATTGTTCCTAACGTTATGTATACGCGTCTCAGATGAATGTAGCCAAGCCTTTTAGTGCCTTAATAGGTGTCTGTATAAAGGTCATTTATTCTTCAGTACTTGTTTTAACAAAAGTTTATACACAAACAACAACTACAGCTAAAACATTCACATTAATCAATGCTCTTTGCACTGCAAAATGCAGAGAGAAAAAGCCTAACTGAAGAAAGTATATCCAAACATGAGAATTCTTTCTGTGTTTAATCCTGAAGCAGCCCATAGTTTAGACTCCATCATCAAAAGCCAAATGAAGAATCATTTTAAAGCTGTTTTGAGCAAGGGTTGATGATTCCACACTTTTCAGGACAAGCACAGTTTTGATGAGGTGACGGAAAGGTTTAATAAACAAGAATCAGCTGATATAGGGTAAATATATATATGTCTGAGTTCCTCTTTCCAATTAGTTTTGGAAATGAACTTTAGGCTAGCCAGCACCTTGACATTTCAGTTGACATAGCTGCCTTCTTTTCTTTTCCCATTCCTTTTGTCTTAGCTCCAACTGGCTGCCCTAATAAATGATCCTTCAGGAATTGGGGTGCGTGTCAGATGTTTTAGATGAGAAGAACTGAGTGCACTTCTCTAGCATGCATGATTTTTCTTTTTATAGAAATATTAAAATACCATCTGTAAGTTTTATGAATGTAGGTCATGTCCATGGAGAGTTTAAATTTGAGGTTATGACAGATGTTAGGTGGTGAATTAAATATTTGGCTCCAAGACTGTAAATCTAACTTGGTTCCATTGACTTCCCAGGAGTTAGTTCTGCTGACACACATGTAATGAGATCAGATTTTGACTATCTAAGTACTCAGATGAGCTCAGCAGAATATATATCCATGAATGACATGAGGGATGAGGCTTGTCAGGAAAATAATGTGCAAGCTACAGCGGGGACACATAAGGATCAGGGCCAAAGAAGCCCAACTTCTTGATCTCTGATAGAGGAAAATATAGACAAAGTTGTATTTTCTTGTTTGCTGTTTAGTATTTTTATATAATTCTCCAGAATATTAGACCATTCTCTGATCTCTACATGTGGGATTTTTAAATATATAACAATATAAATTGTTAGTGCTGCTGCTACGGGCACTACTATACACCACTCCACAGGTCTGTGTCAAGATATATATATGGATCACAGTTACTCTGTACAAAAAACTTAAAAATCAATTGTTATAGCAGAGGTCTGTGAAAAATCGATGTGCATTCCACTGTGTTGATCATCTGATCTACAGCTCTGGGCTCTGCCAGGTAGGGGAGGACATTGTCCTGTCAAGGGAATACCCTGTCTCTCCAGTCTCAGACTGTAAGCTAGCACAGCTCAGTTGCTGTAAAATGCTACCTGTGTGACAGGGGCAGGCTGTTTGCTGCTGCCTCTGGGCAGCTTGCTGCCACCGGGCACCACTTCCACTGCAGCCATATGCAAATAGATGGAAGGTGCAGTGTTTGGAAAGTTGATGTACTACGTGCCTCAGAGCTGACACTGTCAATCCCATGGCCAACTACATACTGCACTAACTGTAGCTTTCAGGTGGTACTCAAAACATATGTAATGTATTGTAATAATCTTATTTGGCAACTGCACAAACACAGCTGACTGTGGCTAGGTCCTCATCCCAGAAAAATTACTATAATTTTGCCAGATAAGACAAGGTGCCAATGCTCATGACTAATGTGATGACTGGTCAAAATCCCGTATCAGAAAATGCAAATCATTCTTGCTTTGGTGGGCAAATCCTGTTGTTCTAAATATTCCATAACAACAATATATTGTTTCTGTGGGAGAGATACAGAATAGCCATGGTGTGGCCCTGCAGATTGCGCTACAAGAATAGCAGGAGAGGACAGGGAATGCCATTACCAGAAGCGGAGGGAAAAAGTTTCCTCCTCCCAGTAAATCTAGCCTTACTAAGGCCAATAAAAAATATGGAACAAATAAAAAACCCCAAACAGAGTGTGCTGCCAATCACTGAGGAATGTTTCCTATATGAGAAATAGAATTTCTCAGCTTCTGCTGAACTTGTTCCACCTTGAAATGTGAGATGCAGCAGGCAGTGTCCATTACAGAAGCAGGAGATTACTGATTAGCTGCTTGGCAGTGTTTTTTTGCCCTGAGAAGTAGTGGCTCCTGGCCAGCATACCTGCTGCTGTGTGCAGGAACTCTGGGAAGGAAGCACCTGGCACCAGGTTCTTGAAGACATTCTGGATACCCCAGAAGAGGAGGAAATCCAACACGATGTTTTAGGTTGACATGATCATACCACTTTCAAAATATTATTCATCTATTTTAAGTCAGGTGATGGCTTGAGCAACACTTCCAACTATGTTCACTGTTCTGGATAGCTTAATATAAGATAAGAGCATTCACAAAATATTTTTGCACCTAATTTGATTTTTCTGAAAAAGGTGAAATGTTTGTAAGGTACTATTATGCCCATATCACGTCCAATTTCATAAATGAGGAATCAGTCAAATATCTAAATGGCTTTTACACTGCATGTGCAGCCAAGCCTTTAGCTAAGTTAAATGGTTAAATTCTTTCCCCTTGCTGTTCAAATTACAAACCTGATCTCGTGAATCCCAATGTATCACTTGTCAGTGGGTTTTTCCCCTGCTTTTTAGGAAATTCCATTGCTCCAATTTCTACCATATCCATGACTGCAAAGTTGCATCAAAGTACTTTTTAATACTGCATAATGGAGCAGGTGTAAGAGCAAAATGCACCTCTGTTATTCCCAAGCAACACCTCCATATCTTCAGATTGTTTGATCACTAAATCAAACCATAAGAGGCTTTATAGCAACAACAAGCCAATATTGACATTTAATATTATATTCTGAACTAATTATTCTGACTTAAAGGATGGAGTAATCATTAGCAAAAACCTGACATGGATCATGAGGAAGGTTGGTCATTTGATAAAAGGTTTTAAACAAGTAAGGTTAATAACATCACCAAGTGCTATTCTCCAGGTTAATAAAATTCCACTTTGTAATGGTTCTCTCATAAAAAAGTAGCATTATTTTTTTTATACACTTTTTTATAAAAAGCTAAGAGGATGAACAAGAAGTGCTCAGCAACACAAGTTTACTGATTGGTGGCAGACAAATTTTCAATTTACTGGAGAATATGTTTTTAAGAAAGTTGCATTCTTGTGTATTGACTCTCACAATATTCTTAATCTTTGAGAACACTCTAATCTTCCTGATGTGGCAAAGGTAGTAATTATAATATAAAAATAGCTAAATACCCAGGATATATGTAATTATTTTGTCACTCATGAGTCAATTATTTTAGTTCAGCATGAAATGTGCATTTTGTCTTTAATACAGTACTTGCATGATTCCATTACTAAAAAAACACAGTCTCAAACCTAAAACCCTGTGGCAGTAAATGTGGTAAAAACTATTACGAAAAAGACTAACATTGAATTGCTTGTAGTATATTGGAGAGAGTTGGCAAGTTGTGCTGGAACTGCAGAAGGGTTAGGATTTGATATTTTCACTGGTTTAATTTCCAGATTCCCTGAATAGATTTGTAGACAAATTGTAGTTGTTTCACAAACATGTAGTAATACTCTGCACTAATGAGTGTAAAAATCTGCTGATGTTGTCAGGGTACATGAGGGTGTTTTCTCAATAGTCCACAGGTATTTTTCATGGGAGATGTTACCAGTTGTTGGAGTTTGTTTGGTTTTTTCTTTTTTTCCCTTTTTTTTTTTTTTTTCTTTCCCCAGTTTCATTTAAAAGGTTTATTTGGCTGTGAATAAAGCTTTTTGTTTTAATGAGCAAGGTGAGAGTAACAGGTTTCAAGTTACTAACTCCTGTGATTTGGTGCAGGAATGCCACTTTCCCTTGTGACTAAGAGCATTATGCTGGATCCATATTAACTAGAATATATTTACAGTAAAGAAAGTAAAAATAAAAGTGGTTACATAATTTCTCTTTCACCCTTCTGTCTAACAAAGCTCAGTATTTCCTCTGGTATCATTCACAGATACTATACTCCAGAACTGTGAAACAGCCTCAACCACAACAAAGTAAATCTTGTTTGAAGTCTTGATCACCTTGCATTCCGGTGAATCTTAGTAATTTCATATTTTGCAATCTCAGATACAAATCACTGGCATAGACAATTACCCCTGAATAAATAATGATATAGCTGGGGGTGAAGATCCCTCCAGGATTATCAGGCTTAGATCTTACTCTAAACACAGTTCAGTTTGGCTAATCATGGCCTGACAGTCTAGCTTGCTTTCTGCAGATTTGAATATATAGGCTAATTCTATCCCTCATTTTCTTTCCTGTAAATGCTGATATCACAATAATGCATAATGCACATCTAGGAGTAGTATTGTGTTGAGAAGATGTAGTAATGTCCTTTGGTCAAGACACCATTTCTCCAAGAAAAGGAGGGCAAACAGGTCACAAGGAGAGAGCTGGAGGCCATATATGACACGAAACGGGAACTGGAGGTTTTTTTGAACTCTCATTTACCTTGGAAGAGGAAATGTTTTTTAATGTGCTGAAGGCTGAATTAATTATTTAACTGTTGAAAAGGAGGCTACCAATCACCAGACAAGTAAAGACAAGACTATTGTGACCTTGAATGACTACAGGATTTGCTGCCAGTTCAATTTAGTGTTCAATTTGTTGCTGATGTTGATTCTTTCCAAAAATGCTGGAGCCATACAGTAGAAAACACAGGGTACACACTGAAACATTGCTTCTTAGGTCAGCAAGAGTTTAGATGGCTGTTACTAATGTGACACTTTGCTTTGCTAAATACACTGTGGAACAGGGTCATGAAAGTTAGCTTTGTCATTAGTTGCTGAACTTAGAGAGCCTCAGTTCTCAAATCACACATCTTTGTTCTGGAGGGTAATTATAGAAGCTGATTATAGCAGTGAGTCTTTATTGTCTGTGAGGGCAACCAGTAGGGCGGTAGAGAAGCTTGTTGTTACGCTAAAAAGCAAGCAGATCCAGTTGCCTCTTTGTTTTTTTTTTTTTTTTTTTTCTGTAAAGCTTACCTCCAAGTAGCAATTCTTCACAGAAAAGCTCATGTGGAAGTACAGACCGCTGCTAGGATAGGAAGAATGCCACAGTACAACTTCATTCTTTTATTTTTCTGGTCAAACTCATCTTAGTTTTTTGCAGGAAGGGAGCAATGAAAAAGATACATTGCTAGCTTGTTCTTACATAGCTTCATTCAAGCTACTGTTGTCCTGAAGACTGGTATTTCATTTCCAGGTTCCATCTTACACTTTCCATCTGGATAGAAAACCTTTGGTGACTAAATTACTATATGTCTTTAAGTGCTTTTCAGGATTTATTGCTTACTACAGTTGACGTGCGGATGTCAGGAATGCTGGAAGAATCTCTAGATATAGACTTCAGGTGAACACGGATATCATCAGATTTGGATATCTACTTCCAAAAGGACTGAGCATCAACTCTTCAGGTTTTTGTCTTGCATTTGGTTCTTCATATCCAGGTCACTCAAACGTGGAGATGGAGGTTATTAATTTAGGTTGAGCTCTTGGGTCTTCTGAAAATGTAGGACTGTAAAGATGCTGTTACAGTTTGGCACACTTGTTACCAACAGGTGTCAGTGTTGTAGCGTGTTTTTATTGCTCAGGGTCTGCTCAGGCTCTGCTTTGTTAGACACCTATGCTCCAGACGAGTAAGTAGTGCACCACACACAGATATGCAGATGTAGTTTTAACACGTCCTGTCCCCAAGAACTGCCACAGAGAAGTACCTTTTTCCTGCTCATGGTAATGAAGGCTATTCGGAGAATACTTCTTATTGCAGGTTGCTAAATTAAACAAAGCTCACCAACGGATACAATAATAGATAATGACAGTGTCTGGGAACTGAAAGAATGAATATAAAACACTAAGTCCAGCTGATGGCAAAGAAACTTGCAGTGCTGACAGCTGCCCTCTTCTTAAATAAGGGCTAAACTTTTGTCTATAATTATTGGCTTGATCCATCAAAGGAAAATGGTTAAGTATATTACTTTTAGATGTTTATGGAAAAAACATTTCATCCCTATTTTGTGTACAGCAACAAGTAAATAATATATATTTTTTCTTTTATTGAGAGTCACAACAAGTAATGATTGATAGAGACTTTTAAGTGACATTTATATGATACATCTAAAGGGACTAAGATCTGCTGGATCACTTTCAAATATCAAAGCCAAAATACTTTAACAATGGTGTCTAAAGATCTGAATTCAAAGTTAAGCCCATAAATAACAGATTTATAACGACTCTTCATCTCCTCCTCACAAATATTTGCCTTTTTGAGTTTTGTCATGACTCACAGAGCCTATGATTTGTACCAGAAACCTGGCTTGTTGCCTACATTTCTAATAGGTAGGACCCAGTGAACTCCCATAGTGGCTAAGCAGAACAGCTCAGAATCTGTTTCTGTCCAGAGACCTTCAAAATCCACAAACTGTGTGTCTGTATGTCTGTGTGTCACCCTGCCCAGCAGAGATGCTCTGAGTGTATCTAGCCCACAGTGATATCACTGAAAGCAAAAGATAAAGACATCTCCATTTCACATATTTCATATATGCAATAGCAAAGACATTCCTGTTTTATCTTTTTCCTTTTCAGGGACAAAGGAATTTTCTCATTACTTCAACATCCTATTGAGACACTTTTCCTCATTTTTAATCCCATCTGTTATGACCTATCAGGCATTTAACAACCTTCTGTCTGGATGAGTCAGGGTATTATTCATTGTTCCAGTTTTACCACTCCCTGGGGGTACTGTTCTGGAAAAAAACCATGGGGACATGTTCCTTTAAGGTAGTCAAGACTGACTTTGGAAAATCTTATGTGGGGGTAAAAACCAGAAAGTTTGACTGGGCGTTGTACATAAAGGCAGTATTTTGTTAGTGCTATGGTTTTTTAAACCTAGGCAGTGTGAAAGGTGTATCAAAGAAAGGGTCTGACTCAGAAAAAGAAAAAAAGGTTTAGATATATGAGATTATAATCTGTAAAATGATTGTCATTATGTCTTCCTTTTTTATGCAGTTGCATAATGCAGGACTGTCAGTCTCAGTTTTTCAAAAACGAGAATTTGAGAATTTGAGCTCCCAAAGCGTTGTCTTAAAACCATGATTTAAAAGATAAGGGGTTATATTTGCTAACTTATTGAAGCTTTTCTTTGTCACTTTGAATAGAATGCTAAAACCAGCACAGTGTAAAGAAGAAAAGATACCTTATTTCCCTCCAGAAGTGAACACACAACAATAAGATGCTAGTAGTCTACTTAAAATTTCCTTTTGCAGTTAAACTGTTGTATTTGGGAACTAAGTAACACTACTGCACAAGAGGTACCTGCTGCAACGTGCTGACTAGGTGCTGTACATAATAGTTAAAAGGAAGTAAAAAGCACCTGATACTTAAATGTAGCAAAATATGTAAATGCAATGCAGAGTGTTCTATTGCATTGCTTCCTTGAAAGGAAAAGGTAGACAGTCTGTAGCATGTTTGTGTGAAGTAAATGAATAAATATTCGCCATTTCAGTGCTCCAGAACACTGTGAAAAAGCTGAACTTGACAACAGAAGTTAAAAGCAAAGGACTTTTATTGCATTGTTTAGTGCAGATGTTTGTGAAGAAATAGGGGAAATGAGGTTTAAATTGCTACTGCTGATGCAGAGCATATTTGCATTGTATGCAGTAAAGAAAACATTCAACAAACATTAACTCATGAGAGTATAGCACTGTTGCTAAGATTAGCAAGAAATTAGTCATAGAAATGTTGGCTCTGTGACACACCTGCAAGTGTCTTACTGAGCATATATACTGGCAGCTATTGCTGTTTTATGTTACTGATAGAAACAAAGCCAGGGTTGAACTAAAGCCCAGTATGAGAGTTGCTCTGGCTTAGCTGAAAATCATAAAGCTTATGTTGTGAGCCAACACTAGCTAGCAACCAAGAATCCACTCACTGGTTACTCCTTTCCCTCTGGTACGAGGAGAAAATAGAAAGAAAGTGAAGCAAAAGCTCCATGTGCACAGAAAGAAAAAAGGTAGCTATGGACTACTTTTCAGTGCTTGGAAAGGAGGGCCACAGCATTTGTAATGCCATAAACACAATGTCATCCCTTACTCTTTCTTTCTTTGAGCTTTTATTGCCGAACATAATTTCATATTGTGTGGAATTTTCCTTCGGCCAGTTCAGATCAGCTATACTGGCTTTGTCCGCTCAGTTTCTTGCCTACCAGTAGCCTACTCACTGTGCAAGTGCTATTTGGCCGTAAGTAAAACACTGTTGTGTTATCAACACTGGTTTAGTGTCAGATCCTAAATGCAGCACCATACAAGCTGCTATGAAGACAGATAACACTATCGGAGCCAGACCCAATACAGCTTATCAAGAAGGTGGTGTGGGGCATGAAGGACTAATTACAAATTTGTCCTCTCATCTCTTCCCCTGCCTGCCCCCCCTCTCATCCCTTACTGTCTGCTGCATAAAAGAATAGTGCACGGGATAAATGAAACCATGTTCCTCATCAATACCTGTCACTCTTCTCTGACAGAAAGTGACTGAAGGTTGGTTTGTCATGGCAAGACATCCTGTCTGCAGTCATCTGACCTCTTTCTGCAGTATAAGATGTCACAGTTCTTCTTCTGAAGAATGGTAATTCCACAGGACATGTTGAAGCAAATTAAGCAGGAATGTAGGTTCAACTTTAATAAAAAAGACAGTAACAGTACTTGCAATGTGTCACACTTTATATGATGTATGAAAGAAAATCAAATGCATTTATAACCTCAGTTTTATTCATGTCAGTAGAAGTTACAGACACAAAATTGTAAATGCTCAGCAAAAGTAAAATGCATCAGTTACTTTATTATATTAGTATAAGATTGGCATAGTATTAATTATTATTATAGATGAGTCATATTAATATAAAATATGATTATGCATAAGTTTTATGATTTATCAGTGGACTTTTTGTTTATTTTAGGGTTCCAAATACTATCTAAATGCCTGCACAGTCTATTGGGGAATAATGCACTTCATGTCTATATTGACATAGTTGAGTGTAAACACAGGGAAAAGCATTGGTATCATAAGCATTTTACATATGACTTATTTTTGATCACTCTGTTGGAAAATGGAATATGATGTTATTACCAATGTAACATGAGGGACTGAATTTACTTTCTTAGAGTTAGCTGTGCCACCCAGAGCTGCCCTGATGGCACAGTACTCACCATAGCTTGCTCAGTTCCTAGAGTTACCACTGGGCCTTCAAGGAAAATGTTCCTCTGAGGTTTTGAAATGCATCCTCCAAGCAGAAATGGAACTTCAAGCCAGTTTAGCCTGGTTTCCAGTGGAAACCAGGAATATGTACCTGCTTGCCTACCAGTATTCTGCAAATAATGCTGACAGTTCATCAGTTTTAGTTACAACTGACAAAGTTTCTCTAAGATGATTAAGTTTACATCTTACAAAAATCACCATCTGGGCAGGACAGCAAAATCCACAGGAAATCATGTTTCATTAACTTTGTTGTTTGTTAGGTTGGTTTAGGCTTTTTTTCCTTCTTAACCTGAGCAGCTCTATTCCCTTCAGCCTGCCTGATCACGTTCCTCTTGTATCCTGTCTACCTGGTTCCTTCAGATTGTGCACCAAGAAATAATCCCCTGAAGATTTGTAAACCTTTTAACACTTTTTACAACTGGAAGCTTTTCTGGAACGATGAGGCTTTATTTTTTGTTCACTGCATTTTTAGCATAGTATGTGAAGAACAGAGTATCTTTAGTCCTCAGAATAGGGGAAATATTTTTATTGGTTGTTTTAGATTTTTCTTAATAGCTAAAACAGAGAAAGAATTTTCTAATAAGGAGAAAATAGGAAAGAGAATGTAACCTTATGTTCCCTGCAGTATCTTTCAAATATATTGTGTTTGTAATTCAAATAAGCAAGGATCATTAATTCTTCTAGAATGATTTTATTTACTTTTTATTTCTTACCCTAAAACGTAAAGGCAATATGAGAAATTTAGCACATTAATTGTCAGACTTTTATCTGTTTCATTTTCTGTAAGTCATATTCTTCAATTACTTTGTACAAAGCATGATTATTTCAATTGTTTTTACTCTATTAATTCAATTTGTTTCAAATTTTTCTAATGTTAAATTCAAAATGGAACTAAAACATTAAGTTGTATCAATGAGAAAGCAAGGAAAAAATACTCTGTAAACCAAAATGAAATCTTAAAAAAAAGTTAAAAATAATTAAAGTCTGCTGTAGAAAGTTTTATGGAGTACAATCTATGTCTTGAGACAAATTATATATTTCGTTGTTCGAGCTGTTTAATTACACTAACCAGAAGAAATGTACAGAAATGTACAGCAACACAGTTTTACATGTCAAATTAGTAGATTTTTTTCTTTTGGGGTCCTGTTAGTCTCTAGCTTTCCTACATATATATATATATATATATATATAAAAAACCAATAAAAACAGTTTCAAAAGAACTTTTAGTAAAAGCTCCAAAAGCTTTTAGTGTGCTTTGACAGCACTCTAAATCTATCTAAAAATGCTGAACAAATTGTAATATTACTTACTAAGTATCAATTATTAATATTACCTTGTATGCAAGTACAACCATTTGTAAGCCACCAGTTTGTAAAACGTGCATGGGAAAATGTCTGATAGATGACTTTTGTAGTTGAAGTCATAGACCTTGTACAGGCAAATGCTAGAGAACAGCATTCCCTTAGTCTTTCTCTAAAGGATCCCACCACTGAGCAAAAGAGTAAGATGCTTCAAAAGTGCAGCGATGTATTTGTGGCTTAGGACACATTCAAGGAGGGGTGGATAGGCCTGGCTGTGTCTAAGAGACTGTGTATCAGCAGAAATTACTCTGAAGGGAGGTGGAAAAGGGAACCAGTCCCTTGCCTTTAACATTACTTGTCCACAACAGCTGATCCCCATTGCGGTTTGGTCACCACATGACCAAGATAGTGGCTGAACCACGCTTTGAAGATATATTTGTATTTGTTCCTAACAGCAGTATAGTTTCTGCCCTTTCAAATGTTTGAAAATTATATAAATGAGATATGTCCAATTAATTTTTGCATTGCCCATTCCATGTCTTTCTATGCCTTTTATTAACATAGAACACAGGATTTAATTATTTATTTTAGATGTATATGGTAGGTAAAATATTAAGAAAAGTACATGGACACTTTTGTAGGCCACAAAGTCATCTAGACAAAAATTGTGGAAGTCACAGTTAGAGCTGCCACAAAAACTTACTTTGATCCATTGCGTGGCAGTCTTCTGCGTTACAGCAAATAAATTTCTGTGTCAAAAATGACCTATAGAATGACAGTAATTAACAGCAGGACATCCACAGATGACGACCACTGGCAGACAGTTGGACATCCTGCCATAGTCTTTCTCCTCCATAGGATGGGAAAACCCCTGCCTTGAATGAAGATTTCTGGAAAAGAGCTGATTCCCTGAAATTCACATTCTAGAAAACATTTTAGTTTCTTTCTCAAATTCACAATTAAATCAGAAGATTAAAATTCACATGGAGACACAAGATCATGCTGCTCAAAAAGGCAAATTGCTGACTGAGGGTCTGTTCCTAGCCCCGGACTTCGTCCAAGTTCGAAATTTATACAGGGGTCTGTGAATGCACTCTTAAGGCAGGGATCACCTCACTGACAATAACCCTCAAATGTATAAAGCGGTATTTCCTGAAGCCAGAACTTTCTGGACACTGGTAACCAGGAGCTCGCTACCCACCAGAGCTAGACTGGTTCTGTGGGTATTTGCCCATGGGATCAGTGCAATACATTCCTAACTCTTTTTCTGTCATGTCCACATGCTGGCCTTGAATCATATCAGATAGAGAGACTGATCTGTCCCATCCATTCAGTTCTGTTTCAAAAGCTGCCAGGTACCAAGTGACAGCATTGTTTCTGCTCAGCAAGCTGTTAATGTGGACTAGTTTGATTATTCCTTTTGTTTTATGCTGCCTTAAAAAGGTTGTAATCAGTTACTCTAATCAGGTAAAAATTAAATGAAGCTTCAAAGTGAGAAAGACAGATCCAAGGCCAAGGCAAATGAACTGGCTGCAGAGAAATACAAGGGAAAAAGCAAGAAACGAACTTAAAATGTCAAGTGCTACCCTGAAATTAAGCTTTAAAAATCTTTCAGGATAACTGTTTAATTAACTCAGAATCATTGCTAGTGAGGGCCAACAGGCAGTTGCATAGAGAATAGCTCTAATTACGGCATTGGGTACATAAACCCTCGTGGCTTAACTCCAGATCAGTTGCAGAGACCTTCCTTCCAGCCCCCAGAGCCTCCAGCAACAGCAACAATTTTTTTCTTCTCTTATCTGCTGGCATTGAATCTGACTGTTATTAATGGTAAGACTGCTAAAAAATGCAGTATCAGTAGTGATCCTTCAAAGGCAATTCTACACACGCAGCTCTCAGAACAATCAGAACCCACCTACTAATTGAGAGAATGCAAAAGGTCATCGGCTGTGTGTTACATGATGAAGAGTGATGTGAAACATGAAGTCTAGGTGCTAGGAAATGAGCTGTATTATGAACAATTTATACTGAAAATTGTATTGGCACAAATACAAGCAGGTACAGTTAATGCAACTCAAGAAATTAGTGTTCATTCCCCAGTAAGTTACTTCCCTTCATAATTCACTGACCGTGAGCTCTTAGTCTATTACAGTGGCAAGTAAAATGGTTTATTTAAGCTTATATGCAGACTTTATAGATTAAACTGTCAGCTGAATAGGTCACAGCCTTAGGGAGACATTTCAGCAGATGAGATTTATTTTAAAGGTTAATTTTCTTGCTGAAAGAAGGTAACAGTAATACTGTTTTTAAAACCTATTTATAATTTAGATGCTTTCTTTCCTAGGCATCGTGGTTAACTTAATTTTCTCGAAAAGTTTTCTCTTTTGACTATTTTTGGAGTGTATAATCTTCCATAAGTGATGCAATAACTTTTTTTTTCATGGCTACAGATTGTGACATGACAAACTTCATACTGTGGTCTATTAATGTCAATAATATGAAGAAATGTGTTTTGAAGCAGAGAGCTGCTAATTAAAAGTGCATAATACAAAAAAATAAATTCACCTGAGAACTAAAAAATATTCTTCACTTATGAGGAAATTAAAAAAAATAATTTTTTACAATAATCAAATATTTTTCAAAAGGAGGAAGGCCAAGAGGCAAACATAACCATTTCCCAGCTAGAAAGTTCTCAAGCTTGCAAGATGTCATCATAGCTTTCCTTGAGACTTGCCTTTCTTTTCCTGATGGAACTGGAATCCAGAATTCTCCCGTTAATTTGGCTGGGGATGTATTTTTGCTTAAAGAACAGAGTCTGAAGGGAAGTCAGTCTTGTAGTACATAAAAGATAAACTGTAAAATAGGTAAAGAGGAAAGGAATAGAGCATTTTCCATATCTGCTGGAGACCGGACAAGAAATAGACATAAATGCCAGGAAGAGAAATTTAGATTTAACAATGAGGCATTTTTAACAGAACACATAAACCCTGAGAAAGTTGGCCGAAGGCAGTTGTGGTGTTAGGGATTTTTAAGTATGTCTTAGATGAGAGGATTAAAGAAGTCAGACAAGATTACAAAGATGAGGTTAAACAACTGTGAGAAATTATTGATATACAGTTGATTCTGCTGAAAGAACGAGGTTGGTTAGGTGGCAAATTTGGATCTAAAATTATTTGTTGAAAACACTTCCGGGCAGGCCTGTTATGTCTATTGCTGTGCCCTTCCAGGACAAGATTTAATCAGAGGCTCCTTCTCTTCAGGTTTAGGACTGGCCCTGGAACTTCCGGGCCCCTTAAATGAAAGCAAAATGGGGACATTTTTGCACTATGTCTTTGACCCAGTAGAGCTAAGCAAAATGTAAAATAGAATATGGGACATTCAAAACATTTCTCCAGAGTTTTAAAAAAAAAGTGTTTAATTTATAATGTATTATTACTTTGACTGTGAGAATTTGCTTTGTAGGAAAGAAAATGTTCTCTACCACCCACCTTTCATTCTGCACAACAAACAAGCACGGGTTTCGTTTATTGAAAAACAGAGTCAACCATCATGTTTAACTTTTCACCATCATTTTGCTTTGTTTTTGTTGCTATGGTTTTTAGAAAAATTATTTTGAGATCTTAGGGCCTGTTAGCTTGAGAGCTGACTATCTGGGGGTTCTTTTCTGAGCTTTTGTGTGCTGATGGTGAGGAACAGAAAGTTCAGTGAGCTAAATCTACTGTCTACTCCTTCTGAGGATATTTTTGAGGGAAGATAAAAGTTACAGCAGTAGGAGCATTCATTATCTTAAGTGGCTTCCTTTTCTTCAGGCTTACATTTGCTGTTTGCATGTTTACTCTTCCTAGGCAGGTGGTATGACTGCATGGAGCAGAAGAAATTATACCACAGGTGTGTTAGCACCATTTTCATCTTTTCTCTGATGTTGCCAACTGTTTCATTTTAGAAGGATCTTGCCATTGGTGGATGATTTAGTTGAAACAAATTTCCAGAAATTTTCTGGAGAATAAGGTAGCAGAGAAGTAGATTCTACTTTTTGTGTATTATTTGTTGTTCTTGATGTTCTTGGATAGACTAACTGTTCACTCCTTGGTAACTCGGTGCTGAATTTCTTATTTTTCTTTTTTAATGGCATTATTCTAGATATTACCTCTCCTCTTACCACACATGGATTATTCTGAATCATGGAAAAGGAGAAATGTGAAGAAAAAAAAAAAAAAGGCCCTGTATTTTACATTCCCTCATAGATCAGGGATTTTTCCTTATTATATAATAATAGTTCTGGTTCCTTTCTTGGGCTTCATCTGCATTTCTAATCTGCTTTGATGAAGACCTAAAATCTGACTCAGATCAAAGAGTAAGGGTCTGCAGATTTTAACTTCATGTATTAAACCTTGAAAATAATGCAACCTTAAAAAATACACATTTCCCCACTTTCAGAAATTTTACAAATTGTCCATTTCTAAACATAGGCTATACTACATACTTTTGAAGAAAACGGCATCTGAAAGATTGAAAAAAATTGTGTAGGAGGCAAAAATGATATAATTTTAATTTTCAAAGCACTGAATTTGAGTGCTTCAGGATTTAACTGTGTCTACAGTGTGCAGAAAATGAGTGCAGTGAAAATAGATAATTTCTCAGACACCTTCATGTTATTTATATGCTTTCTTTCACTTAAAATTTAGCATTTTATCTCAACAAATGTGTCATATTTAATCCATAAATACATAATGAACCTAAAAATGGAAAAAAACAAATTTGTGTTTCTGGTGCTTTGGGATTATGCTCTGTAGTCTTTTGTGAAGGCAGGAATGTTCACAGAAAAGTTTGATCAATCTAGGTTTTGAATTTTTTAAGTAAATCTTGAAATCATATTCTAGAATCTAAGAGCAATTCTCATACTGGCAGGAGTCTGATCCTATCACATGCGATGCACATGAGCAATGAAATCTAATTTAAGCTTTTCAAATTGGAGATGTTGGTATGAACTGCTTGCTAGTGAACTACCTTCAGAGCAAAACTCATTCATCTAAGTATCCACTGTGTGACTCTGAACAACCTGTAACCTACTCTTCAACAACTCTTGAACAGAAACATGCTTAATCTATCCAGTTATTCACAATGTATTTCTCCAACTGTAACAGAAGTAGTATTTGCAGAGGTGCCCTCCAGCAGATTGTATCACCAGTAGCATAATGGCCCCTTGCCTGCTAAGTTTATTAATATAAAGCTTCTACTAACATTTAGTGTGTCCAGGGAAGGTTAACAAGGCTGCTGAAGGGTCTAGAGCATAGTCATATGAGGAACAACTGAGGAAGCTGGAGTTGTTTAGCCCGGAGAAAAGGATGCTGAAAGGAAACTTTGTCACTCTCTACAACTACCTAAAAGGAGGTTGTAGCTGGAAGGAGTCAGCCCCTTCTCCCAGGCAACTAGCAATAGGACAAGAGGAAATGGCCCCAAGCTGTGCCACGGGATGTTCAGGTGGGACGTCATGAAGAATTTCTCCACTGAAAGGCTGTCCAGGGAGGTTGTGGAGTCACCATCCCTGGAAATGACAATTGAACAAGTCATTGAGTGCTGTGGTTTAGTTGACATGGTGGCATTTGCTCAAAGGTTGGACTAGATGATCTTCAGGTATTTTCCAACCTAAATGATTCTACAATTCTATGATCTCTTCTGTCTGCAGAATGTTGAAGCAAAGGTTGGGAGGTTGGGTGCTGTGGCTGTGATGGAGAGCATCAGACATGTTTGCGATGTCCATTGCTGCATTAACTTCTTGTGTCCATGAACATGAATGTGGTTTCATGTTGAGTAACAGATTATCAGGCCTTTCTACACCTTGTGCCCCACTGTTACAAAGATTACAAAGGTTCTTCTTCCTTATTTCCCTAATTTGTCTCCATATTTCCCTTTTTTTTTTTTTTTTCCATTATGGTATATATTTAGCACAGACGTATTGGAAGTTCTTGTGCTTTTCACAGGTGATGTATGAGCAATGAGTCCAGCCTTCAAGACCCTAAGGCCCAGTTGTCATGCTGACCATACTTGGGCCATACAGATACACTTGTGTACTTGATCCATAAGGACCCACATACAGGGTGTTTCATTCTCGGTTCTTGCCTGTTGTCCTAGGTCTGTGAGCAGGAGCAAACCTGCTCAAACTCCACATGATGGAGTATGGTGTGGGCCCTATCAGCTTTCTGATGTTTTCCATCATATCAGAAATGCACTTTATGCTTTCATATTTCACTCTAATGGTATTGATTCTGGTTGATAAATGTTTAGATGATATAACCATGTAATTTTCTTATCATTTTAAGATATCATACATCAACTTGTTTTCTCATTAGTCTCCTTTGTTATCTTGTCTGGCATCATGATCTGAAGCCTGGTATTTCCATTGGTCATTATTGGTGCCCTTTAATTCTCTAATTGTTTTCATTGTGCCACCATCTGAATTAAAGTTGTATTCCTGTAAGAAGACATGGAAGCTACAGATGTTGGCAGAAGAAGAGATTACTAATTCTCAAAGCTCTAAGTTGTCCTGGGTGCAGGTGCCCAGGCACTGGCCATGTGGTCTGTGGAGTGACATCTGTGAGGAGAGTCTGGGGTTGGCCCGTGATGGACACAAACAGTTCCAGTTGACTCCAACTGATCCAGCACGTGGCACAGCTGAGCTCCTTGGCCATGTTGGCAGTGTCTCTGGGACAATTTTGGAGAGGGCAAAACATTTCACGGCAGTGAAGAGTAAGGGAAAAAGTGTGAGAAACAGACCTGTGACACCACGGTCAGAGAAGGAGGAGGGAAGGGAGTGTTTTAGGTGCTGGAGCAGAGACTTTGCAGCCTGTGGAGGACTACCACAGAGCAGATGGATATTTCCTGAAGGACTACAGCTTGTGGGGATTCCAAACTGAAGCAGATATTCCTGAAGGACTGCAGCCCCTGGGAAGCACCCACACTGAAGCAGGGGGAAAAGTGTAAGGAGGAAGGATTGGCAGCGAGGAGCTGTTCTGGACTGACCAGGACCACACGCCTCATTCTCTATCCCTGTGTGCAGCTTTAATGTTAGGGTGGGTGTAAGAATTGGAAATAAAGGGGTGAAGTTGGGTCTGGAAAAAAGTTGTGGGTAGGGGAAATGTGTTGTTATAATTTGTTTTTCTCTATTCAAATCTAATTTAATTGGCAATAAACTAAATTTTCCCTGAGTTGTGTGTATTATGCTTGTGATAGTACTTGGTAAGTGACCTTCCTGTCCTTATGCAGACTCACAAGCTTGCGGGTTTTTTTCACCTTATTTTATCCCCTTTGTCCTGCTGAGAAGGAGGGTGAGAATGTCTGGGTGGGTGTCTGGCAGCTGGCCAAAGTCAACCCACCACATGTGTAACCTCATGAAGTCAAAAGTACTTTCAATTAACAGGCATTTTTCTACAAGTAACACTGAAAGTATATTTCTGACTGCTGTTCATGAAATTTAAAAAAAAATCTACATACATGTAGGCTCTACTGTGGATTGGACGGATCTTCCATGTTTCCACTTTCCACCATATTCTCTTTTGAGTTATCAGAATTCAAGTTTACGATGCTATCTATGCAAGAACTGAAAATTCTTTTTGTGCGAATCCTTCCTCGTTGGGTTCTGTCAAGTGATTATTTGAAGACCTGCCTTCAACTAAAAAAAACATATGGTAAATAAGAAAATGCCTTTCCACTATAAAATCTACATGCTATTTCCTCATTGAATGTTACAACATGGGGTTTGCTGTATTCCTCTGACAAGAAAATCTCCATGTTGAAAATCTCCACATGATATCAACGAAAGCAAGAACTATGAAGAAAGATTTACTTTTGTGGTGCACAGAAGAAAACAGGAACAAGAGACCAGGTCCATTAACCCTGAATACTGGGTCTAGGCTATTTTAAGAACAACGGCTGTAGGCCTAATTCATGAGGTAGGTGGTCTGTTTTTAAATCTGTATGGGATTTTATTTTTTAATGTTTGTAATTCTTGATTTCTATTTCTGTTTCTCTTTTTAGATACGTCTCGTAATAAAGAAGGAAGGTATGGGAAAGCAAGGAGATGTAGGACTGTCCTGTGAAGAACACATCTGGGAAGGGTGGAAGAGAAATCTTGAGCCATCCAGAGACTTATAATACGAATATGTACTTTCACAGCAACTTCATATGGTTTATGAAAACTAAGTAACAATTACTGAGATATTCTCTTTACACAGTGAAAAACTTGATGAACTGGCACCTCTCTGAAACATTATAGAGTTTTAAAATATGCTACAGGGCTATCATAGTAAATATGTAACTTATGTAATATATAAATGTTATTGTTTTGGTTTGACTCTTGGCAAAATGCCAACCACTTCCCAATGTGACAGAGTTTCAGTTAAAAGAAG